>CM061142.1:386884979-387294045 GCA_030789695.1 Scilla litardierei
ACAATTTCATCTCCTACGGCTAGTGGAGATGCAGGGGCTACAACTTAGTTACACGGGTCGCTATGGAGTGGTGTTGGGGACGGGACATGTGATGCAAAGCATCGACATCTGTAAGGGCATGATCGTGACCATTCAGAGGGTACAGATCATCGTAGACTTCCTTTCTCTGGAGTTGGAGAGCACAGATATCATCCTGGGGATGAAGTGGCTGCAGACCTTTAGAGATACCAAGACCAACTGGAAGTTGCTCATGCTAGAGTATCAGGAGGGGGGAGGATGGTAGTGTTGCAGGGGGACCACAGCTTATGTCATTTCATGGTGTCATACAAGACCATATCACGCTCTCTCCAGATGTCAGGAGGATGGTACTTGGTGGAACTCTAGTGTGTGTCACTGGAGGAGGAGGATGTGAGCCAGAAGCAGGAGATGGCACCTGAGTTAGAGCTACTGCTGGGCCAGTTTGAGGATGTTTTTCAGACCACGCGGGGTCTCCCACCACCATAAGATCACGAGCACACCATAGTTGTACGGGAGGGGGTGTCCCCTATCAGCGTGCGACCCTATCGGTATCCTCAGGTGCAGAAGGACGAGATTCAGAGGATGGTAGGGGAGATGTGACACGAAGTGGTGATTCAATCAAGTGTGAGCCCAGTTTCTATTCCAGTCTTGCTTGTGAAGAAGAAGGATGACAGCTGTAGATTCTGTGTAGATTACCGGGCCATAAATAAGGAAACTGTACCTGACAAGTTTCATATACCGATGATCGATGATCTATTGAACAAGCTTCATGGAGTGGCGGTGTTCTCAAAGATAAACTTGAAGTCTGGGTACATCCAGATTCGGATGAGGTCGACTGACTTGCCAAAGACCACGTTCAGGACACATGAGGGGCACTACAAGTTCCTCGTCATGTCTTTTGGCTTGACGAATGCCCCAGCAATGTTACAGGCATTGATGAACAAGGTTTTTCGGCCCTACTTACGGAGTTTTGTGCTCATATTTTTTTTGATGATATACTTATTTATAGTCATAGCTTGGAGGAGCACGTAAAGCACTTGTAGGCAATGTTGCACAAGCTGCAGGAGCAGCATCTGTTTGCCAACAGGAAGAGATACCTCTTTGGACAGCTGCAGGTAGAGTACTTGGGATACGTGGTGTCAGTTGAGGGGGTGCCGGCAGATCGGGAGAAGATTTCAGCGATATTGGACTGGCCTCGCCCCACGATGCTACGAGGCCTACGAGGCTTCTTGGGCCATACATGATATTACAAGAAGTTTGTCCATGGATACAACACGATTGCATGGCCCTTGACGGGAGTAGTTCAAGAATGACAACTTCCATTGGGGTGAGGAGGCTACTAGGGCATTTGAGGCCCTGAAACAGGCGATGACGACAGTGCATGTGTTAGCACTGCCAGACTTCAGCAGACCATTCGTGGACACAGATGCTTCAGGTTATGGGTTGGAGGCCGTGCTGATGCAGGACCAACGGCCAGTAGCATATTTCAGCCAGACTCTGTCAGTACGAGCTATGCTGAAGTCGGTGTATGAGAAGGAGTTGATGGCGATCGTGCTCTCTATATAGAAGTGATTGCCCTATCTGCTTGGGAGGAGATTTATTGTTCGGACCGACCAGATGAGCTTGAATTATATATTGGAACAGTGCTTAGTCACCGAGGAGCATCAGAAGTGGCTCTCCAAACTGGTTCACTACACTTTTGCGATACAGTACAATCAAGGTTGGAGAACAAGGCATCAGATGCTTTGTTCCGCAAGGAGGAGGTGGCAGAATTGGCGGCGATATTAGTACATGTCCTCCTAGGCTGGGAGCCCCCTCTAGGGAGGGAGATTGAGGCCGATGAGGGGCTGGCACGTATTCGGGAGGCACTGCCGTAGGGATCTGTGGACCACCAGGGTACACGCTGAGTGGACATATGTTATATCAGTGGAGGTTGGCGATACCACAGACTTCTTCACACATTCATCTTTTCAGGAGTTCCATGGCAGCTCAGTGGAAGGGCACTCAGGAGTGCAGCAGACTTATATGAGGATGGCCAAGGAGTTATACTGGCCAGGGATGAAGAAAGGCATCGCCAGGATGATAGCGGAGTGTGACATCTATCAGCGTCACAAATATTTAGCAATGGCTCCCGCAGGGTTGCTTAAGCTATTGGCCTTGCCCGAAAGGGTCTGGGACGACATTAACATATATTTTATTAAAGGACTACCACGCTCGGAGGGCTTCACGGTCATATTTGTTGTGGTAGACCGTCTCAACAAATATGTGTGTTTCATTCCTTCGTGGCATCCTTATACAGCGGTGACGGTGGCTATAGCATTTATGAAAGAGATCGTCCGCTTAAATAGGTTTCCTGCTTCGATCGTGTCAGACTGGGAAAAGGTCTTCATGAGCAGTTTCTGGAAGGATGTATCTAAAGTGCAGGGGACTATGCTGAAGAGGAGCACTTCCTATCACTCGCAGACTGATGGCTGGACGGAGCTATGAATAAGAGCGTGTAGACATATTTGCGCTGCTTTGCTTCAGATTCACCGAAGCAGTGGGTCAGGTGGTTGGTGTAATGCCCCGCCCCATAGGATATCCGGGAAATACGAATCCGTCCCAAGTATTCCCAGAGCAGCGAGTGTTACAAGGAAAGAGAGAGAGAGAGAGAGAGAGAGAGAGATATGAAGAATTTACAGGTCACTGCACACATGCTGGAAAGTACAAGTAATGCTCCAATACAGAAAGCAAAAGACAATAATGTAAAAATTCCAGCATTCTTTTATTATTATACAAAAGTACATTTTATATACATCATCTCAGTACCCAAGTACAAAAGTGGAAAACAAAAAAGAATCCCAGAAAACCCACAAAGGATAAAGATGTCCACACGTTATACAACTCACTCCCTAGACTACCCCTGAGAATCAACTGTACAAGGTCACCCTCTAAGGGTTCTATCTTCGAATAATCTCCTGGTCAAGTCCAGCTCAGTCTGCACTGCTCCTAAACCTGAAAAAATAAATGGGACACATCAACGCAAGACCCAGTAGGATAATCTAACTACGCTAGGTAGGGTCAGTCTCAGAACTGTTCTACCTAGTAAGGTCGGCTCACCAATTATAAACAGGCCCACTACAGACTTATACAGGAACAAGTGATTAAACCAGTACTGCATGGAAAATCTATTGAATTAACATGCAAGAAAAGTAAACAACATCACAGGCAGGTATAGGAAGGTAAGAGTTGCCAAATTAAATAAATGTAAAGTAAAGGCAGACCACCACAGAAATGCACATGATGCACATGAGATGATTATGAGTGCATATGTAATACCTGTTGAGTATTGGACTTCTCCCTACTTGGTGTTAATGATGAGAAAACATAAATACTTGTGACTAATCCCCTATTTGCAGTTAATCCATTGCCTAAGCATATCTTGAAGATCAATTAGCAATAGATGACACTCAAAGATCTATAAAAGCAAGAGAAGTGGATTGGATGATCAAAGATGGCGATTGAAGCTCCTAGAAGACTTCAAGCTCATACGTTGGATAGAAGAGAGAGTTCTTCAAATGTAATCTTCTTTTTCTCTTCTAGTATGTAGCTTAGAAGTAGAATTATGTTGGAGCACACACATATCTTCATTTCAGTCTTATGAAATCATTAGATCAACTTTCCTTAGACTCCAATTCATTTCTATCAAGAATGTGCATGTTGTGATTTCAACAGTCGACTGTTGAACGATTTACAGTCGTCTGTCTTAAAACAGTCGACTGTGTTTTGTTCTACAGTCGCCTGTTATGCACAACTTAATCAGTTGATTTTTGGGCTTCCTGAGCTTCAACTCTATCAGGCAACTGCTGTACATTTCACAGGTGCATGTCCAAGTAACAGTCGATTGTGATTTGTTTGTTAGTCGCATGTCTATCTTCAGCGCAAGATCATTCTCAGCTTGATCTAGCCAGTCGACTGATGTTGTGTTTACAATCGTCTGTTCAAGGACCAGTCGACTGTAAATGCTTCAACCGTCGCCTGTCCATGATTCTTCTGCAGGACTTGCTCACTGGAATATTTCTTATTCTAGTACCAGTCGACTGATGTTGTATTTACAGTCGACTGTCAGTGGCACAGTCGACTGTCAATGCTTCAACAGTCGTCTGTCTTTGAGCTGCTCTGCAGACTCAACTCTCTGGAAAATGTCAGGGTTTGTGACAGTCGCTTGTAGAAGGAATTACCGTAGCATGTTGGATGTACAGTCGACTGTCTTCTCTTCATCAGTCGCATGTCCTGTATTCCCAGACTTTTCTTAGACTTTCACAACTTACCCAGATTGCGGCCAGTCGTCTGTAGAAGGAATTACAGTCGCATGTTGGATATACAGTCGACCGTCTTCTCTTCATCAGTCGACTGTCCACGTGGTAAGTTACCGTTTGAATTCTCACCTACCGTCTGACACAGTACATCAGTCGACTGTGTTTTGTTCAACAGTCGACTGTTGCGTGTGCAAATTCTATCCGTTGAGTTTTTCTCCACAGATTTCAAAGGGGATTTTGGAAATTCTGTTTGAGGGTTTTGAGAAAACTATAAAGCCAACCTCACTGTTCCATTAAGATGTTACTTATCAGCTCAACCATTCAAGCTTTCAATCTTCCAAGATCAAAGCTCTCAAAATCCTAAAGCCCTAGAATTCCTATCTTGCAATCACTTGCTCTCCAACCTAGAACCAAAGGAAAATCGTCCAGGCATTTGGTGCAGTCAAGAGAAAGGGCTTTCCTCTCTTCAAGAGAGGCATTCAACACACAACACACTTGTTATGTGATAAATCGGGCTCCATCAATAGGAATTGAGTTGAAGACACTAATAAGATGTGGACTGGCAATCCAGGTAATTATTCAAATTGTCATATATTTGGAAGTACAGTGTATGTGATGTACAATGCCGAAGAAACTATAAAGCTAGATCCAAAATCTAGAAAATGTTTATTCTTGGGATATGCTAATGGAGTAAAGGGAATGGGGTAAAGGGGTATCGCCTGTAGGACTCCATTGCCCACAAGGTTATAATCAGCATGGATATTATAATATTTATAAGCTACAAAGAAACAAGGGAGATGATAGCACATCAACATAAAATTCAGAGGCTACAAAGGTATAGGTGGAAAAAGAGTATTCTTCTGAAGCAGCACCAGAGCACGAGGAATAAGAACCAGTAGAGTTTTAGAGTTTGAAACTTCAGAACTTTACCAATCAGATCGCATAAGACCAGAGCCATCTTGGCACTCAGATTATATTATAGAGAGTAATGTTGCATATTGTCTTCTAATTAAGGATGTAGACCCATCAACTCTTCAAGAGTCAAGGAACAATTTAGATGCATCTCAATGGATGATAGCAATACAGGAAGAAAGTGAAGCTCTTCAAAAGGATAAGACTTAAAACGTGTGGCACCACCGCAAGGAAGGAAACCAATTGGTAACAAATGTGTATACACGATCAAGCGAAATGGTGATGATTAAGTGGAGCAATATTGTGCCAGATCGATGATAAAAGGATATGCTTAGAAAGACTGGATTGACTTCAATGAAATATTTCCCATATGGTTCGACTTACAATAGTCTGAGTAGTCCTGGCAATGTATGCTACATTTGACGTACATCTAGAGCAGTTAGATGTGAAAACAGCTTTTCTTCAGGGAGACCTTGAAGAAGAAATTTATATGATCCTGCTGGGGGGGTTTGGAGAAAAATTACAAAGAGAGCAGGTTGAACAAATCTTTGTACGGTCTTAAACAGATGCCAAGGTATTGGTACAAGAGATTTGATTCCTTCATCATGAGCCATGGATACATCAGAATTCTTTAAGAGGTTTGGTGTAGTTTTGGGTGAAAATAGTGATTAGCCTCAAATGACGGCTAACCCTTCATATTTATATCAACCATCTCTTTTCTTTACACACACACACCCAATAACACACAATATGTAGTTTTGGGTGAAAATAGTGATTAGCCTCAAATGACGGCTAACCCTTCATATTTATATCAACCCTCTCTTTTCTTTACACACACACCCAATAACACACAATACTCCCCCTCAAGATGAGCAAAAGATATTTATCATGCCCATCTTGTTACAAGCATCCTCTACTCCTTTAGAGTTCAACCCCTTTGTAAGGCAATCAGCTAGTTGCTGTCCAGAAGTAATGTAGGAGATCTCCAACTGTTTCTTGTCCAATCTTTCTTTAATGAAGAACCTGTCAATCTCTATGTGCTTCGTTCTATCATGTTGCACTGGGTTGTTGGCAATGTTAATTGCTGACTTGTTATCACACAACAACCGCAATGGGCCTTCTCTCAGCAGGCGTAGCTCTTGTAGAAGTGATCTCAACCAGATCATCTTACAGGTACTAAGCACCATAGCACGATACTCTGCCTCTGCAGTGGAGCAAGCCACCAAATCCTGCTTCTTGCTGCGTCAAGAGACTAAGTTGCCCCCAACAAACACACAGTAGCCCGAGGTCGATCTCCTATCATCTAGGCAACTGGCCCAATCCGCATCACAGTAGCCTGTCACATTCATGTGACCATGACTACCAAATAATATGCCTTTTCCTGGACTATTCTTCAGATACCTCAGTATCCTGAAGACTGCCTCCATATGTCCAGTCCTAGGATCATGCATGTATCTACTTACCACACTGATAGCATAGGCAATGTCAGGTCTGGTATGGCATAAGTAGATAAGGCGTCCAACAAGTCTCTGGTACCTTTCTTTGTCTACTGGCTCCCCTGATTGTGAATGCAACATATGATTCTGACCAATAGGAGTAACTGCTGGACGACACCCCAACATACCAGTCTCAGCCAGTAAATCCAGGGCATACTTCCTTTGTGAGAGAATTATACCCTTCCTGGACATAGCAATCTCCAGTCCAAGGAAATACCCCAACTGACTAAGGTCCTTGACCTCAAATTCTCTCGCCAATCTAGCCTTCAAGTGAGAGATTCCCTCTTCATCATCTCCAGTGATAATAATATCATCAACATACACAGCCAGAAGGGTAATCCGCTGTCCTAAATGCCTATAGAATACAGTATGATCACCATTACTCTGCTTGTAGCCCATAGTGATGACTGCACGCCTGAATCTGTCAAACCATGCCCTTGGAGATTGCTTTAGCCCATACAAAGACTTGTCCAGCCTACACACCTTTCCCATCGTCTGTTGTGTGCTAAAGCCAGGTGGAACCTCCATGTATACCTCCTCCTGTAAGTCTCCATGCAAGAAGGCATTTTTACATCCAACTGATGCAATTTCCATCCAAAATTCGCTGCACTGGATACCAGACTCTCACAGTACTCATCTTTGCCACTGGGGCAAATGTCTCATCATAATCAATCACATACGTCTGACTGTAGCCCTTGGCAACCAGCCTCGCTTTGTACCTGTCCACCTTCCATTCTGGAGTTTGCTTTATTGTGAATACCCACTTGCAGCCCACAGCTTTCTTCCCTGCTGGAAGTGAGACAAGTCTCCATGTCTTGTTCTTCTCCAGTGCTTCGAGTTCTTCGAGCATTGCTTTCTTCCACTGGGGATGTTGCTTTGCCACTCGCCAATCACTTGGTATAGAGATAGACTGTAAGGATGCAATGATAGCCCTATATGCAGGTGTAAGAGAAGCATATGAGACATGATTAGCAATATCAGTCTCATATCCATACCGTACAGGAGGCCTGCCGGCATTGATACGAGGCTCCCTACGAGATGCAAGTGGAAGATCTAAACTAGAGGAAGGCAAAGAAAGGTTACCATCCGTGTTAGGAGAGGAAGGCAGTAAGGAAGTCGGGACTCGAGCAAGCGTGATAGACTGATCAATCTCGACATGTGGCTGTGGAGCTAGTGGTTCTTCGGTGGGGGAGATGTCTTCTTGTTGTTCTCCATCGCCATGACCACCCTTCTATCTCCTGCTATATTTCTTGCCGTACAACCTGTCTTCCTCCTCTTCCACCAAGGTCCTTTCCTCCTCCCTGTTATCAGGACCAGTACCAATAGGCCCAACAGGACACGGTATAAGTCCGACCACTACCCTCCTGTCATCAGTCTCCCCCTCTCGACCAACTCCTCCTGTGTTTGGAGAGGCACCAGTATCAAATACTGGTATAGAATCTGTCAGTCCTCCATAAAAAGGCTCAGTCTCCCTGAACGTCACATCCATACTCACAAACAGCCTTCTTTCTGAGGGACTCCAACACCTATAGCCTTTCTGATTTGAAGGATATCCAACAAATATGCATTTAATTGCCTGAGCATACAGCTTCCCCACAGAAGGTCTATGATCCCTCACAAAGCATGTGCATCCAAACACTTTTGGTGGAACTACAAAAGTGTTCTTTCCCATAAGAATCTCACATGGGGACTTCATACCAAGGATCCGCGAAGACATCCTGTTGATGAGATAGCTGGCTGTCATCACTGCTTCACTCCACAATATCTTAGGTACATTCATGGTGAGCATGAGTGACCTAGTAACCTCCAACAAGTGTCTATTTTTCCTTTCAGCAACTCCGTTCTGTTGAGGCGTGTTGGGACAAGTGGTTTGATGAGTTATCCCACTCTCAGATAGATAAGATGCAAACTCCTTGTTTACATACTCTGTCCCATTATCCGTTCTCAAGATGCGGATCTTGGCCTCATACACATTTCTGACACTTCTATGGAAGTCCTGAAAACACTTCAACGCTTCGCTTTTGTTTTTCATCATGTAAAGGCATGTCATCCGAGAATGACAATCTATGAAAGTGATAAACCACCTGAACCCACTTACTGAGGTCACTGGGCATGGCCCCCAAACATCTGTGTGAATAAGATTAAATCTCTCTACACTCCTCATCCCCACACTAGGATATGATATCCTAGTGTGTTTCCTAAATTCACATGCATCACACTTCAAATTCATTTTATTCACTTTACTCAAAATCTCAGGATACATTTTATTCAGCATATCAAAAGGCAAGTGTCCCAACTGACAATGTAATAAAAGTACCTCCCTTTCCTTCTCTTCACCAACGACAGCCAATGCAGCATCCCAACTAGCTCTGTCAAGATACCACAGTCCATCACGCCTGACGCCAGTCCCAAGCCTCCTCCCAGTCTTCCTTTCCTGCAACACACAATGAGTAGAGTCAAAAGTAATGCTACAGTCGAGATCATCAACAATAGAGCCAACAGATAAAAGGTTGACTGGAAAAGATGAGACGTGAAGGACTGAAGAGAGGCATATGGAGGGAGTGCACTGAATAGTGCCAATCCCTTTAATGGGTTGGGATGTGCCATCAGCTGTCTGAACAGTTTCATGAATGGTATGTGGTTTATATGTGGAAAATTGTCTATATGCACCTGACACATGACTAGATGTACCTGAGTCAATAATCCACTCTATATGATCTCTACATGAAAGGGCTAATTGGTTACCTGATCCTGTGTGAGCGAAGTTGGCAAAGTTACCGAATGGCGAAGCAATATCTCTAGTCTGGTCTGCATGACTCTCCGAACTCTCAGTAGTAGACCTGGATTGTCTCCGCTGCTCTAGATCTGACGCCTCAGCTGGCGTAGCCTTAATCATCACTGTCTCATGTCGTCCATCAGCAGTAGCAAAGTTGGCCCGTGGGCCGCCACGACCTCGTCCACGGCCTCCACGGCCCCAACGACCTCCTCCTCTGCCTCCTGTGTCACGTCCTCGTCCACTACCCTTCTGTGGGCAGTTAAAGCTCAGTTGCCCCTTCACCCCACAGGTGTAGCACTCTCGATCCTCGCTGACTGCTGCCACTGCCGGTACAGCCAGTGCAGCCCGAGTGACCTGAGTACCCTCATCCTTCATAACTCTCAGTCTGGTCTCCTCCTATGCCATTACAGCTATGGCATCCTCCAGAGATGGGATGGAGGATAAGTGACACATACTCGCCCTCCTGACCTCAAAGTCTCCATTCAGGTTCCTCAGAAAATGTGTCACACGCCTACGCTCCACCCACTTCCTGTGTATCGCAGCACTCCTAGGATCAGGCAGATCAATAGGGTTATAGTGGTCTAACTCTGACCACAGCCTTTTCAACTCCGCAGAGTAGGCTAGAATAGACATCTCCCCCTGCTTCAAGGTATCGACCTTGCCCTGAACCTCCATCATAAGCATCACATTCCCTGCTATAGAGTACATTTTTTCCACCATACTCCATATCCCCGCAGCACTCTCTATGGCCTCCACCATCCCAGCAATGGGTGGAACCATCGATGTCATCAACCAAGCAACCACCAGTGAGTTGGTGGTGCTCCAAACTTTCCAATCATCCCCAGTCTTATCCACCGGTTCCTTATATGAACCCAGAACGACGCCTTCTAACCCCTTCGACTTCAGGATGAGAAGCACCCTCCTGGACCAACTGAGGTAATTCTTCGTACCTTCCAATTTCACATCATTGGGCATCAATTCCAGCTTCTGCACGGGTCGTGAAGGCGTCGATCCACTCGAGGATCCCAACTCTTTCGAAGCAAGCAGCTTCGTTATCTCTCCAATGAAGGCCTTCATGTCAGATGAGGTAAGATTGTCCCCCATCTCTCCAGATCCGCAGATCTCTCCTTTCTCCCTCCTTAGATCCGCAGATCTACTTCTCTTCCTCCTCTTCTAGGTCATACCCTAACCGTAAATCTATGGAGTCCTTTTCATGACTCTACCATAGATCTAGGGTTAGGGTTTTTGAGATTCTCTTTTGTGGCTAGTTAGGGCTTTGTGGCGGCTAGAAGAGGACGTGAAAGAAGAGAAGAGGAGCAGTGGCAGGGACTAGCGGCAGCAGCGGCGCGCAACGACGGCGGCGGCGGGCGGCGGCGCGCAGCGGCGGCAGCGGCGCGTGGGAGGCTAGGGTTTGGTGTTTTAGGGTTTTTTGTTTTTTTTTGTTTTAGGGCTCTGATACCATGTAGTTTTGGGTGAAAATAGTGATTAGCCTTAAATGACGGCTAACCCTTCATATTTATATCAACCCTCTCTTTTCTTTACACACACACCCAATAACACACAATATTTGGTGATAATGATTTCATTCTTTTATTATTGTATGTCGATGACATGTTGGTAGCAGGCCCCAACAAAGGTCATATTAAAGAATTTAATGCACAGTTGGCAAGGAAATTTGAATTGGAGGACTTGTGATGGAGGAATTTGAAATTCAGATGCATCTCAATTTGAAATGAAGGAATTTGATTTTGAAACAAGATTCTAGGGATGCAATTTCACCTAGACAGAAATAATAATAAGATTTGACTTTCAAAAAATTGATGTGTTTCAGTATGTAAGTTTGTAAGTCAATTTCTACCTCACTTCGTGCTAATTTCAAGTTATCCTCCTATGTAAGTCCTAGCAGCGAAGAAAAGAGGATGTAGATGTCTCGAGTACCATATGCATCCGCAATGGAAAGTTTAATGTTTGCGATGATTTGTATAAGACCAAACATTGCACGTGCAATGTGAGTAGTTAGTCGGCACTGATTATTGACAAAAGCAAATCCACCTAAGATTGTGTGTTTGCACTTGCTGGAGGAACTGGAAGTTGGGTTTCAAAACTACAGTTAGTTGTGGCTACGTTAACAACAAAAGCAGAACATGTAGCAACTACACAAGCTAGTAAAGAAGTAGTATGGTTGCAGATACTATTGGAGGAACTCGGGAACAACAAGAAGCGGTTTCTTTGTTTTTTTGACAATCAGAGTGCCTTGTATCTAGTAATGAATCCAGTTTTCATTCAAGGACAAACCACATATGAGTTTAGTATCATTTCATTCGTGACAAAGTGTAAGAAGGAACTATGGATATGCACAAAATTCATACTAAAGACAACCTAGTAGATTCCATGACAAAGACCGTAAATATTGACAAGTTTGTTTGGTGTTGATCTTCGTGGCCTAGTAGAGATATAAGCAATATGGAGATGACAATGTAGAAAGAATGTGTGAAGATCTGATTTATCATCGAAGCAATATGTAAACAATGTGTGAAGATTTGTCATCGAAGCAGTGCCAACTTTTCACCGAAGTGGTGCCATCCTTTATGTGTGTGTATTGGAGGCATGTAAATAAGACTCCTCGATTCATTTGGTATCATTCCAAAATTAATTCAAAATAAAAGAGAGAAATTAGAGAGCTTTGAGTGTTTATTTCCTTTATCTTGTAGGGCGATTATAGTTGTTATTTCCTAGTAAAATAAAGAGAATTTGTAAACTCCTATTATATTTAAGGGTGAAATTTTTCTATCCTTGCCTGTGGTTTTTACCCTAATTTCTTTGGGGGTTTTCACGTTAAATGTGTGCGCCCAATTTATCTTCATTATTTTCTCAAATCAATTATCTGTGACCCTACTCTATCCGGTCCAATTTCCACTTCGTCAAGCTGAGGGATACCCCTCCCCCTGGAGTGGCCTAAACTGGGGGTTTGACCTCTTTACTTGCAACATGCAATCTCAAAGTTATGTGATCTTTAATTTAATAGTCTGAAAACTTTATAATCTTGTGCCTAAGCAAAATAAAATTTACCATACTTTGACTCTGAAAGGGGGTTTAAAAAAGTTTTGGAGTCAATCATGTGCCACAATGGATATGAAGATAATTAAGTTAAAGTTTTCTTTAAAGGTTGAAGTATGCATGCAATATTTGTTCTAGGTAGTTTCCCTTAATATAGAGGAAGTATGCATGCAATATTTGTACTAAAAGAAGAGTTTCAATAGTGCTTGCTCATGTTGTTGAAACTATATACCTCACTAACAAGCTGTAGATATTGTGGAGCAGGCAGAGGAAGTGATAGACGAGGTAGTGAAGGAGGCAATGAGCAAGCCATGGCTTCCGCTTCCCCTAGGCCTCAAACCTCCCTCCATCGATGCTGTCCTGATGGAGCTCCAGCATCAGGGCATCCGCACAATCCCTCCCCCCACTCCTCGCAACTGAAGCTTGTGCCAAGTATCGGCGGTAGCTGTAGATAAAAGGATTTGATACCTCACTCCGCTCCTCGCAACTGAAGTTTGTGCCAAGCATGGGCACCTAAATAATATCACCATGTATTGTTGCATGGCCAAGTTGTCTTCATAATGCAAGCGTGTTTTAGGGACTTCCATCCTTTCCACTTCCAACCATTTTTCACCTAACCACTGCCAAAAGAACTAGAAGCTAAGCAGATGATACCTGTACCTTATTTGTGTACCGAGATATTTGAAAGCTGGGTGCATGAATCTCTCAGTGCTTGCATGCATGCATCAAACTCTGGATACCTTGGCCTATTTATGAGAAATTATGAACAGAAGAACACATGGACGAGCACAATTGGAGGCCTAAACATAAGCACTGCGGCCTAGTAAAAGAAGATGCTGGAGCAAGTTGTTACTTCTAGGCCATCCATGATTAATATCTAGTTATTGGTAAACTACTTGCTGGGATTTTATTTTTCAAAGCCAATCAATTATTTTTAATATATAGATTTTATTATTTTGCAAAACCATATTTATTGTGATGTTCTATTTAATACAGCATGATGATTTTCCTTTATTGCGAAAACATTTAAATTTCTATTTGAATGACCAGTGGTGAAATTTTGGACACGTTCCGACTCATCTCAGGAACACTTTGCCGAATTTATGGTCAGGTATATTTTAGGGATAAACACAAGAAAGTAATGTGAAACAAATTGCACTTGACATACCTTATCCTGAGCTTCAATCGTGCATACATGATCAATTTCATACCATTGATATGAATATGGATCAAATTTCTTAAAAGTTTTGTCAAATCCCTAACAAGGCTATCGTTTCTTTTAACCTTTTCTTGCTATCATGCTACAAGACACCCTAGTACATTGGGACAAGAAAATCTAATAATAATGTCATACTAGATTGAGCAACAAACTAGAATATAAAACTTTTAAAATTAGAAAAGCAAACACCATCCAATTACAGACCAAGCGGATCAAAACATACAAGGATTTATAGGGACATCAACGAGTACAAAGATTGATGCAGTATCCCAACACAGAAAACAAATAGCAGTGTATATATAGACAATGTAAAAATGACGTCAAAACAGCTAAAAGAACAAGTTGAATCTCTATAATTGCGAAGCTCTAAACTTAGTTGGATGCAAATATGGGATCGCCTTCAGGAATACTGACACCCTGATAGAAGCTAGGGAAGGAAACAAGAATGCTTGCCTTCTGCATCCTCAACACTCTCTTTCCCTCTAGAATTTAACGTAAAAGATGGAATTAGAGATAATGTCAGCTTGCATAAAGTTTTTTCCTTGGAAGTCATTCCGATCTCCCTATAAGCCACCAGACAGCTTGGAATATGTTACTGAAGTCTGCAATTTATCTTTTGGACGGAAGTTGGCTTCTCTTCTTGGCCTTGGACGGAAGTTGCAACCGTTAACGATCAGCAGCAGCAGGAAGTTGCAACGCTCGTCGAGCATTAGCGGGAGACATTTCGTCGAACAGTTGGGGAAGAGCAACCGCATTCCGCCCCAGTGAACAGTTCCCTCCTTCAGTTCGTTGTGAAACCCTCAACCGTCTGGATCCCTCCCCTTAAGTGATGATCGACGGTCGTAGCGCTCCCATCAACTTGATGGACGGTAGGGACATAACTCATCATTCCGCTTGAACGGACAGCTCAATCACCAAACTCCCTTCATCCGACGGTTGGAATTCAAATAGGCTGAAACTCGGATACACCCTGCCCCCGCGTTGCTCTCCCGCTCCCCTCCCCCAATTATGAGACCTTGCCTCAAGGTGTAGGAAACCTTCTGACTAAGTCCCAATAGTTCTCCCACGTTGAGTCCTCCTTGTGCCTACGTCTCCACTTGGTTAAAACCTTGGAGACTGATGTTGCGGACATTCACTTCCCATCGATCCAAAATGGCCTCCGGTTCATGTACAATTTCCTCAATATAGCAAGACTGTGTATCATGCACCATCACTTGAGAGAACCCACCTTTTTTTTCAGCTGCAAGACGTGGAAGATTGGATGGATTCTGGTAAATCAAGTCTATACGTGGATAGAAAAGAGTGAATTCCATGGCGGCATATTTGGCACGGGCTTCTATGGCCGGAGTGAATCTATGAGAAGAACGAGGATGTGAAAATGGAAACATTAGAGAAGAATGAAGAAAAACTTTGAGGAATTCGTAGTTTCTTTTTCTGAAATGAAGAGGTTATTCGGATTTTGTTTTCCTCATGAAGAAATGAAGATCCATGGAGTTTAAATAAGGATTTGAGGAAGAAAATTCGAAATTTTGAATCATCAAAAACTGAAAGAAAATTAATGAAAACTACCATTTATTGTTCGAGACGTTGAAGAACCGATTGGTATAGAAAACGGTGAAAGAAAACGGTCAAAATCGCAGTTTTTCGGAAAACTGTAATTTTCTGGTTGACTAGTCAAAACTTCTTGTCGACTAATCGATGCGCAAAAAATATTGTAAAGAGAGGACGCGAAAACTGAGAATTTTTTAACTAATATAGTCGGTCAAAGAGAGGACCTGACATCTGTCCAAGAGTTAGAGTAGGTTGTACTTGGAGTTTGACTAAGCAAGGCCACTTCTCAAGGATGTGTACTAGACAACTTGTATTACCAAGGTGCTTTGAAAAGTGGAGGGAAAACAAAAAGTAGCGCTTTTTGTTTTGTAGTGATTTCAAAGCGGTGTTGACCGATCAGATTAATTAAATAATAATAAGATTATATATATATATATATATATATATATATATATATATATATATATATATATATATATATATATATATATATATATAGGGAAATGTGCCTAAGAATGACCTCAGGTAGAGATACCTGAGCACACCCCCGCTGTTCGGGGTTTGTGAGTATTTTTTTTTGAAATTTTTTTTGCAGTAGGTAGATATACTTGTTATGTAGCTCCACACAAAATTTCAGCTCGATCCGACACCGTTTGAGCCTCCGTTCATCGATTTCCAAAACGTTGCGCAAAACTGTCCAGAATTTGGACAGTTTTGCGCAACGTTTTTGAAATCGATGAACGGAGGCTCAAACGGTGTCGGATCGAGCTGAAATTTTGTGGGGAGCTACATAACAAGTATATCTACCTACTGCAAAAAAAAATTTCAAAAAAAAATACTCACAAACCCCGAACAGCGGGGGTGTGCTCAGGTATCTCTACCCGAGGTCATTCTTAGGTACATTTTTTGCATATATATATATATATATATATATATATATATATATATATATGCCCACGAGAGGGTGTCCCAGTGGTAAGTCATTCCGCTCCAAAGCCAAGGGGTGCGGGGTTCGAGGCCTATGGCCGCCGTGACTTGGTAATTATTGTGGAATTTGTTGTGGAATTATTTACCCTGGGGCTACATCTCCCCTCTCAGACTTACCCAGGGGCCGTTGGGGGCACGGCGGTTTCCCCCCAGTTTGCATAGTCTCGGCCGGGCTTTCGCCTTACCCTCCTAAAAAAATCCAAAGGCGGGGGAGGGGGTTGGGGATTTTTCTGGGTTGTATATATATTTATTATACATTTGACAGCGATTTTTGAATCCTAGGGCTGACTAGGACAAGCTGACTAGGACAAACTGGTTGATAAAAGACGGTCTGGATTTAATCTTGCTGAATCGATGGTTGAGATTAAACTTGGCTAGAGACACAACATGCATTTGCAATCTGGAAAAGAGCAATAGGTTTTTGGGAAGAGCAACAGGTTTTTGGGGAGAACAAAATTGGCTCTTGCTCTTCCCCAAAACA
This sequence comes from Scilla litardierei, assembly GCA_030789695.1. Lineage (NCBI taxonomy): Eukaryota > Viridiplantae > Streptophyta > Magnoliopsida > Asparagales > Asparagaceae > Scilla > Scilla litardierei. Next base: position 386,901,775 of record CM061142.1, read on the forward strand.
CGAGGAGAGCAGCAGGCCTCCGTTTTTTATTTATTTCACACACCGACCGCAGTCAATAAACAATATCTCATTTATCCAAAAAATACAAAGCAAAGCAATGAAATCCTCGCCTTTTCCTTATCGTTTCTTCTTTTTCTTATTCGACATCCAAACGAAAGAATGGAGAAATCGAACCCAAGATGTACGAATTCCGATGGTGTCGGCGGTGACGGTGCTTTACCCCCATCGTGTGGCGGAAAGGGCGACGTGGACATGGAGGCCGGCGACTGGTCGAGGCTGTACCCGGGGCTGAGCACCGGTGACAACGAGCTCCGATGGGGATTCGTTCGCAAGGCGTACGGGATCCTGTGCGCTCAGGTCGTGCTCACCCCCATCGTGTCGGCGGCGACGGTGCTTTACACTCCGACCCAAGATGTACGAATTCCGATCGTGTCGACGGCGACGGTGTTTTACCCCCATCGTGTGGCGGAAAGGGCGACGTGGACATGGAGGCCGGCGACTGGTCGAGGCTGTACCCGGGGCTGAGCACCGGTGATAACGAGCTCCGATGGGGATTCGTTCGCAAGGCGTACGGGATCCTGTGCGCTCAGGTCGTGCTCACCCCCATCGTGTCGGCGGCGACGGTGCTTTACACTCTGATGAACGATTTGTTGAGGGACAGCTTTATTCGCAAGGTGTACATTTTTTTAATTTCAAAAGAATGATCTTTGTTATTTTCCTGCTAAGGTTTCATACGACCATGTACATTTTTAAGCTCATTACTTTGTTCATTACGGTGAAAGTGCAAATGTGAAAGTTTGATTACTCCTGAGTTTTGAAGTATACTCATTTAGGCCAATTGTGTTGTTTATGAGACCTTATTTACATCATTTGTTTGCTTCATTGTGTAAATTAGGTATTTTAGGCCAATTGCGTGCAAACATGCACGCTTGCGCACACAGAGGGGGAGTGAGGGAGCTTATTGTTCGTATGAAGGGCATCTGCATAATTCCTGATAGCGGCGACACACTCCTTGAACATGGCTATGTTCAGGCAGGCATGCACTTCCTTCAATTTCTTGACCTTCGGTTATTGTTTTCATACAATTGGGAGATTTTATCAAACTATAAAAAAGAAAATGAAAACCTTTGTGGCTTTATACTTCCAATTTTTTGTTCAATTTCAAAGTGACCGTTGGATACAATTGTGAGAATGTATAGTCTTCATCAAATATGCCATTCAGGGAAAATGATTAGACCTTCTTTAATGAATAATTTTTTGTGATTGCAATTTGAAAAAAGAAGCTGCTTGCATTTTCACTGTTCACTGTTGCTATAAGCATATGCTTTTGATATGTAACGTTCTATTTTTTTTCTTTTATTTTAAGCTGAAAATTGACTAAAAGATTGGGTTTGGTATAATTCCCCATTGTAGTTAGCAATGTAGAAATCAAATGCAAAATTAAAGATGGAACCAATCTGAACTCTTGGTATATATAATCCTTAAGACTTGAAGCATCCTGCATGTTGGATTTGATTCATATGGAAGCTACATGCATGTGTTGTGTTGTATCATGATCGCACCCCGGATACACGTCCCGAGGCGACGGTTGTAGTTTTACCGCAAGCGCACGGTATAGCGGCGAGCGGGTATCGAACACAGGGAGGACGAATGACCGTGCTTGCTCCTGATCCACCTGGCTATTTATGAACAGAGAGAGATAATTGCCTTGGGCGATCCTGTCACAATCGTCAGACAAATTTGCGAAATATCAAATCAAATAAAGAACGTCTAGGGAAAGGGGAATCCCCACTACTCACCGTATTTCATAAGTGTGGTTCGCCGGTATCGAAATCGCTAGTATGAGAATTTGGATGAACTAGTTGCAACTAAATGTGGAACCAAGCTCACGCTCTCGCGCTGTTGCCGGTCTATAGCTATCCTAGGCTTGGGTTCAATCTCTTGCAAACCCTAGCCTAGGGAAGCTAGCATTAGGATCAACATCATCGTTCAATTGCGCACCGAGCCCAATCTCTTGCAAACCCGGTCCACAATCTAAATTGGGATAGTTCCTACCCGTCCAATCTCTTGCAAACGGGTATCGGCACGGAATCGCAACCGGAGGTCCTAGTATCGGTCCAATCTCTTGCAAACCGATACTTCGGAAATCCGACTCCAACCCAATTCGGATTTCTAGGGCTTCCTATCAGATTGGGATCCAATCTCTTGCAAATCCCAATTGATATAAATACCTAGCTATCCGTAGTAATTCGATCCCAATCTAATCCCTAATAACAATCCTAGCTCAATTTCTACCAATTCAACACAAATAGGAAATATGGTTTGTAGGGTTCATCCCCACGCCCCGAGACGTGGAGACTACTCACAAATCATAGCAATAGCACAAAAATAATCAATGAAATAGGCAATGGAATTCATCACAACAATGATATAAACAATAAAAATAGGGTTTTTGGGGAAGAACAATGCAAACCAATGTAGATCTTCAATTAATCCAACAAAAATCCAAGTTTTTCTCCTCTCCAATCACAATTAATAAAGCTAAAAAGTAAACTCCAAAAAGCTGCAAAAAATCTGAGAGATGGCTCACTAAACTAGGTTTAAAACAGAGCTTAAATAGCCCCAAAAATCGTCTAAAAATCCTGACCAAAATGCCCCTGCACAGCCTGTTTTCCGCAAATTTCGCTACAGGCAGCGCATCGCACTCGGCCGAGTGACAAAAGTCGCTCGGCCGAGTGAAAACCCTGTCATTTTTCCAGTAAGTCGGGGGCTTCAGGGGTCTTCAGTTCGGGGGCGGCTCGGCCGAGTGAGTTGTCGTCACTCGGCCGATGGCTTCAAGGCACTCGGGCGGACGTAATAATCCACTCGGCCGAGTGGGTCTTCTGAAGCTCAGATGGCCGAAAAACAGTAACTTCGATATTCTGGAGGGGCTTCGTCTGGGCGCCACTCGGGCGGACGTGGTATCGTCACTCGGCCGATGTGGTCTCCGTCGCTCGGCCGAGTACACATGGAAATCGTGTCTGAACGGGTCGGCCGAGCAGTGTCTCGCTGGTCGGCCGAGTGGCTCCTCCACTCGGCCGAGTGGGACACAAAAAATGCCCAAACTGATTGTTTTGGCCTCCTCGTCGCTCCTGCGACGTCCATTCTTCTTCCGCTCCTCTCCAACAGCAAAATACCCCTCGGGGAGGTCGTCGGTGGCCGTCTATCGTGAGCGCATCTCATGATCACTCCAAATCGCGCCAAATCACCTGAAATGCGACAAAAACAACAAAGCGTGAAAAGCATCGCAATATCGTCGATATATCGTGAAAAACATGATTTGGGCGATCTAAATGGCATGCAAACATGCGGAAAAAAGGTGTAAAATAAGGAGTGATCAAAATCCCCCAAGCTTGCCTCTTACTCGTCCTCGAGGAAGATAAGTAAAAGGCGAACCCGGTGGATTCGGAATACGAAAACGACGAAACAAAACGAAAAAATGAAAAACGAAGAAGAATGAAAACCAAACGAAAATAAAGAAAGAAAGAAAGAAAGATAGGATGCTAGATCATTTTCTCAGGACGCGGGTTTCACTTACTCTTATAGCATGCATCGAGCGAGAAATACATGTCAAAGAACCTCATTTTTGCATCATAGTATAATAGTGCAAGTAGAAAATAGAAAACCCACGAACGATGGTATAATCATGAAAAACGGAATAATTTTAAAATTAACATCGCCTGAATCATCTAAAGCGGTATACAAATCTCAGATCACACACTTTTCAATTAAACGCTTTCTATCTGGAGTGTAAGAGTATCACATCATAGAATAGAGAGAATAGAAAAGTATGGATTTCATGAAATGAATGCTAGGCTTAGATTTCTGGATTTCGTAAAGCTAGAAACAATCTAACCGAGTATAAAATATTACTTAGCCTAGGTTGTCGTGCAATGTCAAGTAGTCACTCTCTCACACATCAATGGATCCCCTCCCCCAAGCTTATCTAAAAGCGTGGTGGCACAAAAATATTTACATCCCCGTTTTTATATAGCTCCAAAGGCAAAGAAGAGAAAGAAGAAAGAAAGTAAGCGAGATGGGATCTTTTATTGAGGATTTTTCCTCTTTTCTCTCTTTTTTTATATAAGATATATACAATGATCCCAACTCAAAGAGAGATAATGATATACAAGAATGTTCTCCTCTATTTTTATTATTGTTTTTTTTATAATGAGAGGTTTGGAGCTAGGAATTAATAGCGGGGGAAATGCCATAAAATAGAGTCACTAAGGGGAGATTCACCAATGATCTTTAAAAGTAGAGAAATGATGTTCAAGATTTGTGGAGAAAGAAGTAAATATAACTCTCGGCTCACTCTATAAGACATGCACGACAACTTCAGCGGGGTAATCTAATCTACTCAGTTTCGATCACAAAAAAGCTAACTAATCCAGATATATCTTAGCTAATCATCATTCAATCATCCGGAAGTGAAGTGTACAATTCATGCATATAGAAGTGATAAAGGAAAAGAAGTCAGTACTCCAGACATAGGCATTCAATGCGTGAATCTTGGTGTGTTTTCTGTGATAGCATACATATGAATATTCAGGCTCAGCTAATAATAAAATTTCATCCATTTTCATGAGGGAAAAAAAATGTGGGTTACTACTCCTAAATGCAAAGCAAGTCATAGCATATGATATCAGAAATGAAGTCTAAGACACGACAAATATAGCATGCATATAGAATAAGCTAACTCCACGTGGACATCATCACAGAAAATTCATCTCTAGCATGAGATGAAAAAGAAGGAAGTAAAGATAAAAGGAAAATAGAACTATGCAATGCGGCACACAGGAAAGTAAGGAAAACGTGATGCATGGCAAAATAAAAGAAAAATAATGAAAAATGAGTGCAAAAGTGAAAAGCGGTGTGAAAAACTGAAAATAAAGGTGGCAAATCGAAAAAAGAAAGTGAGAACTCACTCCCCCAAGCTAAACGGCACAGTGTCCTCAGTGTGCAAAGTGTGGCACACAGAGAGAGAAGTAATGTGAGGGGCAAGTGAGGATGCATGCATGATGGGAAAAAAAAAGGTAATGAAAGGAAAAAAAGGAAATGAAAATATGATGCGGAAATGATGCATGCACAGATAGGAGTGATATGAAAATAAATGAGGCACCAAAAAAAAAACTCTCCCTCTCTCCCAAAAAGATATATATAGATGTGATCAAAATGAGAATCCCAAGTAAATATGATACGATAAGCACAAATAGATATGATCGAAAATATAATCCCAAAATAAGTGAGGGGAGGGGGGGGTGTACAAAAGTGCATCAGGACCCAGCAGAGACGGGCAGCACAACGGCAGGAATGGATCAAGGCATCAAGAGTGCCTAAGAAAGCGGTGCCGCGCCGTCTCCGTCCTGAGGCGGAGGTGGTGGTGGTGTAGGCTGGACAGGCTGCTGAGCTGGGGTGGGCGTGAAAGTGGAAGTGGAAGCAGGTCTAGTGTGTGTGGGAGGGTGTGTGGGAACCTGCTGGGTGGGCGGGGGTACGCGCGGAAGACGCTCTAAGATCTGTGTCAGGCAGTAGTGGATGTGAGGGATCAGGTCAAAGCGTCCAGCCATCGCGGAGACGGTGGCGGACAGGGTCCTAAGGTCTCCTCTAAGACCACTCACCGCCAACTCAAGAGCACGTATGCTCTGCAGTACAGTGTCGGGCGGGGGTGATGCAGAGGGACGCACCTGTCGGGGCTGCGCAGGGCGAGGCTGGCGTACGCGAGTGGAGTATGTAACGGGCTCAGCAGGGAAGGGGACGAAAGGTGCCGCGCCTGGGAATGTGGGCCGGGCCGCAGTGTGAGGTCGGGACGGGCGGTGGGAAGTGGAGGCAGCGGCAGCGAAAGAAGAGTACAAAAGCGGCTGCGAGGCGGCAAGAGAGGTCAGTGGCCCAGAAGTGTGGACAGACGCCACGACGCTCTCGGAGAATACGTCAGCTGTGGAGGGAGAGGAATCTCCCGCTGGGGCGGAAGTGTGTGGACCAAAAGGCGCAATCCCAGCGGAGATCATGCTAGCCATGGTCTCCACGACCGCGGCGAACGAGGGCTCTCCACTCTCAACAAAGGTCTGCGGGCGCTGGGGGAGAGCGGAGCAAAGAGGCTCCACGGACAGAGGGCCGGAGGTGGTAGCGGGAGTGGTGGGGACAGCCTCGGAAGTGGTGACAGTGGTGGAAATGGGCTCAGCAAAAGTACTCTCGACACAGGCAGAGGTGGGGACAGAAGTGTCAAGAGCAGTGGAAACGTCAGGAACAGGCTGAGAGGCCGCAGGGTCGACGGGGTGGGCAGCAGGCTCGGCAGGGTGTGCAGCAGGGTCTGCGGGAGCAGCGTGGGCAGCGTGGGCAGCGTGGGCCTGCTCGGCCTCGAGCACGTACGCAGCGGGGATGAGGACATCAGCCGCCGGAATCCAGTCAACGTGGGCTGGTGCAATCAGAGTCCGAGCAGGGCTTGGGAGAACCATGTAATCGGCCCCATAGGGGCCGTGCAACCAGACCCAGTGACGCTCACCATGCGGACGAAGCATCTTCATCCGGGCCATAACGTCTATCGACAAAGAGGTGGGGCCCGATACTCGCCGCAGGTCGTCGGGGAAGTCCTCGCCGGTCATAAGAGCCAGCAGGGTAATCAGGCCGCCGCAGCATATCGGTGAGCGGGCGCCCACCGATACAATGATGCGGTCTAAGTACCATGCCGCGATATCGATCACGACGGCGGGGACAAGCTCATCTCCATCCCTAGATAGAGCTCTGGGACGGGTCATCGCGTAGAGCATGTAAAGCTCTGGCGTAGACATCGTGCCCGGCTCATATCTGGCCAAAAATGTCGTCGCCATAAGGCGCTGAGCAATGCGAAGGCAGGGATGTACGATGGCTGAGGCCTTGGCCCTACTAGGGTCAAAGGCGGCGTGGAGACCCGTGATACGTGCCCAGAAGGCACCGACGTCGAAAGAGGGTGGAGGGATATGTGTGGGGCCGTAACCGCGATCGGCACCGGGGACGGCGGGCCAAGAGAAAAATGCTCTCATCATATCGAGAGTGACCTGGCACTCTCGATCCATGAACCGGAATGAGCATCCCTCATCGGTCCGGGCGATCGAACTCAAAACCTCAAGTGTCGGGCGGGTAAAAGTATCCGCCGACACCTGAAGGAAGTCTCGCCAACCCACGTTGTCGTACAACGTGAGTATCCCCTCAAGTACCCCCAGGCGTCCTAGGTCAGCGAGGTGTGCGAACCTGGAGGGTACGATCGAGCGCTGGGAGATACGCTCGAAGACGGCGCGGTGTGCGTCGTCTCGGAACGTAATCCCGAGCGGCCCGACCAGTGGGGCCGGTGGTGGTGGCTGTGGATCGGCAAGGAGAGGCTGTGCGGGCTGTGGGTGCGCTGCAGGCTGTGCAGGGTGTGCGGGGCCTGCAGGCTGTGCGGGGTGTGCGGGGGAAGGAGGAGGAGACTCTTCCGCCTCGTGGGCGGGGCCGGCGTCATCCGACCTCTTCCGCTTAGCGGAAGGTCTCCTCGTCCGAGGCCGTGTCCGGGGCGGCATATCGGCCCCGAGCGCGCCGAAAAGTGAAAAAGTGCAGCGTGTGCAAAAAGAGTGGAAAGAGTGTACCAAAACACGCCGCGAGTGCTAAGCGGTGGAAGCGTGCGAAGTCCGCGCCTCCACGAAATCCAAAACAGCCCGTAGAAGCTCCCCTGAGCTCCCCTAAGCTCCAAAAAGCAACCTGCGCATGGAAAAGCGATATCAGCGAGTAATAATCAAAATGTATGGAGCAATAGGGGTATAACAGATAGATATGGGAATTGATTCGGGTTAGGGGTTCGATTAATACACGGATCCTCGAAAACTACGCAAAAAGAGAAGAAATTGGGCAAATCGAGCTATACTGGAGGCGATCGAAGACGAGGTCGCCGGCGGCGACTCGGGCGGGGCGCGGCGTCGGTCGGCCGGCGGTGGCTGGCCGAGCGGCGGCGCGCGCGGGCGTGGTCGGGCGAGTGAGGGTTGGGCGAAGGGGAATCGGGCGAGGGTAGGCGAAGGGGCGCGGGCGGATTTGGGAATTTAGATTTCGAAATCCGCGCCCCTTCGTCACTTATATAATAGAAAGTTACGACTCGGCCGAGTGACGTGGTCACTCGGCCGAGCGAGGCCATAGAAATTTTCTCCCCGATATCGCTTCGGCCGAGTGGCTTTGCCAGCCTTGGCCGAGTGGAGTAAGTCCATTCGGCCGAGTGACTCAAGCTACTCGGCAAGACTCGCCCTAGGAGGGTATCCGTTTTACTCGGCCGAGTGAATATATGTACTCGGCCGAGTAGCAGTTATATCGAAATCGAGAAAATAAACAGAGAGTTGGGTACATCAGACTTCCCTCATTCGTGAGCGGCTCGGCCGGACGAACTTCTGGACTCGGCCGAGTGACTAGTATACTCGGCCGAGTGAGCCTTGTATTCTGCTGTTTGTCTTCGTTTGGGCTCTAAACTTCGTCTTTCCCTCTCCAGTCAATTTCATGCTCCTCCTAAGCGTCGAACGCCTTCTTGGGGCGCTCCTCATCGTCTAGTTCATCCTCCTCATGATGATCTACCTATCTTCTCTCCTGTCAAGAAAAATAGGACCCGTTATCACAAAATTTTTGGTCGGGTGACTCAAAATACTAAAAATTTCTAAACGAAAATAAAGAAAAAGATAAAAAAAAAATAAAGCAAAAACCGTCGGGTTGCCTCCCGACAAGCGCTCGTTTTAGGTCGTGAGCTCGACCCCCTATAGTTTTCAATCAATGCGAGATGTTTGGTGCATATGAGATGCACCCGTCAAACTTCCCGGGGAGCGCGCTTGGATTTGGACGTGGCGGCGTAGCGGTCTCCCTCGGAGGTCTCTTGTCCCGAATGGTGTTGGGGGGAGGCTCCCCCAAGCTAGCATTTGCCCCGGTCAACGGCTTAACCGGCGATGCCGATTTCCGTGCCGGCGGGGCTTTCTTTGGAGACTTTAATTTCGAGAGCTTGCAGAGCTCTCGAATCCTCGCGACATCAGCGTCGCCTTCATCTTCATCAGCGGAGAAGTCGGGGGAATCGTCTTCAATCTTTTCATCTTGGCCTAAATCCGGGCCTTCATCAAGTTCTTCATCAAAGAGGGCACCAATTGAATGAGGAATCGCCTCCTCTATCACCTCATCAAGGAGGTCCATGTAATCGAGCTCCTCGTGGTGAGGCATGTGTTTCATTGCCTTAGGAATGTGGAGCTCCACCTCGATGTTGCCGACGTTTAAAGTAAGTGTACCTTCGCGTACGTCGACGATGACTCCGGCGGTGGCGAGGAAGGGGCGTCCAAGTATCAATGAGGTGTCTCCCTCCTCCTTAATGTCCATGATGACGAAGTCACATGGTAAGCATATCCCACCCGGGACTTGAAGTGGGATGTCCTCGGCAATCCCCACCGGCCTTGTTATCCGGCCATCGGCTAATTGAATGCGCATGTCGGTGGGCTTCAACTTTGTCCCGGTGTTAAGCTTTAAGAACATGGAGAGGGGCATGAGACTCACGCTAGCCCCAAGATCGACCAACGCCTTTTGAAGAGGCACGCCGCCCAAGGTGCAAGGAATCCGAAAACTCCCCAGATCCTTAAATTTTGCCGGCTCCTTCTCTCTCTTGGTGAACCAAGAGCCCTCCTCGGCTAGCATTATCTTCTCCTTCCTTTTCCTCCCCGAAATCAAGTCCTTCAAGAATTTAGCATACGTTGGGATCTCGACGATGGCGTCGAGGAAGGGAATATTGAGGCTAACTCCCCTTAGATACTCGAGGAATTTCGCTAGCCTTTTTTCCATTTTCGCTTTCGCTAGTCTTTGGGGGAATGGGACCGGTGGCATGAAGCGCCTCTCCTCAATTAATTGCTCCGCCCTAGATTTCTCCTTGTCTCGTGGCTCCTTCTCCTTTTCAATCTCGACTATCGGCTCAACCGGCTCCAAACTTTCCTCCACGGCCTCCTCAATAGGAATTATGGCGGGGGTGGTGTCCTTCCCGCCTCTAGTAGTGACGGCAACTACGGCGTTGATGTGGCCCGTGTTGCCACGTGGGTTTTGCTCCGGTTGCGCCGGCAATCTTTGAGTGTTCCGGTTGAGCAACGCTAATTGCTCCGATATTTGAGCCACTACGGTATTGAGAGATTCTTGTCCCGCCTTCAAAGTAGCATTCACCTTATTTTGCTCGACCATGAACGCCTCCACTCTAGATTCGAAGTCGGTTCGTTGAGGAGCTTGTGGAGGGTTTTGATTTTGATTCCTCCACCCTTGGTTGTATCCGGGAGGCCTATACGGTGGGACTTGTTGCTTCGGTGGAAAGTTTTGTTGCGGAGGCCCCCTCGGTGGATAGTTTTGTTGTTGGGGTGGTGGTGGTCGAGCTTGTTGAGGCGGTGGTTGTGGCGGGTTCAAGGCTCCTTCATTGTTGGCGTAGGAGAATCCCGGATGATTTCTTGCGGCCGGATTGGACCAATACCCTTGGTTCCCCGCAACATATTGTATTTGCTCCAAGGATCCTTCTCCTTGCTCTCCTCCCGAGTACATGACTTGAGATTGGTCTTGCCAATCACACATTTGGTTGGTCGGTGCGGAGGTGGATGGGCTTCCTTGGGGTTCCGTGATATATTTCTCCAATCTCTCCACCACCTTGTGGAGAGAATCAAATTTGCTCGTGAGCTCTGCTACGGCCTTCGCCTCGTAGATGCTAGTTGGCTTTAAGGAGGATGTGGAGTGTCCTCGCTCATCGCCCCATTGTTGGTTATTTGAGGCCATCTCCTCAATTAGGGCCGTAGCTTCCTCGGGAGTCTTTGACAAGATTGCACCATTTGCCGCGGCATCAATAATTTGTTTGGTCCCCGGTTGGAGACCGTTGTAGAAGCTATGAACTAGCTCCCAGTCCTCTATACTGTGGTGCGGGCATTGGTGCTGTAAATCTTTAAATCGCTCCCAAGCTTCATAGAGCGTCTCCTGTGGTCCTTGCTTGAAGGACATGAGAGCGCTCCGGATCTTCACCGTCTTGGATGGCGGATAGAATTTGTCAATAAATGCGCTCGCCAACTCGTCCCAAGTAGTGAAGACTCCGTCAGCTTGCGTCCTCAACCAATAGAGTGCCTTATCCTTAAGCGTGAAGGGGAAGAGGCGCAGTCTGATAGCGTCGTCGGAGACCCCTGGCATCTGAAATGTGGCGCACTTTGACAAGAATAGTTGGATGTGGTAGTGGGGGTTCTCATGTGCGTTCCCATGAAACGGGTCTTGTTGCATCAACACCACCAATCCAGTCTTTAGCTCGAAGTTCTTGTCGGCCGCCAACCCCGGCATGGCAATGGACGAGGTGGTAGAAGAAGTCTTAGGCCGAAGCCTATCTCGAATAGAGATTATCCTTACCATCCTTGCCACCAATTCTTCAGGAGTTTCCCGGTTGGTCATATACCTCCCTTCCGGATCTTGTCTCTTTTCCGCTCTAAGTCTCCGCGCGGTACGTTCGATCTCGGGATCAAATAATAAGCCTTCTGGGTCCGCCGTAGACCTCGTGTACATGCACAGGGGAAACAGAGTTTCAAAGAAATGATTAATACCGTGGAAGGGTTAGGCAAGAAATAAGAAATAAAAATAATGATAATAATAAAAAGAAGAAGAATAGCTAGGGTGAAAAAGAATCAAACGCAATCGCCTCCCCGGCAACGGCGCCAAAAACTTGATCGCACCCCGGATACACGTCCCGAGGCGACGGTTGTAGTTTTACCGCAAGCGCACGGTATAGCGGCGAGCGGGTATCGAACACAGGGAGGACGAATGACCGTGCTTGCTCCTGATCCACCTGGCTATTTATGAACAGAGAGAGATAATTGCCTTGGGCGATCCTGTCACAATCGTCAGACAAATTTGCGAAATATCAAATCAAATAAAGAACGTCTAGGGAAAGGGGAATCCCCACTACTCACCGTATTTCATAAGTGTGGTTCGCCGGTATCGAAATCGCTAGTATGAGAATTTGGATGAACTAGTTGCAACTAAATGTGGAACCAAGCTCACGCTCTCGCGCTGTTGCCGGTCTATAGCTATCCTAGGCTTGGGTCCAATCTCTTGCAAACCCTAGCCTAGGGAAGCTAGCATTAGGATCAACATCATCGTTCAATTGCGCACCGAGCCCAATCTCTTGCAAACCCGGTCCACAATCTAAATTGGGATAGTTCCTACCCGTCCAATCTCTTGCAAACGGGTATCGGCACGGAATCGCAACCGGAGGTCCTAGTATCGGTCCAATCTCTTGCAAACCGATACTTCGGAAATCCGACTCCAACCCAATTCGGATTTCTAGGGCTTCCTATCAGATTGGGATCCAATCTCTTGCAAATCCCAATTGATATAAATACCTAGCTATCCGTAGTAATTCGATCCCAATCTAATCCCTAATAACAATCCTAGCTCAATTTCTACCAATTCAACACAAATAGGAAATAGGGTTTGTAGGGTTCATCCCCACGCCCCGAGACGTGGAGACTACTCACAAATCATAGCAATAGCACAAAAATAATCAATGAAATAGGCAATGGAATTCATCACAACAATGATATAAACAATAAAAATAGGGTTTTTGGGGAAGAACAATGCAAACCAATGTAGATCTTCAATTAATCCAACAAAAATCCAAGTTTTTCTCCTCTCCAATCACAATTAATAAAGCTAAAAAGTAAACTCCAAAAAGCTGCAAAAAATCTGAGAGATGGCTCACTAAACTAGGTTTAAAACAGAGCTTAAATAGCCCCAAAAATCGTCTAAAAATCCTGACCAAAATGCCCCTGCACAGCCTGTTTTCCGCAAATTTCGCTACAGGCAGCGCATCGCACTCGGCCGAGTGACAAAAGTCGCTCGGCCGAGTGAAAACCCTGTCATTTTTCCAGTAAGTCGGGGGCTTCAGGGGTCTTCAGTTCGGGGGCGGCTCGGCCGAGTGAGTTGTCGTCACTCGGCCGATGGCTTCAAGGCACTCGGGCGGACGTAATAATCCACTCGGCCGAGTGGGTCTTCTGAAGCTCAGATGGCCGAAAAACAGTAACTTCGATATTCTGGAGGGGCTTCGTCTGGGCGCCACTCGGGCGGACGTGGTATCGTCACTCGGCCGATGTGGTCTCCGTCGCTCGGCCGAGTACACATGGAAATCGTGTCTGAACGGGTCGGCCGAGCAGTGTCTCGCTGGTCGGCCGAGTGGCTCCTCCACTCGGCCGAGTGGGACACAAAAAATGCCCAAATTGATTGTTTTGGCCTCCTCGTCGCTCCTGCGACGTCCATTCTTCTTCCGCTCCTCTCCAACAGCAAAATACCCCTCGGGGAGGTCGTCGGTGGCCGTCTATCGTGAGCGCATCTCATGATCACTCCAAATCGCGCCAAATCACCTAAAATGCGACAAAAACAACAAAGCGTGAAAAGCATCGCAATATCGTCGATATATCGTGAAAAACATGATTTGGGCGATCTAAATGGCATGCAAACATGCGGAAAAAAGGTGTAAAATAAGGAGTGATCAAAATCCCCCAAGCTTGCCTCTTACTCGTCCTCGAGGAAGATAAGTAAAAGGCGAACCCGGTGGATTCGGAATACGAAAACGACGAAAAAAAACGAAAAAATGAAAAACGAAGAAGAATGAAAACCAAACGAAAATAAAGAAAGAAAGAAAGAAAGATAGGATGCTAGATCATTTTCTCAGGACGCGGGTTTCACTTACTCTTATAGCATGCATCGAGCGAGAAATACATGTCAAAGAACCTCATTTTTGCATCATAGTATAATAGTGCAAGTAGAAAATAGAAAACCCACGAACGATGGTATAATCATGAAAAACGGAATAATTTTAAAATTAACATCGCCTGAATCATCTAAAGCGGTATACAAATCTCAGATCACACACTTTTCAATTAAACGCTTTCTATCTGGAGTGTAAGAGTATCACATCATAGAATAGAGAGAATAGAAAAGTATGGATTTCATGAAATGAATGCTAGGCTTAGATTTCTGGATTTCGTAAAGCTAGAAACAATCTCACCGAGTATAAAATATTACTTAGCCTAGGTTGTCGTGCAATGTCAAGTAGTCACTCTCTCACACATCAATGGATCCCCTCCCCCAAGCTTATCTAAAAGCGTGGTGGCACAAAAATATTTACATCCCCGTTTTTATATAGCTCCAAAGGCAAAGAAGAGAAAGAAGAAAGAAAGTAAGCGAGATGGGATCTTTTATTGAGGATTTTTCCTCTTTTCTCTCTTTTTTTTATATAAGATATATACAATGATCCCAACTCAAAGAGAGATAATGATATACAAGAATGTTCTCCTCTCTTTTTATTATTGTTTTTTTTATAATGAGAGGTTTGGAGCTAGGAATTAATAGCGGGGGAAATGCCATAAAATAGAGTCACTAAGGGGAGATTCACCAATGATCTTTAAAAGTAGAGAAATGATGTTCAAGATTTGTGGAGAAAGAAGTAAATATAACTCTCGGCTCACTCTATAAGACATGCACGACAACTTCAGCGGGGTAATCTAATCTACTCAGTTTCGATCACAAAAAAGCTAACTAATCCAGATATATCTTAGCTACTCATCATTCAATCATCCGGAAGTGAAGTGTACAATTCATGCATATAGAAGTGATAAAGGAAAAGAAGTCAGTACTCCAGACATAGGCATTCAATGCGTGAATCTTGGTGTGTTTTCTGTGATAGCATACATATGAATATTCAGGCTCAGCTAATAATAAAATTTCATCCATTTTCATGAGGGAAAAAAAATGTGGGTTACTACTCCTAAATGCAAAGCAAGTCATAGCATATGATATCAGAAATGAAGTCTAAGACACGACAAATATAGCATGCATATAGAATAAGCTAACTCCACGTGGACATCATCACAGAAAATTCATCTCTAGCATGAGATGAAAAAGAAGGAAGTAAAGATAAAAGGAAAATAGAACTATGCAATGCGGCACACAGGAAAGTAAGGAAAACGTGATGCATGGCAAAATAAAAGAAAAATAATGAAAAATGAGTGCAAAAGTGAAAAGCGGTGTGAAAAACTGAAAATAAAGGTGGCAAATCGAAAAAAGAAAGTGAGAACTCACTCCCCCAAGCTAAACGGCACAGTGTCCTCAGTGTGCAAAGTGTGGCACACAGAGAGAGAAGTAATGTGAGGGGCAAGTGAGGATGCATGCATGATGGGAAAAAAAAGGTAATGAAAGGAAAAAAAGGAAATGAAAATATGATGCGGAAATGATGCATGCACAGATAGGAGTGATATGAAAATAAATGAGGCACCAAAAAAAACTCTCCCTCTCTCCCAAAAAGATATATATAGATGTGATCAAAATGAGAATCCCAAGTAAATATGATACGATAAGCACAAATAGATATGATCGAAAATATAATCCCAAAATAAGTGAGGGGAGGGGGGGGTGTACAAAAGTGCATCAGGACCCAGCAGAGACGGGCAGCACAACGGCAGGAATGGATCAAGGCATCAAGAGTGCCTAAGAAAGCGGTGCCGCGCCGTCTCCGTCCTGAGGCGGAGGTGGTGGTGGTGTAGGCTGGACAGGCTGCTGAGCTGGGGTGGGCGTGAAAGTGGAAGTGGAAGCAGGTCTAGTGTGTGTGGGAGGGTGTGTGGGAACCTGCTGGGTGGGCGGGGGTACGCGCGGAAGACGCTCTAAGATCTGTGTCAGGCAGTAGTGGATGTGAGGGATCAGGTCAAAGCGTCCAGCCATCGCGGAGACGGTGGCGGATAGGGTCCTAAGGTCTCCTCTAAGACCACTCACCGCCAACTCAAGAGCACGTATGCTCTGCAGTACAGTGTCGGGCGGGGGTGATGCAGAGGGACGCACCTGTCGGGGCTGCGCAGGGCGAGGCTGGCGTACGCGAGTGGAGTATGTAACGGGCTCAGCAGGGAAGGGGACGAAAGGTGCCGCGCCTGGGAATGTGGGCCGGGTCGCAGTGTGAGGTCGGGACGGGCGGTGGGAAGTGGAGGCAGCGGCAGCGAAAGAAGAGTACAAAAGCGGCTGCGAGGCGGCAAGAGAGGTCAGTGGCCCAGAAGTGTGGACAGACGCCACGACGCTCTCGGAGAATACGGCAGCTGTGGAGGGAGAGGAATCTCCCGCTGGGGCGGAAGTGTGTGGACCAAAAGGCGCAATCCCAGCGGAGATCATGCTAGCCATGGTCTCCACGACCGCGGCGAACGAGGGCTCTCCACTCTCAACAAAGGTCTGCGGGCGCTGGGGGAGAGCGGAGCAAAGAGGCTCCACGGACAGAGGGCCGGAGGTGGTAGCGGGAGTGGTGGGGACAGCCTCGAAAGTGGTGACAGTGGTGGAAATGGGCTCAGCAAAAGTACTCTCGACACAGGCAGAGGTGGGGACAGAAGTGTCAAGAGCAGTGGAAACGTCAGGAACAGGCTGAGAGGCCGCAGGGTCGACGGGGTGGGCAGCAGGCTCGGCAGGGTGTGCAGCAGGGTCTGCGGGAGCAGCGTGGGCATCGTGGGCAGCGTGGGCCTGCTCGGCCTCCTCGGCCTCGAGCACGTACGCAGCGGGGATGAGGACATCCGCCGCCGGAATCCAGTCAACGTGGGCTGGTGCAATCAGAGTCCGAGCAGGGCTCGGGAGAACCATGTAATCGGCCCCATAGGGGCCGTGCAACCAGACCCAGTGACGCTCACCATGCGGACGAAGCATCTTCATCCGGGCCATAACGTCTATCGACAAAGAGGTGGGGCCCGATACTCGCCGCAGGTCGTCGGGGAAGTCCTCACCGGTCATAAGAGCCAGCAGGGTAATCAGGCCGCCGCAGCATATCGGTGAGCGGGCGCCCACCGATACAATGATGCGGTCTAAGTACCATGCCGCGATATCGATCACGACGGCGGGGACAAGCTCATCTCCATCCCTAGATAGAGCTCTGGGACGGGTCATCGCGTAGAGCATGTAAAGCTCTGGCGTAGACATCGTGCCCGGCTCATATCTGGCCAAAAATGTCGTCGCCATAAGGCGCTGAGCAATGCGAAGGCAGGGATGTACGATGGCTGAGGCCTTGGCCCTACTAGGGTCAAAGGCGGCGTGGAGACCCGTGATACGTGCCCAGAAGGCACCGACGTCGAAAGAGGGTGGAGGGATATGTGTGGGGCCGTAACCGCGATCGGCACCGGGGACGGCGGGCCAAGAGAAAAATGCTCTCATCATATCGAGAGTGACCTGGCACTCTCGATCCATGAACCGGAATGAGCATCCCTCATCGGTCCGGGGCGATCGAACTCAAAACCTCAAGTGTCGGGCGGGTAAAAGTATCCGCCGACAACTGAAGGAAGTCTCGCCAACCCACGTTGTCGTACAACGTGAGTATCCCCTCAAGTACCCCCAGGCGTCCTAGGTCAGCGAGGTGTGCGAACCTGGAGGGTACGATCGAGCGCTGGGAGATACGCTCGAAGACGGCGCGGTGTGCGTCGTCTCGGAACGTAATCCCGAGCGGCCCGACCAGTGGGGCCGGTGGTGGTGGCTGTGGATCGGCAGGGAGAGATTGTGCGGGCTGTGGGTGCGCTGCAGGCTGTGCGGGGTGTGCGGGGCCTGCAGGCTGTGCGGGGTGTGCGGGGGAAGGAGGAGGAGACTCTTCCGCCTCGTGGGCGGGGCCGGCGTCATCCGACCTCTTCCGCTTAGCGGAAGGTCTCCTCGTCCGAGGCCGTGTCCGGGGCGGCATATCGGCCCCGAGCGCGCCGAAAAGTGAAAAAGTGCAGCGTGTGCAAAAAGAGTGGAAAGAGTGTACCAAAACACGCCGCGAGTGCTAAGCGGTGGAAGCGTGCGAAGTCCGCGCCTCCACGAAATCCAAAACAGCCCGTAGAAGCTCCCCTGAGCTCCCCTAAGCTCCAAAAAGCAACCTGCGCATGGAAAAGCGATATCAGCGAGTAATAATCAAAATGTATGTAGAATAGGGGTATAACAGATAGATATGGGAATTGATTCGGGTTAGGGGTTCGATTAATACACGGATCCTCGAAAACTACGCAAAAAGAGAAGAAATTGGGCAAATCGAGCTATACTGGAGGCGATCGAAGACGAGGTCGCCGGCGGCGACTCGGGCGGGGCGCGGCGTCGGTCGGCCGTCGGTGGCTGGCCGAGCGGCGGCGCGCGCGGGCGTGGTCGGGCGAGTGAGGGTTGGGCGAAGGGGAATCGGGCGAGGGTAGGCGAAGGGGCGCGGGCGGATTTGGGAATTTAGATTTCGAAATCCGCGCCCCTTCGTCACTTATATAATAGAAAGTTACGACTCGGCCGAGTGACGTGGTCACTCGGCCGAGCGAGGCCATAGAAATTTTCTCCCCGATATCGCTTCGGCCGAGTGGCTTTGCCAGCCTCGGCCGAGTGGAGTAAGTCCATTCGGCCGAGTGACTCAAGCTACTCGGCAAGACTCGCCCTAGGAGGGTATCCGTTTTACTCGGCCGAGTGAATATATGTACTCGGCCGAGTAGCAGTTATATCGAAATCGAGAAAATAAACAGAGAGTTGGGTACAGCAGACTTCCCTCGTTCGTGAGCGGCTCGGCCGGACGAACTTCTGGACTTGGCCGAGTGACTAGTATACTCGGCCGAGTGAGCCTTGTATTCTGCTGTTTGTCTTCGTTTGGGCTCTAAACTCCGTCTTTCCCTCTCCAGTCGATTTCATGCTCCTCCTAAGCGTCGAACGCCTTCTTGGGGCGCTCCTCATCGTCTCGTTCATCCTCCTCATGATGATCTACCTATCTTCTCTCCTGTCAAGAAAAATAGGACCCGTTATCACAAAATTTTTGGTCGGGTGACTCAAAATACTAAAAATTTCTAAACGAAAATAAAGAAAAAGATAAAAAAAAAAATAAAGCAAAAACCGTCGGGTTGCCTCCCGACAAGCGCTCGTTTTAGGTCGTGAGCTCGACCCCCTATAGTTTTCAATCAATGCGGGATGTTTGGTGCATATGAGATGCACCCGTCAAACTTCCCGGGGAGCGCGCTTGGATTTGGACGTGGCGGCGTAGCGGTCTCCCTCGGAGGTCTCTTGTCCCGAATGGTGTTGGGGGGAGGCTCCCCCAAGCTAGCATTTGCCCCGGTCAACGGCTTAACCGGCGATGCCGATTTCCGTGCCGGCGGGGCTTTCTTTGGAGACTTTAATTTCGAGAGCTTGCAGAGCTCTCGAATCCTCGCGACATCAGCGTCGCCTTCATCTTCATCAGCGGAGAAGTCGGGGGAATCTTCTTCAATCTTTTCATCTTGGCCTAAATCCGGGCCTTCATCAAGTTCTTCATCAAAGAGGGCACCAATTGAATGAGGAATCGCCTCCTCTATCACCTCATCAAGGAGGTCCATGTAATCGAGCTCCTCATGGTGAGGCATGTGTTTCATTGCCTTAGGAATGTGGAGCTCCACCTCGATGTTGCCGACGTTTAAAGTAAGTGTACCTTCGCGCACGTCGACGATGACTCCGGCGGTGGCGAGGAAGGGGCGTCCAAGTATCAATGAGGTGTCTCCCTCCTCCTTAATGTCCATGATGACGAAGTCACATGGTAAGCATATCCCACCCGGGACTTGAAGTGGGATGTCCTCGGCAATCCCCACCGGCCTTGTTATCCGGCCATCGGCTAATTGAATGCGCATGTCGGTGGGCTTCAACTTTGTCCCGGTGTTAAGCTTTAAGAACATGGAGAGGGGCATGAGACTCACGCTAGCCCCAAGATCGACCAACGCCTTTTGAAGAGGCACGCCGCCCAAGGTGCAAGGAATCCGAAAACTCCCCGGATCCTTAAATTTTGCCGGCTCCTTCTCTCTCTTGGTGAACCAAGAGCCCTCCTCGGCTAGCATTATCTTCTCCTTCCTTTTCCTCCCCGAAATCAAGTCCTTCAAGAATTTAGCATACGTTGGGATCTCGACGATGGCGTCGAGGAAGGGAATATTGAGGCTAACTCCCCTTAGATACTCGAGGAATTTCGCTAGCCTTTTTTCCATTTTCGCTTTCGCTAGTCTTTGGGGGAATGGGACCGGTGGCATGAAGCGCCTCTCCTCAATTAATTGCTCCGCCCTAGATTTCTCCTTGTCTCGTGGCTCCTTCTCCTTTTCAATCTCGACTATCGGCTCAACCGGCTCCAAACTTTCCTCCACGGCCTCCTCAATAGGAATTATGGCGGGGGTGGTGTCCTTCCCGCCTCTAGTAGTGACGGCAACTACGGCTTTGATGTGGCCCATGTTGCCCCGTGGGTTTTGCTCCGGTTGCGCCGGCAATCTTTGAGTGTTCCGGTTGAGCAACGCTAATTGCTCCGATATTTGAGCCACTACGGTATTGAGAGATTCTTGTCCCGCCTTCAAAGTAGCATTCACCTTATTTTGCTCGACCATGAACGCCTCCACTCTAGATTCGAAGTCGGTTCGTTGAGGAGCTTGTGGAGGGTTTTGATTTTGATTCCTCCACCCTTGGTTGTATCCGGGAGGCCTATACGGTGGGACTTGTTGCTTCGGTGGAAAGTTTTGTTGCGGAGGCCCCCTCGGTGGATAGTTTTGTTGTTGGGGTGGTGGTGGTCGAGCTTGTTGAGGCGGTGGTTGTGGCGGGTTCAAGGCTCCTTCATTGTTGGCATAGGAGAATCCCGGATGATTTCTTGCGGCCGGATTGGACCAATACCCTTGGTTCCCCGCAACATATTGTATTTGCTCCAAGGATCCTTCTCCTTGCTCTCCTCCCGAGTACATGACTTGAGATTGGTCTTGCCAATCACACATTTGGTTGGTCGGTGCGGAGGTGGATGGGCTTCCTTGGGGTTCCGTGATATATTTCTCCAATCTCTCCACCACCTTGTGGAGAGAATCAAATTTGCTCGTGAGCTCTGCTACGGCCTTCGCCTCGTAGATGCTAGTTGGCTTTAAGGAGGATGTGGAGTGTCCTCGCTCATCGCCCCATTGTTGGTTATTTGAGGCCATCTCCTCAATTAGGGCCGTAGCTTCCTCGGGAGTCTTTGACAAGATTGCACCATTTGCCGCGGCATCAATAATTTGTTTGGTCCCCGGTTGGAGACCGTTGTAGAAGCTATGAACTAGCTCACAGTCCTCTATACTGTGGTGCGGGCATTGGTGCTGTAAATCCTTAAATCGCTCCCAAGCTTCATAGAGCGTCTCCTGTGGTCCTTGCTTGAAGGACATGAGAGCGCTCTGGATCTTCACCGTCTTGGATGGCGGATAGAATTTGTCAATAAATGCGCTCGCCAACTCGTCCCAAGTAGTGAAGACTCCGTCAGCTTGCGTCCTCAACCAATAGAGTGCCTTATCCTTAAGCGTGAAGGGGAAGAGGCGCAGTCTGATAGCGTCGTCGGAGACCCCTGGCATCTGAAATGTGGCGCACTTTGACAAGAATAGTTGGATGTGGTAGTGGGGGTTCTCATGTGCGTTCCCATGAAACGGGTCTTGTTGCATCAACACCACCAATCCAGTCTTTAGCTCGAAGTTCTTGTCGGCCGCCAACCCCGGCATGGCAATGGACGAGGTGGAAGAAGAAGTCTTAGGCCGAAGCCTATCTCGAATAGAGATTATCCTTGCCATCCTTGCCGCCAATTCTTCAGGAGTTTCCCGGTTGGTCATATACCTCCCTTCCGGATCTTGTCTCTTTTCCGCTCTAAGTCTCCGCGCGGTACGTTCGATCTCGGGATCAAATAATAAGCCTTCTGGGTCCGCCGTAGACCTCGTGTACATGCACAGGGGAAACAGAGTTTCAAAGAAATGATTAATACCGTGGAAGGGTTAGGCAAGAAATAAGAAATAAAAATAATGATAATAATAAAAAGAAGAAGAATAGCTAGGGTGAAAAAGAATCAAACGCAATCGCCTCCCCGGCAACGGCGCCAAAAACTTGATCGCACCCCGGATACACGTCCCGAGGCGACGGTTGTAGTTTTACCGCAAGCGCACGGTATAGCGGCGAGCGGGTATCGAACACAGGGAGGACGAATGACCGTGCTTGCTCCTGATCCACCTGGCTATTTATGAACAGAGAGAGATAATTGCCTTGGGCGATCCTGTCACAATCGTCAGACAAATTTGCGAAATATCAAATCAAATAAAGAACGTCTAGGGAAAGGGGAATCCCCACTACTCACCGTATTTCATAAGTGTGGTTCGCCGGTATCGAAATCGCTAGTATGAGAATTTGGATGAACTAGTTGCAACTAAATGTGGAACCAAGCTCACGCTCTCGCGCTGTTGCCGGTCTATAGCTATCCTAGGCTTGGGTCCAATCTCTTGCAAACCCTAGCCTAGGGAAGCTAGCATTAGGATCAACATCATCGTTCAATTGCGCACCGAGCCCAATCTCTTGCAAACCCGGTCCACAATCTAAATTGGGATAGTTCCTACCCGTCCAATCTCTTGCAAACGGGTATCGGCACGGAATCGCAACCGGAGGTCCTAGTATCGGTCCAATCTCTTGCAAACCGATACTTCGGAAATCCGACTCCAACCCAATTCGGATTTCTAGGGCTTCCTATCAGATTGGGATCCAATCTCTTGCAAATCCCAATTGATATAAATACCTAGCTATCCGTAGTAATTCGATCCCAATCTAATCCCTAATAACAATCCTAGCTCAATTTCTACCAATTCAACACAAATAGGAAATAGGGTTTGTAGGGTTCATCCCCACGCCCCAAGACGTGGAGACTACTCACAAATCATAGCAATAGCACAAAAATAATCAATGAAATAGGCAATGGAATTCATCACAACAATGATATAAACAATAAAAATAGGGGTTTTGGGGAAGAACAATGCAAACCAATGTAGATCTTCAATTAATCCAACAAAAATCCAAGTTTTTCTCCTCTCCAATCACAATTAATAAAGCTAAAAAGTAAACTCCAAAAAGCTGCAAAAAATCTGAGAGATGGCTCACTAAACTAGGTTAAAAACAGAGCTTAAATAGCCCCAAAAATCGTCTAAAAATACTGACCAAAATGCCCCTGCACAGCCTGTTTTCCGCAAATTTCGCTACACGCAGCGCATCGCACTCGACCGAGTGACAAAAGTCGCTCGGCCGAGTGAAAACCCTGTCATTTTTCCAGTAAGTCGGGGGCTTCAGGGGTCTTCAGTTCGGGGGCGGCTCGGCCGAGTGAGTTGTCGTCACTCGGCCGATGGCTTCAAGGCACTCGGGCGGACGTAATAATCCACTCGGCCGAGTGGGTCTTCTGAAGCTCAGATGGCCGAAAAACAGTAACTTCGATATTCTGGAGGGGCTTCGTCTGGGCGCCACTCGGGCGGACGTGGTATCGTCACTCGGCCGATGTGGTCTCCGTCGCTCGGCCGAGTACACATGGAAATCGTGTCTGAACGGGTCGGCCGAGCAGTGTCTCGCTGGTCGGCCGAGTGGCTCCTCCACTCGGCCGAGTGGGACACAAAAAATGACCAAACTGATTGTTTTGGCCTCCTCGTCGCTCCTGCGACGTCCATTCTTCTTCCGCTCCTCTCCAACAGCAAAATACCCCTCGGGGAGGTCGTCGGTGGCCGTCTATCGTGAGCGCATCTCATGATCACTCCAAATCGCGCCAAATCACCTGAAATGCGACAAAAACAACAAAGCGTGAAAAGCATCGCAATATCGTCGATATATCGTGAAAAACATGATTTGGGCGATCTAAATGGCATGCAAACATGCGGAAAAAAGGTGTAAAATAAGGAGTGATCATATCAATTGTGTATTTTCTACTTGAGTCATGCTATTATGCTTTCTTGCTTCACTTCAGCTGTAGCTTTTCTCATACTGTGCTCTCTCCTCAAATGGTTTTCAGGTACACAATTCATTTTGCTCGGAGCTCACCAAGGTTTTGAAGTTTGAACATGTCCCTGAAGATTAAAGCATGTCATTGTCCACAGAGTATATGTCTTTTTGTTACTTGGGTGGATGTTTGTGAAAATTGGATTATTGGTTTCAAGTTTGTATTATGCTGAAGGAGAGTATGTTGTTAATCTATTATACATTTAATCCTATCAAATAGAGCATACTCTCCTTCATATAAAAAGATGGACTTAATTTAGTGTATGCTTAGTTCTTTTCTTCGATTTTTGGGCATTTTTATTTTAAATTTTTGTTGATTATTTTTGTATTTTGAAGGTTGTATACATCCTATGTATGCCCATATGCCCAGAGAACCTGGATTGCTAGAAATCAGATAGAGAAGTTCATGTTATTATGGTACATAAATTTGATACCAATATAGAAATTTACAAGATATATGAGATGTGGGTAATATGTGGTTGATAAGTAAAGAGCTCTTACATCCAGATATTGAGGGTATCATTATGAATGGAGAAGATGCTAAGGATGGTCTGCTTCGAAGTCAGCAACTCTGCCTGGTAGTAATTCACGAAAAATTCATTGTGCTTTAAGAACTCAGGTAACGAATTATACTTCCTATAGGTAACATGAAATGTGGAAATATGTTGATAAGTTATTTTAAACACACTAGGAGAAATCGCTAAGAGTGTACCAAGTGATGTATGTTGGTGTTTGATGCATTGTTGGGAAGACATGTTTTTTAGACTTCGAAATATATTGTATTCTGGTACATCTTTTTATCCAAGAAAACAACCTAATAGCAAATTGGATACTGCAATTTGCCGAAGGGGCCTGTGCCGAATTTGATGTTCCGCTCTGAATTTGTTGTTCCACGCCGAAGGCACCTGCACTGTATTTGTTGTTCTGCGCCGAAGGCGCCCATGTCGAAGGTGCCCGTACTGCTAAATATTTTTACGTTAATTTGTTGTTCTTTTAAATTTTGTCTGTGGAAATAATTTATTGGGGAACAAAGATTATTTGAGAGAAAATCTTAAATGAACCGTGCCCACGGGCACGGGTTATGGCTAGTATATATATATATATATATCCCACGAGAGGGTGTCCTAGTGGTAAGTCATTCCACTCCAAAGCCAAGGGGTGCGGGGTTCGAGGCCTATGGCCGCCGTGACTTGGTAATTGTTGTAGAATTTGTTGTGGAATTATTTACCCTGTGGCTATATCTCCCCTCTCGGACTAACCTGGGGGCCGTTGGGGGCACGACGGTCACCCCCCGGTTTGCATAGTCTCGGCTGGGCTCTCGCCTTACCCTCCTAAGCCGAAGGCAGGGGGAGGGGGTTGCGGATTTTTCTGGGTTTTCATATATATATATATATATATATATATATATATATATATATATATATATATATGGATTTATTGTAGAAAAGCTGCCACCTGATCCAATGGATCAGGTGGCAAGACACACAAAAGGTGGAAGTACAAGCCCCACATGGGCTTGTACTCGTGGGGTCCCACCCTTTGTGTCTTGCACCTGATCCTTTGGATCAGGTGCCACCTGCTCCATGGCCAGAACAGGTGCAAGACACAAAGGGTGGGACCCCACGAGTACAAGCCCATGTGGAGCAGGTGGCACCACGAGTACATATATATATGGATTAATGTAGAGCAGGTGGCACCTGATCCAAAGGATCAGGTGCAAGACACAAAGGGTGGGACCCCACGAGTACAAGCCCATGTGGGGCTTGTTGTACTTCCCACCTTTTTTGTGTCTTGCCACCTGATCCATTGGATCAGGTGGCAGCTTTTCTACATTAAATCCATATATATATATATATATATATATATATATATATATATATATATATATATATATATATATTCTATAAAACAAGGATGTTATCAAGAGATTTTGGATAAGGGTTTTTATATAAGAGATATTGTTTATGAGATTTTGGATAAGAGAATTTGGATAAGGGTTGAGCAATGGGGTTATTTGATGGTTAAGATAATTTGAATATGAGAAATTGGGAGATGAGAATTTGATTATGTCATATGCATTGGGTTGGGTTTGAACTTAAGTTAGGGTTGGGTTTGAACTCAAGTTAAAATTTGAACTTAAGTTTAAATTTGAAAACAAATCCCTTTCTCTGTGTGTTCACCACGTTGTGAGGGGGGAGGTCTGTTGGAGGGAATTAGAGGAGGGAAATTGTTGGAGGGAAGAACTTTTGATCACATCACCTAACATCAATGGAGAGAATTTTTGGAGGGTAAATACCCAGTTGAAGCGAATGTTGCTAGAAGAGAAAATTTCTCAAATTTTTTGCACTCTGGAAGCTCTTTGCGCCCGCTAGAAGAGCCTTAACCTTTGCACCTGCTGGAAGAGCCACCACCTCCACCTTGCTCGCCTCCTCACCCTCATCTTCCTCCTTACCCTCATCTGCTGGCATCGGTGAGCTCTTCTTTTTTTCATTGCTTTTAAAATCCACGGTTCCGGTTCCAGTTCTGCAAAAAGTGAATTTATTAGATCCAGTTCTAAATTTTTTATTTCAATGGAGTATTGATCAAGATGCCAACTATGATTCTGTGGCCTGTTGAACTTCCTTT
The DNA here is from genome assembly GCA_030789695.1 of Scilla litardierei. NCBI lineage: Eukaryota > Viridiplantae > Streptophyta > Magnoliopsida > Asparagales > Asparagaceae > Scilla > Scilla litardierei. Next base: position 386,928,217 of record CM061142.1, read on the forward strand.
TTTATTTGAGCTGTAGGTCAAAATTTGTGGTTACAAGAAATCTTACTCTACAGCTCAACTAAATCTTCGGCCTTAAGGTACTTTTGTTGAGTATTGATCCATGTACTTTTATTTCTATGGAGTATTGATCCAGGTCAAAATTCCTATATTCACTATTTATCCATTGAACATAAGATCAAACATGGCCTGTTGAACTTCATTTTTTTAGTTGAGCTGCAGGGTCATTTTGTTGAGCTGTTTATGTTGAACTTTGTGGGTTTCTTTTTTTACCTAACACTTGAATGCAGAGACAATAGAATAATGAAATTAAAATATTTTCGTATGTGTTCATAATAGTCTGTGTCATATTGGGTTGAATGTTTTATTTTCTGTTTATTGGCATTTGTTAGTTATAGAGTGGTAGAATATCAATTATAGGGTATGTTGCCATTCTTTTGTTCACCATCTTTTCTTATTGCAAGCAATGGAAATGTGAATTTGGTTTTCACCCAGTGTCATATCTATATTTGTTTAAATGGCACTTAGAGGTATGGATATTTATAGAATAGATATTGGACATGTTATGCCAACAAATGGCACTCTGAGTTAATTCCAAGTTAATATCATGGCACTCAGTAGAGATAAGTGGAAACGTGAATTACTATCATGGCACTCAGTGGCTGATATTAACTCTGAGTGCCATATATATGAATTACTTAGTATATGAATTACTTAGTATGGTTCAGAAATAAGTTAACATACTAGACAAATATATATACTAAGTAATTCCAAGTTAATTCCAAGTTAACATGATATTTACAGGTCAAAAGAATAGGAAATAAGTGGAAACATGACATTTCTTTAGTTCCTTTAGATGTGCCTGAACATTAAGTTACCATGAAAGTGAACTATTGGATAGTATTTTATCAAACAGTTCTATTTAAGGTTGATATAAACAGCTCAGTTGCAAAGGCTTAGAATGATGCAACAAGTGAATAAGATAGTTTTGGTAATGTTAACCTGCATGACGGTAATGTTACATACATAATAATGACTATAAGAAGCAATTGTTCAGTAAATTTGTACCAGAAGTTAATATGGTCATGCTTCAAGAAACATGAAATTCATTCCTTCAACATGGACGTGATAGCAGATAGTGGAGATGAAACAAGAATTTGGATGTTTTTATGTTAAGAGATTCCATGAATTCTTGATGTTTTTGGTGGGATCAAGCTAAGGCTGTGGTTGCACTGAAGGGGAAACTGAATACTACTGCTGTGGTTGCTCATAAAGGTAGTGATCATTATCACTTATATGTGTCATTAGAAATTTTGAAGAATCGTATCTTTTTGGAGTGCAATTTTGTTAGACCTATGACAGTCAATCTAACAGAATCTGATGATTTTTAAGTTTCTATTATGTTTGACAGCATTCCAATGAATTCTTACAGCATTCCAAGTAGTTACAGAAATCTTTCATATGAAATAATTACTATGAATGCAAGAATTTAGTAATGAAATATAGCATCATGTTCATCATTCATGAAATAAATCAATAGTTCAGCATAAACTGTAAGGAGAAGTGCTGAGGACAATGATATGTGCCAGGACTTCATGAATTCCTTGGAATGCTGTAATTATTTCATATGAATTGTAAGGTTCTTGAAATAATTACTATGAACTGCAAGATTCACATAAACTGTAAGGAGAAGTCCTGGCATCATGTTCAACATTCATGAAATAAATCATTCTTACAGCATTCTCCTTTTTGGTACTCCACTAAATAAATCATTTTTGCTCTTGCAGGATATGCATTTGGAGTTTTGAAATTGTGTTTTGACAGGATATGCATTGTCAATTCTAATGCATTCAGAGTTCAGAATTCAAATGTGTTTGGGGGCTATGCGTTGTGTTCAGAATTCAGAGTTCAGAATCTCAATTTTAATCCTACAAAAGGTGTTTCCTGCCCTTGCTTGCAAATGTAACATGTTTAAATAATGCCAAATTTGCATCCTTTGTATCTGGATAGTGCCAAATGGTCTAAGGATATTGAAAGAGAGCCTTCCACAGTCATCCAATTGTTATTTCTATTAATGACATCACTTCATTCATTTATTTTCTATTATCTTTTTAAAATTTCCTTCTCTGCATTGATTATTTGTGACATAATGGTTATGTCAAGATGTAGACTTCTCAGCTCATAACAAAACTTGACATGGCGATAAAGTAGCAATCACCCTGCTCCCTGCTCCCTTACACCCTCTCTGTAGGATAAAAAAAGAATGGATAAGAAATATTTCCATTCATATAGAGTTAGCTTTGGTGGTTATTTTTGGCACCTCAATTTATGAATATTAATTCATCCTCTTTATGCTCTTCATAATTTTATGATTCCATGTAGGCCACAATCACTGTAGCCTGACATATCAGTCAGCCTAACCTGCCAGGCTGTTTGTAATCCTCTTCATTTCTCAAGTCTTTCTAAATGAATAAGCATAATGGTTGGTCTTCAGATAGCAACCGTGTGAATGCATATTGTCAAAAGCTTGACGGGCACTGCTGTGTGACGCAGCTCATGAGCTAAGAATTTTGATGTATGGTAATCAGATTAGTTTGCTAAAATGCCTTTTGCTTCCTCCAGGATGGTTACAGAAAAACAATACTGACTATCTAAAGAGGATCACATGGCACGAGCATGGAATTTCATATTTTGTTCTTTATAAAATTAAGGCGAAAACACGAATAACTTTTTTGAGAGGTGCCAAAGGGTTACTGTTTGTTGGTTGTTGTAGTGGAATCCAATTGACATTTCTTGGTATGTCTAAAATCTAATCATGTGGGCATTATGTTAGGTGCGATGAGCACTTCTTTACAAATAACATTGCTATGTTGAATTTTTGATGAGAATGGACCATGTATACTTTGTATCTCCACATGTTTGGACACTTGCAAACATATGCTATTTACTTCGTATACATGCATAATGCAGAGTGCAGTAAGTTACATGGGACAAAAATATGGTGTACTGTAAATTTTTAATTGATCTGTTTAGTTCTTTCATTTTTTAGCAAAAAGCATGCTAATCAATATGCTATGCTCGCAAGTGGTATCTCGCAATGTTCAACTTGGACAACATTGGATCATCTTTTAATTCAGAGCTCTTGATGATCTGACAGGTACTTGGAAGAGACGGCATGGCTATGATCGTGTAAATGATGATAAAGACATACCCATCATCGAGGCTAAAATGACTGATGGTAATGTTTATCCTAGAAACTCATGTGTACTATAATATGAGCGAGACTGACAATATATTTTTAAAGTGGAAATTTCCAACAGTTGATGAAAAACTAGCCACTTACACCATGTAATGTTTATGATTAACAAAACTATCGCTGTAATCAAGCAACCTATATGGTTATGGGTTTCTTGGAAACTCATGTGTAATATGAGCAAGCCTGACGATGGACGTTTACAAATAGAAATTTCTAATTGTTGATGAAAAATTTGACACCTATATGATGTGATGTTTGTGATTAACAAAACTATTGATGGAATCACTAACAAATATGGTTATGGATCAATTAATACTCACAACCATGAATTGAATCATTATAAGGTATTTTAATTTTGTAAATTCTGTAATGGTCATTTATTGCATCCTTTACAGACCAGAAGGTAATTTCATAATTGTTTGCTTCCATTCAATAAATCAAATACATCAATACAAGAAGGAAGCTGGGAACCATCATAACAAAGTTTCAGACATAATTTACCAAAATTTTCCAGATAAAGCATTTAAATCATGTTTCTGAAGCTGCGTACATGCAAATATATCTAACACAAACTAGAGGTAACTTCAGTTAATGATTATGTGCTTTCACCTGGACGTAGTGCTTCTTTGGGACATGATATCCAATCATGTAAATTAGTTAAAAACTTAGTTGATTATGTTGCTGATTGCAATTGGGCTCTATAATAGTGGAACACCATACCATTATGCGAAGTTCAGTTAACGGACAAAACTTGAAGGTCAAGATCTAGATTCTGTCATAAAGGACCATACAGAACATTTTAGACACATTTGCAGAAGAAAGGAATTCATTGTTAATATTCAAGTCACAAAGAAATAATGATGAGACAAAATGTAATTGTGATTTGAAGCTTACTCTATTGAATACATGACAATCAAACCCTTACTCTATCGTCTTAATTGTGATTTGAAGCTTGGTATCATTTTCTCAATATTGAATACATGACAATATTTTATGAACAGGTGGTTGACTTTACTATTGGTGCTATTATTATTATTAATTTGTTCAGATAGCATACATGTCATACATCTCCCAGTTGCTCACCCAGAACATTATTATCAAATTGGTCTAGGTTGCAATCTGATATATCAAGATTAGAGGCCAAGGTCGAGAGGCTTGAGGCACAAATAACTGCCAAAGACTCCCAGTTGCTCACCCAGAATGGCAAAAGACTCCCAGTTGCTCACTCAGAATGGCTACTTATTACAATGTGGCTACTTATCACAGATGCATCAATAGCCGTGCAATTATTACAATGTGTCTCCCAAACTGATTAATTATATGTCTACACCTTTTGTGTGTTGTGAACTTTTATGCAGGGCTTTTTTCACTAGGTGAAAGGCAAGCACCATGCATCCTTCTCTTTTTGGATCAGAGGGTGCAAGCAAGAATGTGGCTTGCGATTAGTTGCTTCTCTTTTTGGATCAGAGGGTGCAAGCAACAATGTGGCTTGCGATTAGCTGTTGTATTTGGGGTTTAACCTTTTTTTTCTCTTTTTAACTTTTGTTTTTATTTTCTTTAGCAGCTAGCATTTAATTGTATGGCTTTTTTGATGTAATACAGTGGATGATTGGGTGGAAAAATCTTTGAATGGGAAGTAATGAATATTCAGAGCCATTCTTTTATGGAGTTTTTATTCAGTTGAACAAAATATCTCACATAGTTTAATTTTTTATCTATTATGAACTCACATGTTTATCACTCATTATTCTCCTAATAACTGGACTTTGATTTTACAAACGAAGGACTGTTGTGGTTTGCAAATTTTTATAAAATTATGTCCTCATAAGCATGGCGCTATTTTAGGGGAGAAACTAGAATAATTTTATTAAACATTTAAGGGTAATCAAGCAGTCTCAACATTGTCCCAAGACATAAGAACATTACCACCCGAGACAACCACAACAAGAGATTTAGACAGTATGAAAGCATGAATATGAATTAATGAATAGTAGCAACATGCCAGCATGATATGATATTAAAAAGAGATTAGATTGATTGTTGATTATTCAACTGTGAATGAATCCAACAAAATGGGGGGGGGGGGAATGTGGGGTCTGATAGATGGATATGGGTAATGATAACAAAATAGATGAACTGATTCTATTTTGGTGTCATGTCTGGAATTAAAATTTTTGGTGGTAGGCTCTATATATGAACTAATTGGATGATTGATCATTAAACGTGCCTAGGCTAGATGACCCATCGTCACACACCTTCGAGAATTACTCAATGAACACATTCAAGACACAAGGGCCATGTGGGTACGTGATCTACTACCTGTACTTGCGTCGAGAGGGATGGGTCGGTCTGTGTCTTACTACAACACTTCTCTTTCGATTGCAGTGTGGTACGACTTAAATTAGTAACCCAGAACCACAACTGCCGCCAATGCAACCGAGGCCATTTGCAGTTGTCTCTTCTAGCAGATGTAGAGCTAAATTAGTGGGTACGTCCATATATTGTGCTTTAATTATTGTTGTTTGTCTAAAATTAGGGGATATAAGATTTTAAGGGTTGAATAAATAAATTTGGAGCAACTAAATTTAATGAGAAACTAAGTTCTTTGGAAGGAACTAAATTTTCTGTGATGTGCAAAATTTATTGGGGAACTAAGCTTTTGAGGTGGGGAATCTTAAATGAACCGTGCGCTATGGGCATGGGTTATATACTAGTATATATATGAGATATATGAATATCTAGCGGGTTAGTCGACCAGAACTATTTGCTAGTCGACTAATCAATATATAAAATAATTCTGAAAATTCTAGAAAAATTCTATATTGATATTAACATAAGATATAACTATAATCTATAATCAAAATTCTGTTTCACTAGCTATACCAAGTTCTCTTCTAAGTTTTAGAAACGTCTATTCTTTAAGAGGCTTAGTCAGGATATCGGCTATTTGATTCTTAGTATATATATACTTAAGAATAATATCACCTTTTTGGACATGATCATCCAAGAAATGGTGACATATATATATGTACTTAGTACGTGCATGATGTATAGGATTTTTGGATAAATTTATAGCACTAGTGTTATCACACATTATTGGACATGTGTTACATTTAATGCCATAATCTAGTATTGTTTGTTTCATCCGTAAAATCTGTGCACATGCTAAACTAGCGGCAATGTATTCCGCTTCGGTAGTAGATAAAGAAACAGAATTTTGTTTCTTAATGAACCAAGATACTAATGCATAACCTAAAAAGTGACAAGTTCCACTTGTACTTTTACGATCAGTTTTGCAACCAGCAAAATCTGCGTCACTCTATGAAATTAAATCAAATGAATTTGATTTTGGATAATATAAACCAAAATCAGATGTGTGTTTGGAACATCCACTATCTAGTATCCATCTTTCTTTTATGGGTACCTGAGAGATAAACAATAAATATTGGTACCCTTTTTATATGGGTCCTTAGGATTAGTCCTTAGGAAACCAAACCCAAATGGAATTTGGTTTCTTCAAATAATTAGGAGAAAGAATAACATTTTTCATAAAATTAGAAACATATGTATCTTTATCATATAAACAAATATCTTTTGGAACCCACATATTATGTATAATTGTTTTCTTAGAGGATGTAATAAAATTAGTCTTTTTTTGAATATGAATAATATACTTTTTCATATTATTAGAAGAATCAGTTTTCTTTGCATTAATAAATACATGCGTTTTCTTTTCTAAAGTAAAATTACCAAGAATATTGGATTTGGAAATATTCGTATAACCCAATCCTTATCTATGATTTGCAGGATGTTGTAGTTTAAGTAAATTATCTAAATTATCCTGTCCTTTATTGAATATGCTAACATTAGAAGACATGTTATCATATTTCAATTTTAAAAAAGAAATATCTTTATCTACAGTAGAAATACGTGTAACCATATTATGGTTCTCAGATTTGAGAATTTCATTTGCATGTATTAACTTAATATTTTGAGAAGATAATGAATCTTTCTCAATTTTAATACTATCTAATGAAGAAGATGAAGAGGTTAGTTCTTGATGAGAAAGAACTAATGCCTTATGTCAAGAATTCAATTTCTTGAATCTCATATATAAATCATTAAAGGCTTCCAGTAATTCTTCATTATTTAAAACACTTACCTTATTATCATCTTGTGCCATAAAGCACATATGTGCATTTTCTTCATTAGATTGATTGTTGACTTCTTCATCTTCATCTGAAGATGAAGAGTCCCATGTTGCTGCTAGTGCCTTCTTTCTCTTTTCAAACTTCTTATCCTTTCTGAAGTTATTGAATGTCCTTTCTTTAGGCTTAAGAAGTGGACAATCCTTTTTCATGTGTCTGGGCCTGTTACATTGAAAACACAAAGAAGCATCAGTAGTTTTAGGCTTAAAACTTTTAAACTTACCGCTTCGTAGAAACTTTTTGAAGTTTCTAGTTATTAGTGCCATGTCTTCATCGTTCATGTCTGAATCATCGGTGTCTGATGAAGCGGTGAAGGCAAGAGTTTTCTTCTTTGTATCTGCTTGTTCTTTACGATCTTGGAGTTGTACTTTGTAGACCATCATGTTGCCAACTAAGCTTTCAACGGTGAGAGTTGAAAGGTCATTGGCTTCTTCTATAGCAGTAGTCTTCTTCTCCCATTCTGACGTTAATGCACGAAGAATCTTCTGTACTTATTCCATTTGAGAATAGGTTTTGCCAAGGGCTATTAAGGAGTTGACAATGTCGGTGAAATGAGTGATCATTTCTCCAATTGGTTCATTCTCCTTCATTCTGAATAACTCAAACATGTGAACAAGAACAAGGATTTTAGTTTCCTTAACTTTATTAGTTCCTTCATGTGTTACCTGAAGTGTATGCCAGATGTCATATGCAATTTTGGCCTGACAGACACGGTTGAACTCATTCTTGTCTATATCGCAGAATAGTGCATTCATTGCTTTAGAGTTGTGGGTTGCAGCGAATTTGTCAGTTGCGGTCCTTTGGGCATATGGTGTTGTATGTAGGCTTCTCGTACTTAGTCTCCAACATGTTCCAAAGTTCGTAGTCGATACTTCGAAGATAGATCATCATCCTTGTCTTCCAATAGGAGTAGTTGGAACCATTGAATAGTGGAGGCCTTGTAGTAGAGGGCCCTTCTGAAAATTGTGATGAAGACATTGAAGTGTTCGTCGGATAGGTGTAGGCCATCTTAACCATGTAGCTCCGATACCAAATGTTGGATCTCCTGGTACACCAAATACACTAGAGGGGGGTTAATAGTGTAAATCACGACGATATTGCAAAATTAAAAGTTAATAAAAAATTGCAATAAGAGTGCGGAAAATAGAGAGAACACAATCCAGAAAATGCAAACGTAAACACAGAGATTTTTATCCTGGTTCGGATCCTTATGATCCTACATCCAGCCCTCTACCCGTAGAGATTTGAATCCACTAAAACACTTGCTCCCCGCAAGTAATCAACATACAAAGATGCCACTCCCCATGTTGCAAACTTGTACAATCTCTTCAATAAGAGATTCACCAAATAAAATAGAAAAAGAGTATGAAACAATATCACCTATAGCCTTGATAATATTGGAATTAGAGCGCAAGGTTGGTGATGGAATCTCCAAGGTTCAAGATGTGAATTGTGGTAGGACACTCTTGGAAATTGGACTTCCTAAAGGGGCAGAATTTCTGCAGAGTTTCCCCTATGGAAATATGAAAATCACACACTTTCTAGAGAGAGAAAGAAACCTTAAGAAAAGAGAAAGTGAGAGAATTTTCATGTATTTTAGGCAGGGGTCTGGCAGTCTATTTATAGTCCAAAAAGTTAGTTTTCGAACGTTGGACAACTGCCTAAATTTTCAAAAAAATCTGAGCCGTTTTTTAAAAAATTAGTCGACTAGGCAAAACTATTAGTCGACTAATAGTGCTACCAGGTGAGAAAATGGCTGTTGAAGTGTCCTTTGATAGAATAACGGAAGTAAACTTCTACAAACGGATAAAAACGGCTAGGAACTGACAAAGTGACGTTGGAAGGTAGTTTTAACTGCCATTAAATAATAAAAAATTGTTTAATAGAAATCGGTTATAATAACTGACGTTATAACTTTCTGAAAAACTGTCTGGCAGACTAGGAAAACTTATTAGTCGTCTAGGAACAAAATTTTGAGAAATTTTTCAGAAATTGATCCTTATGCTTGAAAAATAGTTTTTGACCAAAAATAAATTTTTTCATAAAAAATTTATTAGTCGACTAGGGAAAAATGCTGGTCTGCTAATTTTTCTGAAGTTTGGATTTTGAGGCTGAGTCTTAAAGAACTAAGATGTGGTATTATCAAGGCTTTAACAATCTAAAGTTATGCAAGAATAACAAGTAAAATTACATCATATTTCTCAAGATATAAAAATTCATTGCTTGAGCTTCATCGAACATTTTGATGCTTTCTCTTGCAACGTAACTTTGATGATTGTCATATGTGAGAGTTTGAGCTTGATAATCTGCATCTAAAGAGTTAGTATACACACATATATATAAATGATTGTATCATCAAAAAATTTATGGGAAGATGAACTTTATGTTTCCAACATATTTTACTCGTTAAGCAATGCCACTCCCACATCTAAGAGTCCTTATAGGCTATGCTTCTGGGGTGTGGTATCTTGAACTCATTTTTAATGAGGTGGGAAAAATCAATCCTAGTGATATCATGTTTATTGGAAAATGTGGATTGGTTTTGGTTGATTTCTATGAGAGTTTCTCCCTTTGTGCTTCAATTATTTAATCATCACACTTACACGATGGTGTAGAAGTCTACGTTACTCTTTTCATTGAATTTGAAGTGATTATTCTAAGAAAAATGACATGCAAGTGCTAGTTGTAATTTATAATACTTTATTTTTGCATGTGACATGAACTAGACTTCGTTTATACACTTTTGATGATAACAAAAGGGGGTGCATTAATGCTTATATGTGCCTATATGAATAATGGTTTAAGGGGGAGCATTAATGAACTATTGAATACGTGAATATGTGTTCAAGGGGGAGCATGAAAATAGGGGGAGCATGCCATGCTTATTTGTTTCACATTATCATTGCATCATTGCATGCTTGTATGCTTGTACATCAAGTTGAAAATTGTTGCATACATCCTCCCATTATCACACTTCACACACACATGTCACGATGTACTATTTGGAACGTTAGTGCAAATCTTATAATCGTTTGTCATTATCAAAAGGGGGAGATTGTTGGATACAACGATCGTTAACATCGTGTTTGATGATAACAAACGTGTGTGAACGTTCTAATGTGTGTGCTACGTGTTTACAGGAGTGGCACGTTTGTAAATCCTTAAAGAGAGGACTAAGTCAAAATGATGCAGATTAATGGCTATTCATGTGCAATGGGGACCTAGTCAAAGTTTGGATTATGTGGAGAGAATTTCTTGATTGTATCATATATCAATTACCATAAATCAATTTCATATTACCATCTCCTAATCCAACTCATACTTGGTGGGAATAAAATCAATTTCATATCACAAACTCCTTAGATCTTGGGATTCCCTCTCATCCACCCACATGCCATATCCCTAGCCGCAGAAACTCAAACCCTAGGGATTCCTCTATAAAACTCTTCATCCTCGTGAGAAGCAAAGCTTGCAGCAACCAAAAACCAAGGTGTCGGCCATAACAAAAGCTAGCAAGAGAGAGGGCTATCAAAAATATCACGGCACAAAACCTAAGAGAGAGAGCAAGAGAGTTCGGCCAAAAGCTTCAAGCACAATACCCTATAGCTGCAACCTTGTAAAGAAGCCTAGTCATCTCCGATAGCCGCAAAGATTGACCCAGGCTCCAAGCTTCTCTTCACAACTACAAAGCCACAATATTTAAGGAGTAGGGGCAGCCTCAAGTTTGAAGAACTCCACGTGCACTTGGAAGAAAGAAAAGGTAAGTGTTGCTTTAAATAATCAAATTAATTCACACTTTTGTGTTTTGTTGTTGCAGGCCATAAGGACGCAAGGTTGAAGCCCCTCCATGTAGCAGCCACAATTCTTGACTATAAGGGAAGTAGCCGGCCATCCAATTATTAGAGCTCCAAATACTTCAAGTTTTTTAATGAACACTTGATTATGAAATCTTGACTCAGAAATTTTGAATACATCAGCAATCAACACCCAGCAGCAAACTTTGAAAGCTATTTAAATAATGCACTTGGCTAATGCTGTGCATCTCTTTGGTTTGCAGGCTCTTCACTAATTAAGATGGTGTATTAATTCTTGAAGAGAGTATAAGAGGTCAAGCTTTGCCGCAACATTGCCATCATCCTAGCTAGCCAAGAGCAAAGGGGCCACTTTAGTTTGTTCACCCAAGTACCGCAAAATTCATGTGTATGCCACAAATTTCAAGCACAAGTGGGCCACAAATTTCAGAGAGATGTGCCGCAACTTGCGTTGCATGACGTGACGACTACATCTTGTCAGACTCAGATCTGACCCGTGCTGATTGATGGAGACGACGAAGGCTACACAAAACTGAGCTTTCTAAACTATTATTATTATTATTTGTTGAGTATTGGACTTCTCCATACTTGGTGTTAATGATGAGCAAACATAAATACTTGTGACTAATCCCCTATTTGCAGTTAATCCATTGCCCATGCATGTCATAAAGATTTATTAGCAATGGATGATACTCAAAGATCATTGAAAGCAAATGAAATGGATTGGATGATCGTAGATGGTGATTGAAGCTCCTAGAAGACTTCAAGCTCATGCGTTGGAAAGAAGAGAGAGTTTGTCAAATGTAACTTTTTGTTTCTATTCTAGTATATAGCTTAGAAGTAGAACTTTGTTGGAGCACACACACACATCTTCATTTCAGTCTTAGGATATCATTAGATCAACCTTCCTTAGACTCCAATTCATTTCTATCTAGATTGTGCATTTCATGTTTATAACATTCGATTGCTGAACGATTTACAGTCACCTGTCTCAAAACAGTCGACTGTGTTTTGTTCTACAGTCGCTTGTTATGCACAAACTTTTTCAGTCTAGTTTTTGGTCTTCTTTGCTTTAACTCTCACAGGCGACTTACGAACGATTCACAGGCGCATGTCTTAGTGACAGTCGACTGTGTTTTGTTAATCAGTCGCCTGTCTATATTTAGCCCTAATTCTATTTCTCTGTTTAATCTGGCCAGATGACTATTGTTGGATTTATAAACGACTGTCCAGTGAAACAGTCGACTGTCAATGCTTCAACAGTCGTCTGTCTTTGAGCCTATTTGATGACTCAACTCTCTGAAAAATGTCAGGGTCTTGACAATCGTCTGTAGAAGGAATTACAGTTGCCTGTTCATCTTAACAGTCGACTGTCTTCCCTTCATCAGTCGTCTGTCCTGTTCTTCCAGACGTTTTTTAGATTTCATGAACTTACCCAGCTTACGGCCAGTCGCCTGTAGTAGGATTTACAATCGCCTGTTGGTTCAACAGTCGACTTTCTATGCCTCATCAGTCGACTGTCCACATGGTATGTTACCGTTATGAATTCTCACCTACCCTTTGTCATTGTGCAGCAGTTGACTGTGAGTTCTTCTACAGTAGACTGTCACGGGCGCAGATTCTATCCGTTGAGTTTTTCCTCACGGATTTCAAAGGGGTTTTTGTTGATTTCGTTTGAAGGGTTTGAGAAACCTATAAAAGGAGCCTATACTGTTCCATTGAGAGGTTACCAAGTTGCTAAATCATTCAAGATTTCATTCTCTCAAGATCAAAGCTCTCAAATCCTAAAGCCCTAGAATTCCAATCTTTCATCTCTTGCTCTCCAACCTAGAACCAAAGAGAAATCTTCTAGGCATTTGGTGCAGTCAAGAGAAAGGGCGTTTCTCTCTTCCAAGAGAGTCTTTCAACGCACACCACACTTCTCCTTCAAGTTCTACTTCAAGGCATAGGTGATTGTAAGTGTTGCTTAATTTCATATTTCATAACTTTAGTTATTTGATTTACTCTCGGTTTGTGAGAGTGGTTTGCTTGCTCCCAAGTTATAGGAGTCAAGGTCAATCGATTGTATTTTGATTTCACTTGTAGGGTTTCTACAAGTGGGTTTTAAGGAAACCTCAAGTTAGGGTTCTAACTTGAGTATCCGGTTGTTAACCGGGCGGAAGTGACGAAGGATTACTGGGAACAAGTCGGGAAGTGACTTGGGTAATCCAAACCCTTGAAACATCCTTGCGCTTGCATTTGTTTCATTTTGGGTTTATTTCTTTTCTGCACTATTTGTTGGTTAGGAATTTAATTTGGTGTAACTATCTTTTTAAATTACATAAACACTATTCAACCCCCCTTCTAGTGTTTTCCTCATAGCCAGGGACATTACAATTAGTATCAGAGTGCAAGTTTCAAGCTATGGCATCCAACAACAACAACATTCCTCCATCGTCTTCGTACAACAATCACGATCGTGATGGAGCGTCCACAGTTTTCAAAGGACAATCAACGGTGCGTCCTCCGTGTTTCAATGGCATGAACTTCGGCTATTCAAAATGCCGAATGGAGATGTTCCTAAGGAGTGCTTCCCTTTGGAGAACCTTCCACAAGGAATACGTCGAGCCCACCGAAGAGGATTTCAAAAAATGGACGGCTTCCGAGAAATCCACCGAAGTCAACAACGCAAAGGTAATGAACGCTCTTCATTGTGCGTTGGACCCAGATGAGTTCAACAAGATATGCACATGTAAGAGTGCATATCAAATTTGGAACCATCTCGTCGTTACCCATGAAGGAAAGAACAATGTAAAACTTTCTAAACTCTATGTTGCCGTGCAAAATTTCGATAAGTTTCATATACAAGAAAATGAAAGTATAACATCGATGTACGGACGTTTTACCGATTTCACTAATGAACTAGAAGCTCTCGGACAAGTCTATTCCCAACAAGATAAGGTAAGGAAGATCATAATGGGAATGACCTCCAAGTGGAAAAGAAGAGCTATCGCCATTGAGGAGGTCAATGACTTGAAGACTTACACAGTTGTGAACCTTATCGGAACTCTCATGTCTTACGAAGTAGACGGGAGAACCGATTAAATATTCGAGCTATGATGAACCCTTTAGAGGCCAAGAAGAAAGATTTGGCATTCAAAGCCAATTCCTCATCCTCCGATAGTGAAGAATCAGAAAATGAGATGGACTTGGATGAAATGGCCCAAATGGCAAAGAAGTTCCAACGCTTCTTTCGCAAAGGTAAATTTTCCTCTAAGAATAGATTTGATTCTACTAATAACACTTCCACTCTTTGCTTTAAGTGTAATAAGCAGGACACATCAAGAAGGATTGCCCAATGCTTCGAAACAAAGAGAAGTGGAAGGCTCCGAAGTACCACAAGTCCGACAAGAATAAGAAAGATAAGAAGAAAGGACTAGTAGGTACATTCGATGACTCAAGTGGAGACTCATCAAGCGAATCCGATGATGAGAAGGGTGAAAGTGCCCACATGTGTTTCATGGCCCGGGAAGATTCACTCTCCGATGAAAGTGATTCCGACGTGGATGAAACCGAGGTAACTGTGGATGAATTACGTATCGCTAATGAAGAATTATTTGCTAAGTATCAATCTTTAATGATTAGATATACTAGTTTAAAGAAATTGAATGTTAGCAATCCATCCATTCCATGCATTATCAACAATGACACCATTGTTGATACTTTAACCCTTGAGAAAGCAACTTTAGCTTCTCAGAATGTCACTTTGAGAAATGAGTTGAATACCCTCAAATCTCATCTAGATCAAACACATCCTAAGGATAATAGTGATCTAGTTTCACGACACACACAATTGGGTTTAGAGAATGATTCTCTTAAAACCCAAGTGCATAAGCTCAAAGCATGTGTGTCCACCTTGGATACCAACATTTCTTCTCTTAAGGAGAAATATGAGCTCATGTCCTCCCGTATTGTGAGATTCAATAAGGGAAAAGGACAATTGGACGATTTGCTAGCAAACCAATTTCCAGCCACACATCGTGTTGGTCTTGGTTTTGTGGAAGCAAATGCATCCAATGCTCGTACCTCCTATAGTGGTGTCACTATAGACTTTATGAGGCCATCCTCCGGTGCATCCACAAGTGGTGTCAAGGACACTATAGGTAGCAAACCTACCAAGAAATTCACCACTTCATAATCTCTTCCTTTTGGTAAGAAACCCACTACGAGTGGAAACCAAAAGAGAAGTCATGCTTTCATGTACACCAACCTTCATCCACGTAGGAAATCTCATACTTCACAAGTAGATACTCATGACACTTTCTATGATCCACACCCACGGACACGTACAAATCCACACATGAGAAATACTCATGTACGTGCTCCTATACACCCATATGCTCATGCGCATCATTCTTACATGTATGCATACCCTCCACATGTCATGCATGACCCGTATGCATCATACAACATGCATGTTCCCAAGCATGCATACAATCCTCATATGTCCAATGCATATCCACCGCCTCATTTTTATGCTAGAACCCATGTTCCTAAGAAGCATGCACCACATAGAAATCTAAAACTATGCATGCAACTAGGAAAAGGACTCCTAAAACCTACACCATTTGGGGTCCTAAGAACACTCGCTTAAATGATAGGAATGCCTATGTCGATTCCTGTTTTCATGATGTTATTAATAATG
This sequence comes from Scilla litardierei, assembly GCA_030789695.1. Taxonomy (NCBI): domain Eukaryota; kingdom Viridiplantae; phylum Streptophyta; class Magnoliopsida; order Asparagales; family Asparagaceae; genus Scilla; species Scilla litardierei. The sequence continues at coordinate 386,944,174 of CM061142.1, forward strand.
GTAATTATGTTGGGAAGCGGACGTCCACTTGGACTTGGTTTCCAAAGGGCTAATCCCATTAGACCCAACAAAATTTGGGTACCATAAGCTTATGGTATACTATGTAGGTACCCAAGAGAAAGAAAGAGATCAATAAAGGTAAAATTAGCTCTAAAAGAAAAGGATGGATTCTCGACAGTGGTTGCTCCAAACATATGACGGGAGATCCCTCATTGCTCTCCGAATTGATTAGTATCAAGGATGATGCAACAGTCACTTTTGGAGGTAACCAAAAGGGAACCACCATTGGAGTAGGTGTAGTCGTCATCCAAACCTTTAATTACTAATGTATTTCTAGTTAGTGGTTTGTGTCACAACCTCATTTCCATTAGTCAACTTTGTGACAAAGGTTACAAGGTTAACTTTGGAGAAGGATTGTGTAATATTGTTGATTCTAATTCACATGTTTTATTTACCGGTATTAGGCGTAAAAATATTTATTATTTGAGCTTACCTAAAACCACATAACATTGCTTAGTTGCTAATACAAATGAACAACTATTATGGCATCGCCGTTTTGGTCATGTTTATTTCAAGCACTTATATAAGTTAACTAAGCATGATCTAGTCAAAGGTTTTCCAAAAATTGCTTTTAGTAAGAAAAACTTTTGTGATTCATGTCAAAGAGGTAAACTTAGTAAATCATCTTTTAACCTTAAAGAAGGCATTACTTCTAAGAGGCCCCTAGAACTACTTCATCTAGATTTGTTTGGGCCAACTAGAACCACTTCTTTAGGCAATGCTCATTATGGATTAGTTGCCGTTGACGATTTCTCTAGATTTACTTGGGTTTCATTCTTAACTAATAAGAATGAAGTTTTTGAAGAGTTTACCATATTTGCAAAGAAGATTCAAAATTTCTTAGGATCCACCATAATCACTATTCATAGTGATCATGGAGGAGAATTTGAGAATGAGTCTTTTACAAAGTTTTGTGATGACACCGGGATAACTCACAACTTTTCTTTTCCTCGGGCGCCACCACAAAATGGTGCTGTAGAGAGAAAGAATAGGAATCTTATTGAGTGTGCTCGTACCATGCTCCATGATAGTCATCTTGGACTACAATTTTGGGCAGTAGCGGTGCACACGGCATGTTATGTGCTCAATAGGATCCTAATGAGACACCGAACGAACAAAACTTGTTTTGAGTTATTTTATGACAAAAAACCTCAAGTTAAATATTTTCGAGTTTTTGGTTCAAAATTTTTTATCAAGAACACTTTTGGTAACTTAGATAAATTTGAGCCAAGATCCGATGAAGGAATTTTTGTTGGATATTTCACACATAGCAAAGCCTACCAGATATACAACAAAACCTCTTCAACGATCGAGGAATCACTACACGTATCATTTTATGAAGATTTTGATTTCCCTCATGTTATTGATGATAGTGTAGATGCTATATGTGATTCTCTTAGTAACTTTAAGATTAATGATTCTTTTATTGAGACTAACACTACTAATGAGATTGTTGAAAATGTTCCAAGTGATGCAGGAATACCCAAAGCTTACCCAACCATTTGCAACCATCAACATGACCACATTATTGGAGATATAGTTGTGGGTGTTTGAACGAGGTCTAGAATTGAAGAATTCTCTCATTGCGCATTTGTCTCTACCATTGAGCCAAAGAACATCCAACAAGAAAGTGAGGATAGCTCTTGGATAGTGGCAATGGAAGAAGAGCTCATGCAATTTGAGAGAAATGAAGTTTGGGAGCTCGTTCCTATACCAAGTGGTCACCAAGTTATTGGGACCAAGTGGATATTTAAGAACAAGACCGATGAGAATGAGGTCATCACAAGGAACAAAGCAAGGCTAGTAGCTCAAGGCGACCGGCAAGAAGAAGGTATAGATTTCGAAGAATCATTTGCCCCGTTTGCTAGATTAGAAGCTAATAGATTGCTTTTATCGTTTGCATCTCATAAGAATTTCAAATTATTTCAAATGGATGTTAAAAGTGCATTTTAAATGGTATTGTTAATGAAGAAGTGTATGTTTCTCAACCTCCCGGTTTCATACATGAAAAATTTCCAACCCATGTTTTCAAACTTAAGAAAGCATTTTATGGGTTGAGACAAGCTCCTAGAGCTTGGTATGATCGACTCAAGACCTTTCTTTTGGATTTAGGTTTTAAAATGGGTGAAGTTGATTCAATACTTTCATTAATGATTATGAAAATGACATCCTATTGATTCAAGTTTATGTAGAAGATATCATATTTGGTTCTACTAACTTTAATCTTTGTCAAGAAATTTCTAAGTCTATGAAGGATGAATTCGAGATGAGCCACATGGGTGAGCTCAACTACTTCCTTGGACTACAAATTCGACAAATGAAGGATGGGACTTTCATAATCAAACTAAGTACACATGGGAGCTTATCAAGCGATTGGATGGAATTGTTTTCAAGCAAAAGGACTCCCATAAGTACGACAACCCATCTTCACAAGGATGAGAATGGAAAAGATGTCGACGTTCGTCTATATCAAGGTATGATCGGTAACTTACTCTATTTAACTGCTAGTAGGCCTGATATCATGTTTTCCGTATGCTTATGTGCTAGATATCAAGCTAGACCTAAGGAGTCACACTTGATTGCGGTTAAACGAATTTTTCGTTATCTCAATCACTCTCTAGATTATGGGTTACTTTACCCTAAATCTAGCACATATGAGTGAATCTCATATAGTGATGCCGACTTTGCCGGATGCAAATCCGATAGGAAGAGTACTAGTGGCACTTGCCATTTTCTAGGAAATTCCCTAGTTTCTTGGTTCTCTAAGAAACAGAACTCGGTATCATTGTCCACGACTAAAGCGGAATATATTGCCGCGGGTCTTGCATGTGCACAAGTTCTTTGGATGAGACACACTCTAAAGGACTATGGTGTCAATTGTGATACTTGCACTATCATGGTTGATAACCAAAGTGCTATATGTCTTTTTAAGAATCCAGTACATCACTCCCGTACCGAACACATAGATGTGAGACACCATTTTATCAATGATCATGTAGCTAAGAAGGACATCATCTTAGAGTACATTGAAACCCAAAAACAAATTATCGACATCTTCACAAAACCTCTTAAAGAAGATTCATTTGTGAGGTTGCGTGGAGTGAATCTGAGATATAGGAGTTCAACTTCTTATTATATCATCTTTTGAACTCAAATCATCATGTAGCCTCTCTTCATTTGATATATCATATATTGGTTTTAAGAAAGGCTATTGAGATTTCGTTGTTTTCATGAGTTTTTAGATTGTCTTAAGAGATTTGTGTAATAAATGATTTATCTTTTGATATTGATTTTATGATGAGTTTGTGCTAGAGTATAGGTCCTAGGGTGAGTGGTGCATATCCTCTGATTTTTAACCTCACTGTTCATTTTTGGACCAGGACAGACCAATGTCTTTCCTTCGATAGTCGACTGCCCTACGCTATCTTCTCTTTCAGTAGACTGTATCTTTTGCCCCGGCGACTGATGACGACTTTACAGTCGACTGATGACGACTTTACAGTCGACTGTTGGATCAACAAGCGACTGCATTTTAGTCATCAGGCGCCTGTCCATTTCGGCAGTAGTCTCTGTTTTTATCATCGATATTATTGATTCTCAGTCAGTCGACTGATGAGTATAATACAGTCGAATGTCTCACAGACATGTGACTGTATGTTAACCAACAGTCGTCTGTCTGTCAACCTAAGCTCTTCTCGTATCACTTCAACCAGTCGACTGACCAATGTTCATCAGTCGACTGTCTCCTATTGTGACATTTCGTTAATCTAATCTGAGACGTCGATTTCTCGATCCAACGGCCCAGATTCATTTGCCCCTTCGATATATGACCGAGAACCTTCATTTTGATCAAATGTTTTTTCTCTCCTCCGATTGAAAAACCCCTTCGTCTTCTCCGATTCGACCTCTCAGTCGATCTATCCTCCGACTATTTCGAGCCGAAACGAAGTCTCCCTCCTTCGATTGGTTGCTCGATTGACACTCATCAGTCGATCGACAAGTCAAGGTATCTTCCCCGTTCATTTCTCGTTACTTGCTTGACCTAGCTTCTGTCACTCGATTTCATGGATCTTACTGGTCCTTCGTCGTCAGGAGAAACATTGAACATCTTTCTCGCTGAATCCTCTCCTCCACCTACTGAGTAGCTACCCTCTTCGCCTCCATCGTCTGGGGAGTTCTTGGATATCTTGGTTGGTGATCCTATTCCCTCAGCAAACATAGCTGAACCCTCTTCTTAGCCAGCAGATCAACCTCCCCATTCTCCTCCGTCTGTTCCTCTAGAGGATTTCCTTCTCGGTCAACTGTGTGACTGTGTCACTTTGATCGAGAAGATTGATGCCTCTATGGATTAGAAGCTCACATTCCTTCTCGAGCTTCAGTACAAGTCTTTCGTGCTTCATGGGTTCCCCATTCCTACTGAACTTCAGGCCATGTTTCCACCTCCTGAGGAGTGTCCAGGGTCTGTTGCTGTCCCTCCTTCTCCGGGTTTCGTGCCTCCATGTACTGCTGCCCAGCCCAGTGCCTGTTCGTGGTGAGTCTTCTGCTATAGGTGTGTCGTCATCCAAGAAGAAGGCTCCTGCTTATCCTACACACCGCTCTACCAGGCTGATGTTTCTTTCGTCTGGTTGCCCCTCAAACCCCACTGTCATCAACATTGACCGATGATGATGATGCTATTTTGGACACTCACCCTTAGACTAGGATTTTTGTTTGTTTTGGTTAGGGTTGTGTAGTTCATTGTTCTATGTATGATTGTGATTTTGTGTAGTGGTGATATATGGATGAATGATGTATTCTGTACCCATATGATCTTAGTTATATATATATGAACTTGCAGTTTCTTCGTTCAGTTTCACACACTGTATAATTGTTGATCATATCTGTGTGAATTTTGAGATATTGTTTCCATATATGCTATATTTTATTTGTGATGTGATTTGAGACGATATTTTTCCTTCACATATCTAAATGTTGATATTGGACTCTCATTCCTCTAATCACCTAAGTTTATGATGTGGTTTTATGAGTTTTGATTTTTATATCTTTAGACTCTTGTAATTGTTACTAGTTCTTATTTAGCACGATTGTTGTTGTTATTTTTACTCCCACCTTTTGGATAATGCCATAGGGGGAGAGAAATAAACATTACAGATTCATAATGAATGTGCTAAGTTGATGTGTCCATATTTTCCACTATTTTCATATCATCATTTCATTGCATCCCATACCATTTTCGCATCCAAATCCCACATTTTACTACGATATTGCATTTCTGACGATATATTCGAGTTTTGTAGTGTTTTGTGAGTTTTCAGGGATTTTGGGGCGATTTGGGACCCCACTTGGGTATGGACACATTCGACATGCCCGTGAACTCATTAGTGGAGCTTTGTAGGAGTTCACCACACTTTTGGAGCCATTGGAGGAGAAGAGAGAGAGAGAGAGCATAGGAGAGAGAGGAGCCTTCAGCAGCTCTTGGGATTTATTTCCCAGACTGCTCGGTCGAGTAGTACAGATGCTCAGACCGAGCATGATCAAATGAGAAAGAAGAGGTTGATACGGTGATCACTCAGACCGAGCAGTTTGTAACGGCCGCTTTCCGACCGTTCGTATTTTCTGCGTGTACGCACTTTTCATGTGTGTATTTTTTTGACTTTTTCTTGGTCTCGAACTATACGATGTGATATGTTGTTGCGACCGTATGGAAGAGTAGTTATTTGTGGGATTTTTGGTGAATGTAATTTCACGAGTCGTTCTCCCACAAATCGAGTTTGATTGCTGAGTGGTCATAGCTTTAGACTTGGTCACCGGATCTTTTATTTTTATGTTCATTTTCTGTGGACCAAACGCACAATTGACCATCGTATCCCAGAGCCTCTCTTAGTCACGGTCGTCTTGATATTTTTTTCGTAATTTTCCGACACTCCTAGCCCATCCAAATCGCTAATCAAAACCCAAGCCCATTAGGCCCAAATCAAATCCAAAATTCTGTTGCTAATCAAATTGTCACCCCAGCTTCCCAAAAATATGGAGGCGAAGCGTGAGAAGGTCCGCTCAGACTTGAAGCTACAAAGTCGCAAGTCTGATAAGCGTCAATTTACACAAAGTAGCAGGTCCCTGTAATGTGACTCGGAAACAACAATAACAATAATAGAAAAAGAGGCAAATAATAAAATTATTCACCTCAGAGTCCAGATAAAATTCAACAACCAGAAATGCAACCAGGCAAACAAAAAGAGTCCAAGAGAAATGGCCCAGTATGGCCAACAAGATAACTAACAACAACGGTGCTACTCACCGACAACAACAACGACTAAAGGTAGAACTGTGAAGGATCACTAAGACTGGTCACCGGTGCCCTCGTACTCCTTGTCAGCAACTGGAACGGGCTCAAACTCCACGAACTCCTCGCCCTCAACTGCGGGCTCTGGCTCAGCAACTAACATGCGACACCCAAAGAGAAGGGGCACATGTCAGCAAGTCTACAAGAATTTTGCAAGGAAACAAAAGAAAGGTGGAAACAACCTAGCAGTTCTAGAGTATGTTATGACATGATACATTATGCGATGAGAACAACAAGTAAAGTAACAGCAGTTTATGGCATGGCATGATTATGGCATGTCAAGTAAACATGGCATGGAAACCATTTAACATTTACAAGGACAAGTACAAGAATTGGAAGCACGTCGTGCACAGAGATTCCGCCCTTTGGCTAGAGTGGCTGTACGGGCCAACTCTTATGCTCAAGTGACCGTTTATCCCTACCCCTCCACGTGTGTCGAGCCAGGGCATTACCCCCGAACACGTAATGCTCGCTTCTGGATCACGAGTCAGGAAGTGTTTTTAACACATATGGCGCAGGGTTATACCCGCATAACGGGTGCCTAGCTGGTAACACGGTAACACAGATTTGTAGCGTGTGCTACGATGCAACATGCAGCATGATATGTAAATGGATGCACATGACAATTATTCGAAATGAAAGTGCGTATCGTTAAAGAAAATTAAACATGACAGGTAATGTATGACATGACATGACAAGGGAAATTCTAGCTTCGTTGTCAAGCTAGAATTTGAATTTGCGCCTAGACCGCTATCATTTCACGGTCTAGTCTCTTTCACGCTAGAACAAGGTATTGGCCTAAAAACATGGCCTAAAGCAAGGTTGGCAAGTTTCACTTGTCTGGTACCGAAGTTGTTGTTCGACGAGAGTCTCGAGATCGTTATCCTACGGAAATTGGGTTCGCTGTTATGGCAAAATAGAAATTAGATTTGAGAGTTCTAAACCGGTTTGTATTGGAATCCTATAACGTCTAGTAATCCGTTTTTATTAGAGTTTTCTAATTTACAGTGTGGGTTACGGAAAATTAAAAGTAGATCACTAACCATTTACGAAGCGAAGTTCGAGACGCCTACGGATCTGCGGTAGGAGAAGATCTCGCCGGATTCCGGATTTGCCGTCGCCAAATCGGATCTAGCACGGCAACGGAAGAAGCGATCCGGAAGGACTAGGGTTGAAGAGAATTCCTCACGGCCGAAATGCTACAGATCTGGAGATTTGAGTCCGTCAGGAAAATTCTGGAGCAAGAGGAGATTTTAGGGTTTTTGGTGTCGGCCGGCGGCCTACGGGGGTGGTGCCGACGCAAAGGAAGGTGAGGGGGAGCACGGGAGGATGAAGAATGGCAAGAGCAAGGTTGGGGGATGATTGGGGAAGAAGGTTGGCTTGGAGAAGTGAAGAAAGAATAGAAATGGTCGGGGGTTTAAATAAAAAGAATTAGCGGCGGCTACGACTTAACCTAGGTTTACTGGGCAATTTAGTCGGTCAGAGAAGAGTGGTCGACCGACTAGTTTGGGATCTAGTCGGTCGGTCGCCCAACTGTCACCGACTAAAATCAAACAGTGAACAGGGTTGGTTCAAGGAAGGCATAATTAGTCGGTCTATGAAGACCCGTCGACCGACTAGTTTGGGATCTAGTCGGTCGGTGAACGTTCATGAACCGACTAAGGGTCGAATAAGATAGATGATGAGTACTGACAGTTAGTCGGTCTGAGAAGAAACTCTAACCGACTAGTTTCTCAACTAGTCGGTCGATAGTTGTTCTTTGACCGACTAACTGTAAAAAGTAACTCAGCCGACAAAAAGGTACTCTGTACAAGTCGGTCTGAGAACAAGTCTTGACCGACTAGTTTCACAACTAGTCGGTCGATGAATGTGCTTAGACCGACTAATTGTAAACAGTAACTCAGTCGAAATTTACTGAGAAGAACTAGCCAGTCTGTGAAGTGTTGCCGACCGACTAGATTGCAATCTAGTCGGTTGGCTCTCCTTCATGAACCAACTAAGATGCACGAAAAGTGCCGAAACGAAGCGCGAAGCTTTGGGAAGATTCCTATGGCCTCTAGGATCGCTCTAGCTCTAGGATAAGGACGCTATGAAGCTCAACATAAGAACGTCAGACAGGGAAAAGCACACAAGAAGAGAACACCCAATATTATTCATATAATAGTCATTACAAAAAAAAACCGGTCGTTACACAAATCCTAGGAGATTTGTACGTATCATGTGTTATTATTCTGCCACTACCCTCACCCAACTATTCCCTACTTTGTACCCCCCCTCACTCCCTCTCTCTCCTAGTCACCCCCTCAACTTATACCCCTTTTACAAGTTATTTAGCAAGCTATCCCATAAATTCAGCCAACCCTAACACAAATCGCACAAACCCACGCATCCAAGCCATTGGCCGCCCCTTGCTTCTCCTCCGGCTGCCGACGGCTGTACCCAGCCCCCTAGGTCGGCCACCACCCTTTCCTCCTCCTTCTCCTCCCTCTCCTCCTCTCCAAAGCCCTCAAAACCCTAGAAATCCAAGACTAGGCCGGAATTTCTGTGCACAGCCCCTATCACCGGAAAACCTCACGCCCGCCGGCCATCCGTCGTACGCTCGCACCATCGGCCACCCACCAGGCCGAGCAAATCCCACTGATCCTACTTCAATAACCGATAGTCCTCTTGGACCCTCGGAGTTCACGTGCGTTGCCGTACCCACGCGTTTTTACCCGCCGTCGCCGCCGTCGTGAACATCCGTTGCGCTACCCACAACGGGAGAGAGATTACCGCTTGCTCTCCATTTTCGTGCCACCACCTCGCTATCTAGAGGTGCCTCGCTGCGCTATCCACGGCCGAGGAGTTGCAGATGACGCCGACACATCGCCGTTCAGACCCGACATCCGCTTTTTGAACGACGTCAATAGGTTAGTCATCTAACGCGTAGTAAGAACCCCCACGATAGAGAATCAAAACCTAATTTAAAAACCATCAACGACAACTAAATTTAATTTACGCATCTTTAAAATACTGTCCACCGTAGAAAATCGATGAACGAACTGAATTGCTGTGCACATAGGGTAGACGTCGATCTAGACTGAACGAATCATCAAAAGACGTGACTTTTTGACTGTTAGGGTAGTCCCGCTAAATTTAGAAACAAACCATAATAGAATTGACAAAAAGTGCGACCTGACATCGCCGTTGTCCTGTTTCAGACGGACCATTGCCGACGCGACGCTTTGACGAGACGACCCGGACAGACGACGCTCTCGCCACCGCAGGCAAGTGTTTACACTTGTACTCTTATGGCCACGTTTAGGCCATCTCCTTCTTAGAATGTTAGAGTACATTTAAAGAGAACCGGACGTGAAATGATAGTGTCTGGGAATGTAGGGAATTCTGGGACCCTTAGGGCACAATAATCAACCAGTAAAATGTTGCTCTTAAATTACCTTACACTTGCAGTAGAGTCTTTCACCCCTTTCTTGTAGACTTTACCTGACGTACAGTTCCTTTTCTCTTGGGTGTTGTACGTCAGGTGTTGAGCCAGAGTATGTGGACGAGCCGGACATTCCTGAGTACATCGAGCCAGAGGACGTCGACCCGGAGTACCTACCTGACGAGTACCAGTCCTAGAGGTCCCTCACCGTTGCAGTTAAGAGTTTTTCCTGCTTTCTAGTTTGGGTGCGTAGCACCGTTTACTTTTCTGCCTAGGTTGGGTGCTTGCACCAGTAGTTTACTTTCTGTGTGATGCCATGCTGGGCATTACTTCCTTTGTTAGACTCTTGTACTTCTGGATATCCTGTTGGAATAAAATGAATGCATTTCCTTTCCGTACTCTCTATTGTTACGAATTTTATAAATGCAAGAACCTGAAAATTTTAAAATGGTACCCCTACAGACGCTTATTGGGTCCGAGCTTCACAGCTCCGGCCCAAGCATGCCTTAGTCACGCTTCGCCTCCGCAGTTTTGGGAAGCGGGGAGTGACATGTTTTAGTGGTGGCCCATGCAGGTCTTGTAATTATAAAAGTTCGTAGCAATAGTATTACTCGCATTCATTTTATTATCCAGTTATCATGTACGAGTCTAATTTGGGTCTTCCTTATCAATAGGATGGCAGGAAGACGCAATACCCGAGTCAGGAGCTCAATGGATGGAGTTCCGGGAGACCAGGGCGGTGAATTTCGTCAGTTTCTGGGCCTCATGAGGGAGATGCTGGACGTTCAACATCAATTGGTTCGGCAGTCCCATCAGGCTGCCCGAGCCATCCAGGCTCCACCACCGCCACCTGCCCCGAGAGCAATGAAGCAGTTCAATGAGCTTCAGCCGAAGAAATTTTCTGGGAAGGAAGGACCGTTAGGTGCTGATGAGTGGATCCAGAGCACAGAAGAGATGTCACGCCCCGCTTCCCAAAACGACGGAGGCGAAGCGTGACTAAGGCCCGCTTAGGCCAGAGCTGAGAAGCTCGGACCCAATAAGCGTCTGTAGGGGTACCATTTTGAAAGTTTTTCAGGTTCTTGCATTAATAAAGTTCGAAACAACAGAAAGTACAGAAAAGAAAGTTGCATTCATTAAATTAGAGATATAATATCCAACGAGTACCAAGTCTAAAAAGAAGCCTAAGCATGGCAACGAAATATTTAAAAGCAAACTAAAATCAGTAACCTCTGAAAGTGACGACTAAAAAGACCTCTAGGTCTGGTCCTCGTCAGACACATGCTCTGGGTCGACGTCCTCGGCTCCACGTACTCCAGTGAGTCTGCCTCGTCCACGAACTCTGGCTGAACACCTGACGTACAGCACCCCAAAATAAAGGAACTGTACGTCAGGTAAAGTCTACAAAAAGGGTTAGACTCTACTGCAAGTGTATCAACTTTTAGACAACGATTTACTGGTTGATTAGCATGCTGGGGGTTATAACTAAGTAACAACAGAAGTAACACAGCAGGAAAGTAAAGCGCAACAAGTAGTAGTCGTAGCGTGTACTACTAACTACGGGACTAACTTACAGGTGTCATGACAAGTCGGGACGTGACGGAAACAAGGTAAGACAAGACAAGTGAGACACGAAAGGGTTCACGCCTTACGGTTCGAGGGGGATCAGACCCTCTTGCCGTGCGCACGCTCAACTCAACCCCAAACCCAGGAACTCAGGACAAGAATTACAGGGATCACTTCTGCTAGGGAAAGCATCCGAAACGCCCGAAGACTTTTTGTTTAACAGGGATCACTTTCGCGGGGAAAGCATCCGAAACGCCCGAAGGCTTTTTGTGTAACAGGGATCACTTCCGCGGGGAAAGCATCCGAAACGCCCGAAGGCCTTTTGTGTAACATGGATCACTTTCGCGGGGGAAAGCATCCGAAACGCTTGAAGGCTTTTTGTGTAACAGGGATCACTTCCGCGGGGAAAGCATCCGAAACTCCCGAAGTCTTTTTGTGTAACAGGGATCACTTTCGCGGGGGAAAGCATCCGAAACGCCCGAAGGCTTTTTGTGTAATAGGACACGACATGAAAAGTGTAGGGAGTTGTTATTCTAGGGTGTCCACACGCACACACACGCAAGATAGTCCTATGATGTCAACAGTTGTCGTTGTTAGGCTCAGACTTCGTCGTCAAGTCTGAGCCGTCAAGGAGTCGTCCCGGACGCTATCATTTTACGTCCGGTTCTTTTTGTTCACAGTTAACAATTCTAACCAACTAAGGCCTAAGCACGGCCAAAAGTGCAAGTGGATACACTTGCCTGCGATGGTGAGTGTGTCGTCATCTCGAAGCGTCTCGTCCAAGCGTCTCGTCCGCGGAAGTCCGTCTGAAATATCGCCACGGCGACGGTGTCAGGTCCCGTTTTTCAATAATCCTATTTAGGTTCATTTCTAGGTTGTCGGGACTACCCTAATTGTCAAAGTCACAATTCTTGGTGTTTTATCAACCTAAATAGACCACTACCCTATGTGCACAGAAAATTTGTCCGATGGTCGATTTCTACGGTGAGCAGCGTTTTACTGGTGCGAAAAAGTAAATTTAATTATTGTTGTCCAGTTTTAGTTAAGGTTCAGTTTGTTACGGTGTGGATTTTGCTATGAGTTTAGAGGGACCAACCTGGTGTGAGGAACGCGTATTTAATCTGGCGTCGAGTCTGGAAACGGTGGCGGTGCTCGTGTCCCCAACTGCGGGTAGCGCAGTGGAGGTCGTCTTGGGATCGCCTCAGGATCGTAACGGCTGTGGGTACGGTGTTGAGATTGCTTCGGTTGTGGGTAGCGCAACGAAACGTCTCAGGCAATGGTAACAATAACGGATCACGATGCCAGAAGATCGTGAGCCCTGCGACGTCAACGGCATCTCGATTACGGGTAGCGTAGCCAGACACGCTCTGGTAGAGGACTGAACGTGAGGGCAGCGGGCGGAGATAGTGGAAAGTGATCGGGGAGTCAAAACGACGGGCCCGACGGATCCGTGGGCGAGGGGCGTCGTCACAGGCGCCCAAACGGCTACGAAAAGAGCGGACAACCGGGCGAGTCACGAGAGCAGCCCGTGATCTGTGGAAGCGGTGGTGAAGAACCGCGTGACAGCGAGAAGACGGGAAACAAAACCCCGGAGGCCCAAAACAGCGAGCGGATTTGGTCGAAACGGGGATCGGGGTCAGCCGCACCGGCGGCTGCTCGCAAGGGGGTGCGGCGAGCGGCACCGAGAGGGAGTCTCGGCGAACTGGGGTGAACAGAGGGGAGGCACATGCTTTGGGCGGCATTGGAGAGGGGCTAAGGCGGCACGGCTTCTGTGGATCGTGGCGCAGGCGGTCGGGTGAGAGCGGGGCGGCGCTGGGGAAGATGCGGCGGTCGGAGCAGGAACGCTGTCGGGCTTTGGGGGAGGCTGATCAGCCGGCGGTAGAGGAGGAGAGGGGCACCGCGCTGGAGAGGTCGTGTGCTGGTCGGAGAGAGAGAACTCCGGCGAGAGGGGAGTTCTGGCGTCGGGGTTTGGGCAGGAGGGAGGCCGGAGGGGCGGTTGCGCGTGGGGGAGCTCCGACGGGGCACTCGCGGCTAGGGCGGAGCACAGCGGCGATCGGGCTCGGGAGGTCGCGGTGGAAGGCGATCGCGGTTCTGAGAGGGGAGGCCACGAGGGCGGCGATTCGCGGCAGTGTTCTGTGATTAAGGCGGGCGGCGACGCTGTGCGGGGAAGCGAGGGCGAGGGCGAGAGGGCCGGTGTCGCTCGGGGCTGCTGCGGCGGCGTCGGGCTGAGTTGAGCGCCGTGGGGCGACGTCGAGAGATCTATAGCGGCGATCGGAGGGAGATGGAGAGAGGGGAAGACGACGGCGCTGGGAGAGCGAGAGGGTGGCGGGAGTCTCGCGAGGGAGACGACGGTGGACGGCCCCGCCGTGGGGAGGCGGCGATCGGAGGGGGAAATGCGATGGAGGGAGAGAAGAGATGAGTGAGAGATCGGAATAGATGGGGGGAATTAATTTTTGGTGGCGGCTGGTAAATGTTTGCCCTAGGTTTTTGAACGTGAATGAATAAAAAAATAGGGTTAGGGTTAATTATTATAATAAGTTGAAATTGCTAATTGGATATAACCCTAGTGTTAATTATGTTGGGGGTATAGAGATGAAGGGTGTGCAGATTGGGGTAAGACTAGAGGAGAATAGATAAACAGTTTAGTAAAGATATAAAACAGATCAATGGGGGATTTAGCCAGATTTGGCTAACAAATTCGAATTTGAATTGATTGGGAAAATCGACGGTCGAGATTTATCCTTGAGATATCTCCGAAACCGGACGTCAGAAAAATAATCCGAAAATACCGGGGCGATCACGGAGACGAGACGCACAGATCTACGGAGCCCAATCGTGTGTAACGCCTACCAAGAATTTACGTAAAATTGGGAACGACGTCTTGAGTCAAATGACTAAAACGCCCCTATCATTCAAAGTCGTTTTGCGAGAAAACGAGCAGTGAAAGACGTTCCCAAAAATTACTATAAAATTCAACACCCCAAAACGATCGCAACGACATATTGCATCGCATATGCCGGAGCTCAGAAATAGCCAAAAAAAATACGTGCACGATAAAGCACGTGCACGCAGGAAATACGAACGGTCGGAAAGCGGCCGTTACATTCTACCCACCTTAGAAATGATTCCGTCCTCGGAATCACTCATAATAATAATAATAATATTTATATATCCTTATACCCGCAACTCTCATATTTCACATAAAGATCGCTACTCCTACAACTTCAACCAGCGTTCCACAGCAATTCATCATTACTCTTCTTTTCACTGGATGATGCTACGACTAAACTCCTATCTTAACACTTAACCATAGACCCATTACTGCAGTTTCAATTTCCAACTCCAAGTTCTCATAAAAATAATAATCATCTTCTCATACCATACCACTCCGCTAAACATTTTTGCTAAAAAACAATCTTTTAAACTCTCGATCTCTTTCCAATATTTATTAATAGCCAAAAAGAAATTTTTTTTCTAGTCGATCACCAATCGAAGACAACAACTTTGTCTATCTCGTAACACATCAACAATCGATGTGTCCTCAATACATTCCGCGTCATAACTTCCCATGAAATTTATCTGCCAAATAATTAACTATCAGAATCACATCTCATCCTACTCACTATAACTAATCCCAAGCAATATTAAGTCCGACTACCTAAACATCCATTTATCTCAACGCGTCGTATCATTCTCGAAGCCTTCTCACGTCAACTCGACCACCAAGTCTTGATGCTTACAATGTTCTACTCATTCTCATGACCATCCTAACTCATACTAAACTCCGCAGTTACTCCTATCTACCACCCGTCTAAGCCTCAAGTCTGATAAGTTATCATCTCCTCGCATATAATTTCATCCGACCAGAATTTCTCATTGAGTCCGCCACACTTCGGTTTTATAAATAAGTCTTGGACAGCCCATTCTTTTCATCCGAAAGAAATCTATTCCAATATCCTATTGTTCCAAAATCGGTTAATCATTGCTATAACAAAAACTCATCTCTCCCTGAGCCTACCCGCAAGCAAAATCCTACAACAATAATAGCTAGTCCTAAAACTATAACAACCATAACATAACATTTCTAAATGGAGAGCGAGAAAGATAAAGGAAACTTAAAACCAGTGACACATTTTTTTATATAAAATATTTGGAAAAACTTGTGGAGTCGTGGTAATGGATGAGGAAGGATAATTGATTTGTGATCTTGTGAGCTAATTTCAAAAACTTTATAGGTTTGGTTTAAAAAGAAAAACAAAGTTTTGATACAATCACATGCAGTCAAAGATAAACTATTCTATAATCGCGAAAAACTATGTCTAAGGAAATTGCCTGCTATGACCCTATTCATATACGTATAAATACCGTCATTCAGACAACTTCAATCATATCATGGTTAACACTGAGTACACATTCAGGACACAAAATGCGATTATTAGGATCCTAAAGATGACACACTCATACAGGTCTACACGCTCTACCTATCCTCATGCATCACGACAACATCACCTAACAAGGGCCTACTCCTATACTGGAGATAACATGGACAACTACAAGAACTAATGTCTACACAACCTAAGGAAAAACAGAAGCCAGGAGTGTAACGAAATGTATCGGAAGGAACGAGTTCAAATAAGGCGGGATAAGGGGATAGTTGGTTGGGTGGGACAAAAATATTTCTCAAAATAATTAGATAAATGAAAGGAGAATTACGTGTAAAATATGATATCATATACTTTTATACTCATAAAATATGTAGGGAAAAGTGAGCAGATTGGTAAAATTATTATGATTTGGAAAAGAGTTAGATGAAGAAATAAAAGTAGGATGAGGTAGCGATTGTTTTGCAAATGAAAATAAGTTTAAACAAAGATTCTTGAAGTATGAGCACGATGAACATAGAGCTGTTTATACATATACGAGAAGAAATTCAAAATTCCCTTTGGTTCAGAAAATATTCTAAAAGTACGTGCGTAAGTGGTTAGAAATTTTGGTAGTTTTTATAAAAAGAATAATATTGAATTTTCAAAATGGTAACAAGTTTTAAAACCGAAATACGAAAGATAATGGTTCGAAAGCGAGTACTAGATAGTAACTTAAGGATTTACGACCAAGAAGGTTTTAAAGTCAATAAAAGAATTTTAATTCAACCGAAAAACAAGAAATTTTAAATATATAGTATAGGGGTTTTCAAAGAAATTAAGCTGAGCGAAGAAATTGAATAAGGAATTCCGAAAATACTTTTAGAGGAGGCAAAATTGGCAAAGAGAAAGATTCGAAGGATCTACGATGATCGTCAGGAAACGATCACGTGAATCGGGAAACAGGAAATTGATCGCTTGAAGAATATGAGTAGGATACGAATCGGGAAGAGCTACGATGGAACATTACAGTCGATAACACAAAAGTGTAATGATCAGAGGGACGCTTGAAGTCAGGGGTTCTAGTCATCGGGTCGTCTAAAGATCAGGATAACTCAGCTCTAAGACTTCCTAATGAGCTAAACTATAATCAGGATCCAAGGGGAAAGTTCCTAAGAGAACCAAGGTTACGTTCTGTTGGGTCCGAAGTCGATGGACCCGAGCGAACGACTAAAAGAAGGGCTCTAGAAATCTAATTTGGTCAGAGCTAGGGAGGGAGAGGCTACTAAGATGTCCTAAGACGGGTACGTCTAAATCTTAACTAAGGTGTCTGACTATCCACTGGGACGTTTACCTAAGTCTTCCTACCATCTAAGACTGGGTAAACCTAATTTAGACATGTACATGGACATTAAATGAATGCGATACTCTTATTGTTCCGAACTTTTGCAGGACCTGCATGGGCCACCACTAAAACCTGTCACGCCCTGCTTCCCAAAACGACGGATGCGAAGCGTGACTAAGGCCCGCTTAGGCCAGAGCTGAGAAGCTCGGACCCAATAAGCGTCTGTAGGGGTACCATTTTGAAAGTTTTTCAGGTTCTTGCATTAATAAAGTTCGAAACAACAGAAAGTACAGAAAAGAAAGTTGCATTCATTAAATTAGAGATATAATATCCAACGAGTACCAAGTCTAAAAAGAAGCCTAAGCATGGCAACGAAATATTTAAAAGCAAACTAAAAGCAGTAACCTCTGAAAGTGACGACTAAAAAGACCTCTAGGTCTGGTCCTCGTCAGACACATGCTCTGGGTCGACGTCCTCGGCTCCACGTACTCCAGTGAGTCTGCCTCGTCCACGAACTCTGGCTGAACACCTGACGTACAGCACCCCAAAATAAAGGAACTGTACGTCAGGTAAAGTCTACAAAAAGGGTTAGACTCTACTGCAAGTGTATCAACTTTTAGACAACGATTTACTGGTTGATTAGCATGCTGGGTTAACAACAGAAGTAACGCATCAGGAAAGTAAAGCGTAACAAGTAGTAGTTGTAGAGTGTACTACTAACTACAGGACTAACCTACAAGTGTCATTACAAGTCGGGACGTGACGGAAACAAGGTAAGACAAGACAAGTGAGACACGAAAGGGTTCACGCCTTACGGTTCGAGGGGGATCAGACCCTCTTGCCGTGCGCAGGCTCAACCCAACCCCAAACCCAGGAACTCAGGACAAGAATTACAGGGATCACTTCCGCTAGGGAAAGCATCCGAAATGCCCGAAATCTTTTTGTGTAACAGGGATCACTTTCGCGGGGGAAAGCATCCGAAACGCCCGAAGGCTTTTTGTGTAACAGGGATCACTTCCGCGGGGAAAGCATCCGAAATGCCCGAAGGCTTTTTGTGTAACAGGGATCACTTTCACGGGGAAAGCATCCGAAACGCCCGAAGGCTTTTTGTGTAACAGGGATCACTTCCGCGGGGAAAGCATCCGAAACGCCCGAAGGATTTTTGTGTAACAGGGATCACTTTTGCGGGGGAAAGCATCCGAAATGCCCGAAGGATTTTTTGTGTAACAGGACACGACATGCCAAGTGTAGGGAGTTGTTATTCTATGGTGTCCACACGCACGCACACGCAAGATAGTCCTATGATGTCAACAGTTGTCGTTGTCAGGCTCAGACTTCGTCGTCAAGTCTGAGCCGTCAAGGAGTCGTCCCGGACGCTATCATTTCACGTCCGGTTCTTTTTGTTCACAGTTAATAATTCTAACCAACTAAGGCCTAAGCACGGCCAAAAGTGCAAGTGGATACACTTGCCTGCGATGGCGAGTGTGTCGTCATCTCGAAGCGTCTCGTCCAAGCGTCTCGTCCGCGGAAGTCCGTCTGAAATATCGCCACGGCGACGGTGTCAGGTCGCGTTTTTCAATAATCCTATTTAGGTTCATTTCTAGGTTGTCGGGACTACCCTAATTGTCCAAGTCACAATTCTTGGTGTTTTATCAACCTAAATCGACCACTACCCTATGTGCACAGAAAATTTGTCCGATGGTCGATTTCTACGGTGAGCAGCGTTTTACTGGTGCGGAAAAGTAAATTTAATTATTGTTGTCCAGTTTTAGTTAAGGTTCAGTTTGTTACGGTGTGGATTTTGCTATGAGTTTAGAGGGACCAACCTGGTGTGAGGAACCCGTATTTAATCTGGCGTCGAGTCTGGAAACGGTGGCGGTGCTCGTGTCCCCGACTGCGGGTAGCGCAGTGGAGGTCGTCTCGGGATCGCCTCAGGATTGTAACGGCTGTGGGTACGGTGTCGAGATTGCTTCGATTGCGGGTAGCGCAACGAAACGTCTCAGGCAACGGTAACGATAACGGATCACGATGCCGAAAGATCGTGAGCCCTGCGGCGTCAACAGCGTCTCGATTACGGGTAGCGTAGCCAGACACGCTCTGGTAGAGGACTGAACGTGAGGGCAGTGGGCGGAGATAGCGGAAAGTGATCGGGGAGTCAAAACGGCGGGCCTGACGGATCCGTGGGCGAGGGGCGTCGTCACAGGCGCCCAAACGGCTACGGAAAGAGCGGACAGCCGGGCGAGTCACGAGAGCAGCCCGTGATCAGTGGAAGCGGTGGTGAAGAGCCGCGTGACAGCGAGAAGACGGGAAACAAAACCCCGGGGGCCCAAAACAGCGAGCGGATTTGGTCGAACGTCGAGCGAGGAGATCGTCGGGGCGTTGCACAGGGATCGGGGTCAGCCGCACTGGCGGCTGCTCGCAAGGGGGTGCGGCGAGCGGCACCGAGAGGGAGTCTCGGCGGACTGGGGTGAACGGAGGGGAGGCACAGGCTTTGGGCGGCATTGGAGAGGGGCTAAGGCAGCGCGGCTGCTGTGGATCGCGGCGCAGGCAGTCGGGTGAGAGCGGGGCGGCGCTGGGGGAAGATGCGGCGGTCGGAGCAGGAACGCTGTCGGGCTTTGGGGGAGGCTGATCAGCCGGCGGTAGAGGAGGAGAGGGGCACCGCACTGGAGAGGTCGTGTGCTGGCCGGAGAGGGAGAACTCCGGCGAGAGGGGAGTTCCATCGTCGGGGTTTGGGCAGGAGGGAGGCCGGAGGGGCGGTTGCACGTGGGGGAGCTCCGGCGGGGCAATCGCGGCTAGGGCGGAGCACAGCGGCGATCAGGCTCGGGAGGTCGCGGCGGAAGGCGATCGCGGTTCTGAGAGGGGAGGCCGCGAGGGCGGCGATTCGCGGCGGCGTTCTGTGATTAAGGCGGGCGGCGACGCTTTGCGGGGAAGCGAGGGCGAGGGTGAGAGGGCCGGTGTCGCTCGGGGCTACTGCGGCGGCGTCGGGCTGAGTTGAGCGCCGTGGGGTGACGGCGAGAGATCTGTAGCGGCGATCGGAGGGAGATGGATAGTGGGGAAGACGGCGGTGCTGGGAGAGAGAGAGGGTGGCGGGAGTCTCGCGAGGGAGACGACGGCGGACGGCCCCGTCGTGGGGAGGCGACGATCGGAGGGGGAAATGCGATTGAGGGAGAGAAGAGATGAGTGAGAGATCGGAATAGCTGGGGGGAATTAATTTTTGGTGGCGGCTGGCAAATGTTTGCCCTTGGTTTTTGAACGTGAATGAAAAAAAAAGGTTTAGGGTTAATTATTATAATAAGTTGAAATTGCTAATTGGATATAACCCTAGTGTTAATTATGTTGGGGGTATAGAGATGAAGGGTGTGCAGATTGGGGTAAGACTAGAGGAGAATAGATAAACAGTTTAGTAAAGATATAAAACAGATCAATGGGGGATTTAGCCAGATTTGGCTAACAAATTCGAATTTGAATTGATTGGGAAAATCGACGGTCGAGATTTATCTGCGCGATACCTCCCAAACCGAACGTCAGAAAAATAATCCGAAAATACCGGGGCGATCGCGAAGACGAGACGCACAGATCTACGAAGCCCGATCGTACGTAACGCTTACCAAGAATTTACGTAAAATTGGGAACGACGTCTTGAGTCAAATGACTAAAACGTCCCTATCATTCAAAGTCGTTTTACGAGAAAACGAGCAGTGAAAGACGTTCCCAAAAATTACTATAAAATTCAACACCCCAAAACGATCGCAACGACATATCGCATCGCATATGCCGGAGCTCAGAAATAGCCAAAAAAATACGTGCACGATAAAGCACGTGCACGCAGGAAATACGAACGGTCGGAAAGCGACCGTTACAAGAGAAGCTGGTAGCTGCGAAGATTCCTGAAGATACCAGAGTTGATATAGCGAAGATGCAGCTGGCTGAGAATGCTAGGAACTGGTGGCGCATTGAGGAGAGGCGTCTGCAGAAGCCAGTGGAGTGGAAGGCTTTCAAGTCCATGTTCAGAGAGAAGTATTTCCCCAAGGCTTCAAAGAGGGAGCTGTTGAGCCGATTTGTGAATCTGAAGCAGGGGGACATAACGGTTGATGAGTACGAGGCAGAGTTCAAGATGCTCAATCGATTTGCCTCTCATATGTTGAAGAAGGAAGAGAACCGAGCTGATCAGTTTCATCAAGGACTGCGTCCGAAGATTCAGGCTTCCATGTCCTCGGTAGACTTTTCGACCATGGGAGCTGTGCTAAATTCCGCCAGGAATCATGAGATTGTGGCACGTCTACCTGATCCTTCTGATGATGGAGGAAAGCGACTGATGGAGCAGCATAGGCCTTCTGTTAGGTCTATAGTGGGACCAGTTCAGTCAGTGCCTTTCAAGAGGCCAGGAGCACCTGCATAGAGCCAGGCCAGAGAGCGATGTCTTTTCTGTGGCAAGCTGGGACATCGTCAGAACGATTGTAGGAAGAGGCTTGGGTTTGTGTCTGGCGTGTGGAGCCGCCACACACGTCACTAGAGATTGCCCGAGGTATCACCATGTGGAGGGCGGAGCACCAGCCCCACTGCAGAGTAGAGCACCTGCCCCAACCCAGAGAGGAGCTGTTGTCCGTGGACCATATGTCATGACAGCAGTGGATGGCGTCATTGCAGGTAACTCCATAGAGTTAGTCTTTCTTATTATAGTTTAGCTTATTTTTTGGCTGCTTATATATATTTCAAAACTTTTTGTTTCCTTTCAAATCAAACCTTTAAAGTTTTGAAACTAGCCCACAAAGATCACAACCCACCTATCTTCCCTTATCCAATACCACGACTCCACACATTTTTCCCAATGTTTTAAAATATGTCATAGGCCTTAAACTTCCTTTCTTTTCTTTCCCTCTTCAGGAGTGTTATTTTTTTTATTGTTATGATGTTGTTAGTACTAGCTATTTTGTTATAGGGTTATGTTTGCTGGTAGGCTCTGAGTGAGATGAGATATGTTGTATCAGTGATTAGTTGGTTTTGAATAACAATGATATTAGATCAGATTTCTTTGGATGAAAAGAATGAGGTGTCCAAGACTTATTAATGATACCAATGTGTAACGGACTCGATGGGGGCTCTGGATGAATGAAATTATACACAGAGAGATGAGTACTTAATCGACCTGAAACTTAGACGAGTGGTAGATAAGAGTAGCTATGGAGGTATAGTATGATTTAGAGTGATCATGAAATGAGTAGGGCATTTAAAGCATCAAGACTTGATCATTAAGTTGACGTGAGAAGACATTGGAACTAACACGACGTGTTGGGATGAATGGATAGTAATGATTACAGATTTAATATGATTAGGAGATTAGATAATAGGGGTAAGGATAGAGATGGTCTGATGGTTCATTGATTATGGAGGATAAATTTATGAGTCGATATGATGGATGATATATTGGGGATGTGATGATTGTTGAATTGTAGACGGTAATGTGGATCTATAGTCAAATGCTAGGGAAGGATCCTAGTTGTAGCATTAGCCAGTAGAGAGATGGGTTATGACGGATTATTTGAGGAACAATGTTTGACGTTATAGGATTAGCGATCATTAAGTGGAATATGGGAGTTGTAGGCATAAGTGTATATGGATATTAATATTATTAGTATAAGTGATTCCGAGGACAGAATCATTTCTAAGGTGGGTAGAATGTAACGGCCGATTTCCGACCGTTCGTATTTTCTGCGTGTACGCTCTTTTCGTGTGCGTATTTTTTTTGACTTTTTCTTGGTCTCGGACTATACGATGTGATATGTCGTTATGACCGTATGGAAGAGTTGTTATTTGTGGGATTTTTGGTGAACATCATTTCACTGGTCGTTCTCCCACAAATCGAGTTTGATTGCTGAGTGGTCGTAGCTTTAGACTTGGTCGTCGGATCTTTTATTTTTCTGTTCATTTTCTGTGGACCAAACGCACGATTGACCACCGTATCCCCGAGCCTCTCTTTGTCACGGTCATCCCGATATTTTTTTCGTAATTTTCTGACACTCCTAGCCACCCAAATCGCTAATCAAAACCCAAGCCCATTAAGCCCAAATCAAATCCAAAATTCTGTTGCTAATCAAATCCTAGGAGATTTGTACGTATCATGTGTTATTATTCTGCCACTACCCTCACCCAAATATTCCCTACTTTGTACCCCCTCACTCACTCACTCTCCTAGTCACCCCCTCAACTTATACCCCTTTTACAAGTTATTTAGCAAGCTATCCCTTAAATTCAGCCAACCCTAACACAACCCGCACAAACCCATGCATCCAAGCCATTGGCCACCCCTTGCTTCTCCTTCGGCTGTCGACGGCCGCACCTAGTCCCCCTAGGTCGGCCACCACCCTCTCCTCCTCCTCCTCCTGTTGGATCCCGTCGCGTGAGGATGTAGGATCGAAAGAGAACTTACGTTAGCGTACGCTGCGCTGTAGTCTCTGAAATTTGCCCTCGAATTCTCCACAACGGTCAGTACTTCGTCACAGAGGATCGAAGCAGCGTTTCCACCGTCTAAATCTCTACTTGGATGAAGAACTTTAATGGAAGGGAGAAGAGGAAAGAAGATTGCCTTATGCAAACTTATGGCATGAAGGATTAGCCTTAAAAGCCTTACCCTTGGGTCCTATTTATAGGCTTTAGGGGTAGTTATTGTAGGAAATAATCATAGTTAAGCTTATTAGCCTATATTAACACATTTCCTTATCCTCTTCCTTATGCACTTATCAAGTGCCTTTATGCACTTATAACGTGACTTTTTCCACTTATCGAGTGGTCCTTTTCACACATGAAAAGGTTCCCTTCGCACATGCTTTCATGCACGCGGCATCCGAGGTCCGTAAACCCTCATACATCCCCTCATAGGTGTATACATGTCGTCCATATCCAACATCTCTCACTCACACTTGAGGGGATTGTAAGGAAACATCTTTTCCTTTAGTTCTTCAATTTATCATACCGAGAAATAGACCGTGTGATCGTTATGCGCATGAGTCCGCTGTTGTGCACTTGTTAGAGATACACAACACTCTTTGGAGTGCAAAGTTGAGTAGATCAACACATGTTTTACCCTAGATTATTTCTTCACATTTCTTATACTTTATATTCAACAATTGAATCCCATCTGGATTACAATTGGCTGGCCAGCTTTGAATCTCTAAAGTCCAAATGTGAATATGAAATTAATCTTCCTCTTCTTGCGATCCTTTCGATCTTGACTTGACTTGCTTTTCTAACATGCCCCGCCGGACCGAATTGACCATAGTCCATAAGCAACATGCTAAGATAGCGATCACCCAGTCAAATCTAAAGGAACCAATTAGAGTCCATAAGGGTAAGAAGTTAAGACCCATGTGGTCTTTGGGTCTCACATAATAGTAAACACAATTACTATTCTAACCCAATGGTCAAATGCATACGTAGTATGAATACGTATTACAACATCACTCCTTTCCCAGGGAGCGTATGCCTTAATGATGTTGTAAGGATGATGATCAGACACCACAATGTCTGATTTTGAGTCCCTTTTACTACTCAGTAATGTCCTGGACCCACATCCCGCATAAGACAGATAAGATTAAAAAATCTTCTTAGATCTTTTGTAAGCATCCATATGATGCAGATCTTTCATACGACCATTTTGTTCAAGTCATGACTCTAAATCATCCGTCTGACGATTTTGACTTTAAATAGGTCTCATCTTTATTTTATCCGTCTGATAGAATAAAGGCGGTTGCTCATGTGAGAGAGCCAACTTCAATCTGTCAGACATACCAAAAACCAGCTGAGATTTAAAAGAAATGTACACAAACATTTTCAATAAACTCATATGCAATGTAACGGTCGCTTTCCGACCGTTCGTAGTCTCTGCGTGCACGTGCCTTATCGTGCACGTATTTTATTTTACTATTTCTGGATTACGAAATTTGCGATGCGATGTGCCGTTGCGATCATTTTGGGGTGTTGGATTTTATTGTAAATTTTGGGAACGTCGTCTCATGGCTCGTTTTCTCGCAAAACGACTTTGAATGATAGGGGCGTTTTAGTCCTTAGACTCAAAATGCCGTTTCCGATTTTACGTAAATTTTTGGTAGGCGTTATGCACGATCAGGCTCCTTGGATCTGTGCGTCTCGTCTCCACGATCGCCCCGGTATTTTCGGATTATTTTTCCGACGCCCGGTTTGAGAGTTATCGCCCGGATAAATCTGGACCGTTGATTTGCCCTGATCAATTTCGAAATTCAAATTGATTAGCCAAATCTGGCTATATCCCAAATTATCTTCATAATATCTTTCCTAAACTGTCTTTCTACTTGTCCCCTAGACTTATCCCTAATCGTACACCCTCTATCCCTTAGATCTTCCCTTTTTAACCCTAATTCTATAGGTCTATAGAAATTTTAATTATTATTAATAATAGCTCAAACTTTAACCCAAACCCTCATTCCTATTTCCCGCAACAGCCCTAGGCAACTCGCAGCCGTCGGCCTCTTCCCCCAAAATCCCCAATCTTCCCCATCCCTCTCTCGCATCTCTCTCTTCCTCATCTCTCTATCTCCCTGTACTCAACGGAGCAGCAGCCCCCCGCCGAGACACTCTTCAGCCACGATTCCCCCGTGCTCCTCCTCCCTTCGGAGCTCGCGGCCTCCTCCGACGCAGAGCCCGCTCGCCTCCGTCGCAGCAGCCTCCCAACGCCATCTCCGCCGCCCGTGCCTCCCCGAGATCCCGAACCGCCGTCATCTTCCTCGCGTACCCCGACCCCGACAGCAACTCCCGCCGCCCTCGCAGATCTCTCCGCCACGATTCTCGATGACGCCGCTGCGATCCGCTTCTCCGCCCGCACGCCGCCACAGCAGTCACTCCGACCGCCGTGATCCGCTTTCCCGACGCCGCTCGCCTGCGATCCGATCCGCCACGGCCGCCGTCTCCCCCTCCACGGTGAGGCCCCCATCTGCGCCGCCCCCATCAGTGCCGCCGCAGCCCGCGATTGCCCCTCAGCACCCCCGCATCAACATCTCAACGGTGCCGTGAGCTCCGACCTTCAGACCACCCATCACTGGAGCTCACCCAACACCGGACTGCCCCTCTTTCCGTCGCGCCTGCACTGAGCTCCTCGCTGTGCTGCCTTCCCACGGCGCCGCCGCCATCTCCTTGCACGCGAACGCTACCCAGCAGCCGCCGGAAGATCGCCCAGATCCACCGGTTCTCCTCCACGTGCCGCCGACTGCCCAAACTCCGGCCTCCACAGCGTGTCTCCTCGCCTTGGCCTGCAAGCAACGGAATATTGTGAGTGTTGCTACATGGATGGTAGCGAGTTATGCTTTTTCACAGTAGTTGATGATGGGTTATAAGTATGTATGTAATTGTGAAACCATGGGTTGTTGGTGCCCTGTGTACATTGTTTTAAATAGTAGGGATATAAATAATTAGGTTATACTTTGGTCTAAAACTTGTGATATCAAGGGTAATTGTATTATAACATGAATCATGCTATAGTAAGCTAATAGTCTATTATATAAACAGTTTGTAAGTGGTTCATGCATGTGCTTACGTTCATGAACAAGTATGATATTTTTTTTTAAACAGTAAAGTTTATGTAGATCTTAACATACAATGTTCTAAGCATTATAAGTTAGGTATATTATGTTAAATAATCCTTTAGTTTAATGTTAAATATTTATGTTACAGATAACTAAGTACGTCTCATTGCTACCGTCTGGACCCCGACGACTCCCTATGTGTTGTGCTACTCACAGTCGAGGAACGGGAGCGAAGGCAACACGATCCGTAACTGTTTCCAGATCCGACGCCAGATTCACGCGTGAACGTCATTCAGGTTAGTCGCCTAACTTGTAGCAAACCCACACTGTAGTTAAATCAAACCCTAAACTAAAATTTGGTCAACTCAAACTAAATTTACTTTCTGCATCTGTAAAACGCTGCCCACCATAGGAAAGATCGACAATCGGACAAATTATTTCTGTGCACATATGGTAGAAGTCGATCTAGATCAAACAGAACATGAAAACGTGACTTTTGACTGTTAGGGTAGTCCCGTCAATTTAGAAACAAACCCTAATAGGATTTGCTGAAAACCTGACCTGACTCCGTCGCCACGGCACTGTTTCAGACGAACTTCCGCGGACGAGACGCCTGGACGAGACGCCCGGACAGATGACACACTCGCCATCGCAGGCAAGTGTATCCACTTGCACTTTTGGCCGTGCTTAGGCCCTAGTTGGTTAGAATTGTTAACTGTGAACAAATAGAACCGGACGTGAAATGATAGCGTCTGGGACGACCCCTGACGGCTCAGACTTGACGACAAAGTCTGAGCCTGACAACAACAACTTTTGATACTGTAGGGCTATCATGTGTGTGCGTGCGTGTGGACACCCTAGAATAACAACTCCCTACACTTGTCATGTCGTGTCCTGTTACACAAAAAGCCTACGGGCGTTTCAGGTGCTTCCCTTGCGGAAGTGATCTCTGTGTTACGAAAAAGCCTACGGGCGTTTCAGGTGCTTCCCTTGCGGAAGTGATCTCTGTGTTACGGAAAAGCCTACGGGCATTTCAGGTGCTTCCCTTGCGGAAGTGATCTCTGTGTTACGAAAAAGCCTACGGGCGTTTCAGGTGCTTCCCTTGCGGAAGTGATCTCTGTGTTACGAAAAAGCCTACGGTCGTTTCAGGTGCTTCCCTTGCGGAAGTGATCTCTGTGTTACGAAAAAGCCTACGGGCGTTTCAGGTGCTTTCCTTGTGAAAGTGATCTCCGTGCTTCCTGTCCTGAGTTCTGGGGTTTGGGGTAGGGTTGAGCGTGCGCACGGGGAGAGGGTCTGATCCCCCTCAACCCGTAAGGCGTGAACCCTTCGTGTCGTGTCGTGTCGTGCCGTGTCGTGTCGTGTCCTACCTGTCTTGTCTGTCTTCGTCTTGTCCTGACACCTTTAGGTTAGTCCCTTAGTCGGTAGCAAACGCTACGGCTACTGCCTGCTACGCTTTACTTTCCTGCTACGTACTTCTTTGCTACCTTGTTGTAACCTCAACATGCTAATCAACCAGTAAAACGTTGTTTAATAGTTCAGTACACTTGCAGTTTGGTCTAACCCTTTTTGTAGACCTGACCTGACGTACAGTTCCTTCTTTTGGTGCTGTAGGTCAGGTGTT
This sequence comes from Scilla litardierei, assembly GCA_030789695.1. Taxonomy (NCBI): domain Eukaryota; kingdom Viridiplantae; phylum Streptophyta; class Magnoliopsida; order Asparagales; family Asparagaceae; genus Scilla; species Scilla litardierei. The sequence goes on from CM061142.1 coordinate 386,972,442, forward strand.
GAGCCAGAGTTCGTGGACGAGGCAGACTCACTGGAGTACGTGGAGCCGAGGACGTCGTCACCAAAGTACGTACCTGACAAGGAACAGACCTTGAGGTCTTTTAGTCGTCACTTTCAGAGGTTACTACTTTCAGTTTTCTCTTAGATAGTTTGTTGCCAACGCTTAGGCTTCTTTTTAGATTTGTACTTGTTGGATATCATATCTCTAATTTAATGAATGCAACTTTCTTTCCGTACGTTCTGTTGTTTCGAACTATAATTAATGCAAGAACCTGAAAATCTTTTAAAATGGTACCTCTACAGACGCTTATTGGGTCCGAGCTTCTCAGCTCCGGCCTAAGCGGGCCTTAGTCACGCTTCTCCTCCGTCGTTTTGGGAAGCGGGGCGTGACAGGTTTTAGTGGTGGCCCATGCAGGTCTTGCAAAAGTTCGGAACAATAAAAGTACCGCATTCATTTAATATCCACGTACAAGTCTGAATTAGTTTCCCAGTCTTAGTTAGTGGAAAGACTTAGGTAGACGTCTCGATTTGATAGTCAGACGCCTTGGTTAGGATTTAGGCGTACACGTCTTAGGATACCTTAGTAGCCTCTCCCTCCCTAACTCTGACCAAATTAGATTTCTAAAGTCCTTCTTTTAGTTAGTCGCTCGCCCAGCTCCATCGACTTCGGGCCCAGCAGAACGTAACCTTGATTCCCTTAGGAACTTTTTCCCCCTAGATCCTGATTGTAGTTTAGCTCGTTAGGAAATCTTAGCGCCAAGCTCTCCTGATCTTTAGACGACCCGATGAGTAGGACCCATTCTCCTAGCGTCTCTCTGATCATTACACTTCTGCGTTATCGATCGTAGGGTCCCATCGTAGCCTCCTGGCATCTTATTCTATGTGTAACCACCATGCGATCATTTTCCTTTCTCCCGATTCGCGTGATCGTTTCCGGACGATTATCGTTGATCCTTCGAATCCCTTCCTTGACCAATTCTACTTCCTCTAGAAGTATTTTCGAAATTTATTATTAAGTCTTTCGCTCAGCTTAACTTCTTGAAAACCTTTCAAAATTCTTGTTTTTCGGTTGAGTTAAAATTCTTCACTAATCTTGAAACCTCCCTGGTCGTAAAATTATTTTACTATCTCGTACTTGTTTTCAAATCGGCAATTTCGTGTTTCAGTTTTAAACCTCGTTATCAATTCTATAATCCAATATATATATACATGTTACTTTTCTAACTACAAAATTTTATTGCTAATCACTTACCGTAGATAATTTTTTTTTAAAAAAATATTTTCTAAACTAGATGGAACTCCAATTATTTTATTATTATTATTATATCAGTGACCACATTTCAAAAATATTTGTGTAAACTTATTTTCATTTGCAAAACAATCGTTTCTCACCCTACCCATTCTCATTCGTCTTACTTTTTCCAAAACTTTGATTTGCTACATCTACTCACTTTTAAGTATATGGATATATATATATATATATATATTTAAAGGTATATGATACCATATTTTGCACCAAATCCTTCTTTCATCGTTAAATCTTTTTGCAATATTTTTGTCCCGTCCATCCGACTATCTTCTTACCCTCGCCTTACATGACTTCGTTCTTTAGATCTTGTTTCGTGTCGTTCTGGTTTCGGTCTCCCTCTTTTATGTAGACATCAGCGCCTGTAGTTGTCTATGCCATCCCTAGCTAGTAGTGGGCCCTTGAGTTTGTGATGTCATGATGTATATATAGGTATAGTGTGTAGATCTGTATGAGTGTGTCATCTTTAGGATCCTGATAGCTGATAGTTGCCTTTTGTGTCTTGAATGTGTACTCGGTGTTAACCATGTTATGATTGAAATTGTCTGAAAGACGGTATTCATACGTATATGAATAAAGTCATGGCAGGCAATTTCCTCAGACGTAGTTTTTTGCGATTATAAAATATCTTATCTTTGACTGCGTGTGATTGTATCAAGACCTTGTCTTTCTTTTAAACCAAACATTTAAAGTTTTCGAAATTAGCTCACAAGATCACAATTCAATTATCCTTCCTCAACCATTACCACGACTCCACACGTTTTTTTCAAATGTTAAAAAAAATGTGTCACTGGTTTTAAGTTTCCCTTTTCTCTTCTCTTTCTCTCCATTTAGAAATGTTATGTTTTGGTAGTTATAGTTTTGGGACTAGCCATTATGGTTATAGGATTTTGTTTGCGGGTAGGCTCAGGGTGAGACGGGTTTTATTACATCAATGATTAATTGATTTTGGAACACAAGGATGTTGGATTAGAATTTCTTTCGGATATAAAGAGTGAGCTGTCCAAGACTTATTTATAATACCGATGTGTGACGGACTCAAAGGAGAATTCTAGTTGAATGAGATTATATGCGTGAAGATGAGAACTTAACAGATTTGAGGCTTAGACGAATGGTAGATAGGGATGGCTACGGAGTATAGTATAAGTTAGGGTGATCATGAGATTGAGTGGAGCTTTTATTAGCATCGAGACTTGATTGTTGAGTTGACGTGAGAAGACATTGGGAATGACACGACGTGTTGAGATGAGTAGATGGTTAGGTTGACGGATTTAATATTGGTTGAAAATAATTATAGTAGGTAGGTTGAGATGTGATCTTGATAGTCCGAATTATTTGGTGGATAAAATTATGGGAAGATACGACAAGGAATGTATTAAGGACACGACGATTGTTGATTTGTGAAAGGTGTGATGAGATAGACAGATGTTCGTCTTCGATTGGTGATTGACTAGAAAATCATTTTTAGCGATTGATTAATATTGGGAAGAGATCGAGGGTTTAAAGGATGTTATGAGCTATGATGTTTAGCGGAGTGGTATGGTATGCGAAGATGATTATTATTCTTTTGTGAGGACTTGGAGTTGGGAATTTTAACAACAGTGATGGGTCTATAGTTAAGTGTCAGGATGTGAGATTAGTCGTGGCTTTATCCAGTGAAAAGGAGGATTATGATGGATTATTTAAGGAACGATGTTGAAGTTATAGGATTAGAGATCATTGTGGGGAAGATGAGAGTTATAGGCTTAAGTATTTATAGATTTTATAATTAGTCTTAGTATGAGTGATTCCGAGGACGGAATCATTTCTAAGGTGGGTAGAATGTAACGATCGCTTTCCGACCGTTCGTAGTTTCTGCGTGCACGTGCCTTATCGTGCACGTATTTTATTTTACTATTTCTGGATTACGAAATTTGCGATGCGATGTGCCGTTGCGATCATTTTGGGGTGTTGGATTTTATTGTAAATTTTGGGAACGTCGTCTCATGGCTCGTTTTCTCGCAAGACGACTTTGAATGATAGGGGCGTTTTAGTCCTTTGACTCAAAACGCCGTTTCCGATTTTACGTAAATTTTTGGTAGGCGTTATGCACGATCAGGCTCCGTGGATTTGTGCGTCTCGTCTCCACGATCGCCCCGGTATTTTCGGATTATTTTTCCGACGCCCGGTTTGAGAGTTATCGCCCGGATAAATCTGGACCGTTGATTTGCCCTGATCAATTTCGAAATTCAAATTGATTAGCCAAATCTGGCTATATCCCAAATTATCTTCATAATATCTTTCCTAAACTGTCTTTCTACTTGTCCCCTAGACTTATCCCTAATCGTACACCCTCTATCCCTTAGATCTTCCCTTTTTAACCCTAATTCTATAGGTCTACAGTAATTTTAATTATTATTAATAATAGCTCAAACTTTAACCCAAACCCTCATTCCTATTTCCCGCAACAGCCCTAGGCAACTCGCAGCCGCCGGCCTCTTCCCCCAAAATCCCCAATCTTCCCCATCCCTCTCTCGCATCTCTCTCTTCCTCATCTCTCTATCTCCCTGTACCCAACGGAGCAGCAGCCCCCCGCCGAGACACTCTTCAGCCACGATTCCCCCGTGCTCCTCCTCCCTTCGGAGCTCGCGGCCTCCTCCGACGCAGAGCCCGCTCGCCTCCGTCGCAGCAGCCTCCCAACGCCATCTCCGTCGCCCGCGCCTCCCCGAGATCCCGAACCGCCGTCATCTTCCTCGCGGACCCCGACCTCGACAGCAACTCCCACCGCCCTCGCAGATCTCTCCACCACGATTCTCTACGACGCCGCTACGATCCGCTTCTCCGCCCGCACGCCGCCACAGCAGTCGCTCCGACCGCCGTGATCCGCTTTCCCGACGCCGCTCGCCTGCGATCCGATCCGCCACGGCCGCCGTCTCCCCCTCCACGGCGAGGCCCCCATCTGCGCCGCCCCCATCAGCGCCGCCGCAGCCCACGATTGCCCCTTAGCACCCCCGCATCAACATCTCAACGGTGCCGTGAGCTCCGACCTTCAGACCACCCATCACCGGAGCTCACCCAACACCGGACTGCCCCTCTTTCCGTCGCGCCTGCACTGAGCTCCTCACTGCGCTGCCTTCCCACGGCGCCGCCGCCATCTCCTTGCATGCGAACGCTACCCAGCAGCCGCCGGAAGACTGCCCAGATCCGCCGGTTCTCCTCCACGTGCCGCCGACTGCCCAAACTCCGGCCTCCACAGCGCGTCTCCACGCCTTGGCCTGCAAGCAACGGAATATTGTGAGTGTTGCTACATGGATGGTAGCGAGTTATGCTTTTTCACAGTAGTTGATGATGGGTTATAAGTATGTATGTAATTGTGAAACCATGGGTTGTTGGTGCCCTGTGTACATTGTTTTAAATAGTAGGGATATAAATAATTAGGTTATACTTTGGTCTAAAACTTGTGATATCAAGGGTAATTGTATTATAACATGAATCATGCTATAGTAAGCTAATAGTCTATTATATAAACAGTTTGTAAGTGGTTCATGCATGTGCTTACGTTCATGAACACGTATGATATTTTTTTAAACAGTAAAGTTTATGTAGATCTTAACATACAATGTTCTAAGCATTATAAGTTAGGTATATTATGTTAAATAATCCTTTAGTTTAATGTTAAATATTTATGTTACAGATAATTAAGTACGTATCATTGCTACCGTCTGGACCCCGACGACTCCCTATGTGTTGTGCTACTCACAGTCGAGGAACGGGAGCGAAGGCAACGCGATCCGTAACTGTTTCCAGATCCGACGCCAGATTCACGCGTGAACGTCATTCAGGTTAGTCGCCTAACTTGTAGCAAACCCACACTGTAGTTAAATCAAACCCTAAACTAAAATTTGGTCAACTCAAACTAAATTTACTTTCTGCATCTGTAAAACGCTGCCCACCATAGGAAAGATCGACAATCGGACAAATTATTTCTGTGCACATATGGTAGAAGTCGATCTAGATCAAACAGAACATGAAAACGTGACTTTTGACTGTTAGGGTAGTCCCGTCAATTTAGAAACAAACCCTAATAGGATTTGCTGAAAACCTGACCTGACTCCGTCGCCACGGCACTGTTTCAGACGAACTTCCGCGGACGAGACGCCTGGACGAGACGCCCGGACAGATGACACACTCGCCATCGCAGGCAAGTGTATCCACTTGCACTTTTGGCCGTGCTTAGGCCCTAGTTGGTTAGAATTGTTAACTGTGAACAAATAGAACCGGACGTGAAATGATAGCGTCCGGGACGACCCCTGACGGCTCAGAATTGACGACGAAGTCTGAGCCTGACAATAACAACTTTTGATACTGTAGGGCTATCATGTGTGTGCGTGCGTGTGGACACCCTAGAATAACAACTCCCTACACTTGTCATGTCGTGTCCTGTTACACAAAAAGCCTACGGGCGTTTCAGGTGCTTCCCTTGCGGAAGTGATCTCTGTGTTACGAAAAAGCCTACGGGCGTTTCAGGTGCTTCCCTTGCGGAAGTGATCTCTGTGTTACGAAAAAGCCTACGGGCGTTTCAGGTGCTTCCCTTGCGGAAGTGATCTCTGTGTTACGAAAAAGCCTACGGGCGTTTCAGGTGTTTCCCTTGCGGAAGTGATCTCTGTGTTACGAAAAAGCCTACGGGCGTTTCATGTACTTCCCTTGCGGAAGTGATCTCTGTGTTACAAAAAAGCCTACGGGCGTTTCAGGTGCTTTCCTTGTGAAAGTGATCTCCGTGCTTCCTGTCCTGAGTTCTGGGGTTTGGGGTAGGGTTGAGCGTGCGCACGGGGAGAGGGTCTGATCCCCCTCAACCCGTAAGGCGTGAACCCTTCGTGTCGTGTCATGCCGTGCCGTGTCGTTTCGTGTCCTACCTGTCTTGTCTGTCTTCGTCTTGTCTTGACACCTTTAGGTTAGTCCCTTAGTCGGTAGCACACGCTACGGCTACTGCCTGCTACGCTTTACTTTCCTGCTACGTACTTCTTTGCTACCTTGTTGTAACCTCAGCATGCTAATCAACCAGTAAAACGTTGTTTAATAGTTCAGTACACTTGCAGTTTGGTCTAACCCTTTTTGTAGACCTGACCTGACGTACAGTTCCTTCTTTTGGTGATGTACGTCAGGTGTTGAGCCAGAGTTCGTGGACGAGGTAGACTCACTGGAGTACGTGGAGCCGAGGACGTCGTCACCAGAGTACGTACCTGACAAGGAACAGACCTTGAGGTCTTTTAGTCGTCACTTTCAGAGGTTACTACTTTCAGTTTTCTCTTAGATAGTTTGTTGCCAACGCTTAGGCTTCTTTTTAGATTTGTACTTGTTGGATATCATATCTCTAATTTAATGAATGCTACTTTCTTTCCGTACGTTCTGTTGTTTCGAACTATAATTAATGCAAGAACCTGAAAATCTTTTAAAATGGTACCTCTACAGACGCTTATTGGGTCCGAGCTTCTCAGCTCCGGCCTAAGCGGGCCTTAGTCACGCTTCGCCTCCGTCGTTTTGGGAAGCGGGGCGTGACATGCAATGTCGAAAAGAACTTATTCTTTTATTAAATTTGATCTTTCATAGACATGGGAATATATTGATACAACTCAGCTCTTACGCAACCCTTGTGATGATAAGTGTTTGTAAAACACATCTCTGGGGATCGCCTTCGTAAGCGGATCCGCTATCATTTCATGCGTAGATATGTATCTAATGTCTACCTTCTTGTTTTTATCATAGTCTTTTGCAAATTTGTAGCGGATATCAATGTGTTTGGTCTTACAATGGAATTTTGGATCTTTGACATAGGCTATAGATGCTTGACTGTCACTGTATATTGGTACAGTACCTGAGTCACTTGCATCAATTAGCTTGTCTAAGAACTTCCTAAGCCAAACAGCCTCTTGGATCGCCATGCTAAATGCTACAAATTCGGCTTCCATAGTTGAAAGTGCGATGCAGGATTGCTTTTTGCTACTCCAGGATATTGCACCAGATCCGAGTAGAAAAATATGTCCTGAGGTCGATCGTCGCTCATCGAGATCACCCGCCCAATCAGCATCAGTGTAGCCTTCGAGCCTCAAGGCATTTCCTTGATAGCATAAAGCATAGTCCGCAGTCCCTTTAAGATATCGCATTATCCTATTAACCGCTTTCCAGTGTGTTTGCCCTGGATTGGATTGGTAACGACTTACCATTCCAACGGCAAAACAGATGTCCGGTCTTGTACACATCATAGCGTACATAAGATTACCAACTACACTGGAATATGGAACTTTTTCCATAATTTCCTTTTCCTTTTGGTTCTTAGGACACATTTTTAGACATAAATTATCGCATTTGCTTATAGGAGTATCAATGGACTTACAGTCCTGCATATTAAAACATTCTAGAACCTTCTTTATATAAGTCTCTTGTGAAAGAGAAAGAAGTTTCTTCAAACGATTCCTTGAAATCTTAACTCCAAGGATATATGCGGCTTCTCCCATGTCTTTCATCTCAAATACTGATGAAAGCCAAGCCTTGATATCCATCACAAAGCCCTTGTCATTTCCGGCTATTAAAATGTCATCTACATATAGAGACATAATAACATACTTGCTTTTGATCCTCTTGATATATACACAGTTATCTTCATCAAGCATGGTAAAACCATTTGATAAGACAACTTCTTGAAATCGTATATACCATTGCCTCGAGGATTGTTTAAGACCATACATGGACTTACGAAGTTTACAAACATTATGTTCGTTTCCTTCTTTTACAAACCCTGTTGGTTGTTCCATATAGATCTCCTCGTCCAATTCTCCATTGAGAAAGGCAGTCTTTACATCCATTTGATGTAATTCGAGGTCTAAGCTAGCTACCAAAGCCAGAATCAAGTGAATCGAGGTAAAACGAACAACAGGTGAGAAGGTCTCTTCGTAGTATATCCCTTCCTGTTGCGTAAAACCTTTCGTGACAAGGCGAGCTTTATATCTGTCTATAGAACCATCAGCCTTATGCTTGATCTTGAGAACCCATTTGTTCCCAATAGCTCTACGTCCTCTGGGTAAGTCGACCAAGTCCTAGACTCGGTTAATTTTCATGGATTCTAATTCCTCCTTCATCGCTTCCATCCATTTGTCTTTTGCAGGGCATGATACAGCCTGTTTAAAAGTAGCAGGCTCGTCATCATCTTGTAATAAAGTCATAAAGGTTTGTGGGAATTCATCCTCAAATCTTAGAGGAGTTAACCTTGTACGACTACTACGTCGTATTTGAGATTCTTCAAGTCCTTGTTGACTCGAATTCGGATCAATTCTAATATCACTCCCACTTGGAATGTGGTTAGAATTGCTCCCACTTGGATCATTATTCCCATATGGAATAGGATTCGCATCATTCGTATCATCCATTGGTGAAGGTTGAAACGTATTTTCATCTTCACCAAGAATTCTCCCACTCGAATGAGGTAATCCTTCTTGATCATAAATCTCAAATAGAGATAAGTCCTGACTTATCTCGCCCTGTCTTGGAAACTCATTTTCCAAGAAAGTAACATCCCTCGACTCAAATTCAATCAGTCCTCCATTGTCTTCCTGACCAATGAAAACATAACATTTGGAGTTTTCTGCGTATCGTATAAAGATACATTTCCTCCCCCTTGGCCCAAGTTTGCCATACTTATGGGAGGAACTATGTGCGTAGGATGCACACCCCCAAGGTTTTAAAATGCTTAAGTCAGGAGACCTTTGGTTTCACAACTCATAAGGAGTGGAGCTAACTGATTTCGAGGGTACACGGTTCAAGATGAAAGCAGCCGTCAATAATGCATCACCCCAAAAGGTGATTGGCAAGTTAGCTTGCGCCATCATTGAACGGACCATTTCCATTAGAGTCCTATTCCTCCTTTCAGCAACACCATTTTGTTGAGGAGTATAAGGCATAGGTACCCGGTGAACTATGCCCTTTTCATCACAAAGTTCCTTAAAACTTGTTGATTGATATTCACCGCCTCTATCGGTTCGCAAGACCTTAATCTTACGATCTAATTGATTTTCCAATAAACTCATATAGTTTTTAAAGCATGTTAATGCTTCACTTTTGTGGGATATCAAATAGATATGTCCAAATCGGGTGAAATCATCAATAAAAGTGATGAAGTAGGACTTCCCGCGTCTTGTCTTGACATTCATCTGACCACATATGTCCGAATGGATTAGCTGTAATGGAACCTCGGCCCTTGTGCCGGTTCCAAATGGCTTGCGACAAGATTTCCCTACAAGGCAATGTTCGCAAGTCGACATTTCGACCTTTGAAACATTGGATAGAAGGCCACGTTTGTCAAATCTATCCATACGTGTTGGTCCAATGTGACCAAGCCTTGCGTGCCAACAAATTACATCAGATTCATAAATCGAAGAATTTATAACAAGGAAATTTTCATTAAAATTCGAGGAATCGTACATCATATTTAATACAATGAATCCTTTGAAAACATACCCAGAACCAATTACAGAATTATTACAAGACAAATCCACATTACAATCATGAAAGAACCAACTATAACCAAGACCCATTAAGACGACCACAGATATTATATTCCTTCGAATATCCGGAGCGAAGAGAACATCATGTAGTAAGATAGTGCGGCCGTTGTCCAAGACGAGCTTGCACGTCCCAACGCCTTTCACTTCAACACGTGTGTTGTTTCCTACATATATGCACTTCGTTCCTTGGGGTATCCGGTGATACTCCACGAAGGACCGTCTGTCCCTTGCTATGTGGTCGGTGGCACCTGAATCAATTATCCAAAATGGATTAGATTCTACAAGAAATATTGAACTAGAAACACATATGTAACTAGCATTACAAGTTACCTTGTCACCTCCATCCGTACAAGAACTGGCATATTGACCTAACTTGTTGCACTTGAAGCACTTGATCCTCTTCAAGTCTTTCTTCTTGTGCCATTTCTTGTTCCCACCCTTCTGTTTGGGTTTCTTGGTTGACACTGGTTGCTTTTGTTGGTCGTTAGAAAACTTCAAGTGATGTTTACATTTCTTTCCCCCGTGTGAGGAACTAGCAACCATGTGCACTTCTGCACTAGGCTTGGAGGCCGCAAGCCGCTCTTCCTCTAACTCGAGGTGCTTAGAAACATCACTGAAATTCTTGATGCTCTCATTATGAGTGAGATGCATCTTCATTTGTTCCCATTCTATTGGTAGGGAACGTATGACCGCTTGGATTTGTTGCTCATCAGTGAGCACATGACCTGCATCCTTTAACTCTAAAATAAGATTCGCCATGTGTCGTAGATGCATTCCCATGGAATGATCTCGACGCTTTTTGTACGAATCAAATCTTATAGTTAAAGAGCGAAGTTTGGTCACCGAAGTGCCACCAAACTTCTCCTCTTGCTTGGACCATATTTCCATAGCTAGGTCATGTTCTCGGAAGATTCGCATTATGTCGTCTGCCATACTTGACAGCAATGTAATGCGAGCAATCTTGTTCTTCCGAGACCAAGCATTAAAAGCTTCCTTGTCTCTTCTGTGTTGGGCCGTAGTGCCTAACTCAGGTTCAATCATTATGTTCTTCAGAGTTTCGAGCACATCTTGCTCCTCTAGAACATATTGTATCTTCATGGACCATAGTTTGTAATTATCGCCGCTGAGTTTTTCACCTTTGTTTAACTCAGCGACGATGTTCTTAGCAGCGGAAGACATTTCAGTTTTAAAATGCTGCAAAAGACATAAAACAAGTTTGATCAAAAATATTGCATAAAGTTTTCATTTGATAAGTTACTTTCGAAAAATATTGAAGATGTTGCTCTAGAATCGGAAAGAACATCACGATGCCAATCACCATATAGAACAACTTTCAATATTTCCCCATCACTTTATCAAATAATAGTACTCTTATAGTACTAGCAGCGGAAAAAGCGTTTTTGAAAACGTATTTTGAAAACGTATTTTGAAAACGTATTTTGCAAACGTGTTTTGCAGACGTGTTTTGCAGCGGGAGGCAGTGGCCTGCCCTGGCCATTGCCAGGGTCGAGCCAAGGCCGTGCCAAGGCCGGATTCCCCAAAGTAGGCGGTTTTACCGTATGCAACTGCCGCCGGTCCAGTATGGGCCGGCCATGCAGACCCCCCCAACCCTTTGGGGTTGTCGCCGAGGCCAGGGCACCTCTGCCCTGGCCGGCCAGCCGGCCGGCCTCTGCCCTCTGGCAGAGGCCCTGGCCGGCCAGGGCGCCTCTGCCCTGGTCGGTCGGCCAGCTCTGGCCGATGCCAGGGCCGGCCTTGGCCCTCACCAGAGAGGCCAGGGCAGGCTTCTGGCCAGGCCCTGGCCTCTGCCAGGGCCGACCAGCCAGGCCCTGGCCGATGCCAGGGCCGGCCATGGCCCTGGCAGATGGCCAGGGTCGACCATGGCCCTGGCCCTGGCAGAGGCCAGGCCAGGGCCGGCCTCTGCCCTGGCAGTGGCCAGGGCCGGCCAGGGTGGACGGCCGGCCGGCCTCCTTGGAGTCCGACCGCACACCCCCATATGGGGTGGTGGTCTTGGTTGTCATTGGCCGAAGCCAACCCCCTCCTCAACGCGGAGGTGGGGTGCATTGCCACCATTTCCCACATGGCCATGGTGATCATGCACCAAAGAGATCTTCTTCTCCGATGAGAAGGTTTGTAACCACCATCTTCTCCGATGAGACACCCGTTCATCGAGAAAGTAGTTATGCTTCAATGGCCGTGTGCCAAAAAAATAACATACCTTCACGACCGCAAACTTCACGCTCCACATGAAGAGAGTTCACATTCCCTATTGAATGGAGACTCAGCATCCATGAAGAGTGCAAGTTTGGCGAGATGAACGGTCAGTTCTTCTCGTCACAGAGAGTTCTTGCCATATCCGTAATGGCAAAAGACCCTAACGTGAAAAGAACAACTTTTGGCGTTCTCTCCGTCACGATGCACTCCTACCATATCCATAATGGAAGGAAACTCATTCGTGAAAGAGACAACGCGTCATTCATCGGTGAGACCGGAGCGAACCCGTATGGCTCCGATACCATTGTTGGATCCCGTCACGCGAGGATGTAGGATCGAAAGAGAACTTACGTTAGCGTACGCTGCACTGTAGTCTCTGAACTTTGCCCTCGAATTCTCCACAACGGTCAGTACTTCGTCATAGAGGATCGAAGCAACGTTTCCACCGTTTAAATCTCTACTTGGATGAAGAACTTTAATGGAAGGGAGAAGAGGAAAGAAGATTGCCTTATGCAAACTTATGGCATGAAGGATTAGCCTTAAAAGCCTTACCCTTGGGTCCTATTTATAGGATTTAGGGGTAGTTATTGTAGGAAATAACCATATATAAGCTTATTAGCCTATATTAGCACATTTCCTTATCCTCTTCCTTATGCACTTATCAAGTGCCTTTATGCACTTATAAAGTGACTTTTTCCACTTATCGAGTGGTCCTTTTCACACATGAAAAGGTTCCCTTCGCACATGCTTTCATGCACGCGGCATCCGAGGTCCGTATACCCTCATACATCCCCTCATGGGTGTATACATGTCGTCCATATCCAACATCTCCTCCCTCTCCTCCTCTCCAAAGCCCTCAAAAACCCTAGAAATCTAAGACTAGGCCGGAATTTCTGTGCACATCCCCTATCGCCAGAAAACCTCACGCCCGCCGGCCATCCGCCATACGCTCGTGCCGTCGACCACCCACCGGGCTGAGCAACTCTCGCTGATCCTACTTCAATCACCGACAGTCCCCTTGGACCCTCGGAGTTCACGTGCGTCACCGTACCCACGTGTTTTTACCCGACATCGCCGCCGTCGTGAACATCCGTTGCACTACCCGTATCGGGAGAGAGATCAACGCTTGGTCGTCATTTTCGTGCAACCATCTCGCTGTCTAGAGGTGCCTTACTGCGCTACCCGCGACTGATGAGTTGCAGACGACGCTGATAAATCGCCGTTCAGACTCGCCATCCGCTTTTTGAACGACGTCAAAAGGTTAGTCATCTAACGCGTAGTAAGAACCCCCACGATAGAGAATCAAAACCTAATTTAAAACTCGTCAATGGCAACTAAATTTTATTTACACATCTTTAAAATACTGTCCACAGTAGAAAATCGACGAACGAACTGAATTGCTGTGCACATAGGGTAGACGTCGATCTAGACTGAACGAATCATCAAAAGACGTGACTTTTTGACTGTTAGGGTAGTCCCGCTAAATTTAGAAACAAAACATAATAGGATTGACAAAAAGCGCGACTTGACATCGCCGTTGTCCTGTTTCAGACGGACCATTGTCGACGCGACGCTTCGACGAGATGACCCGGACAGACGACGCTCTCGCCACCGCAGGCAAATGTTTACACTTGTACTCTTACGGCCACGTTTAGGCCATCTCCTTCTTAGAATGTTAGAGTACATTTAAAGAGAACTGGACGTGAAATGATAGCGTCTGGGAATGTAGGGAATTCTGGGACCCTTAGGGCACAAAAACTCTATGCCCGTCCTAAGTCGGACGGAACATAGACAGAAAAGCAGCGGAGAAATAACCATGTTAATCTAATTAACATTTGACCCTAAGGTCCAAGACCCTAATCCAAGATCTATGCCGACTTGGGATGGGTTTGACCATCCCAAGAAGGATCTAGCCTACTGCGATTAAATTAAACTAATACTTAATTAAACACATACCTGGAATCTCAGCCCTGGGGCAGTCGAGATGTTCCGCACCGTCTTCCGAGCCGCTCCCTGTCACACGCCGAGCCGCTCCTCGAACCGCTCCCCGAACCGCTCCTCGAACCGCTCCGTATCTCGAGGTGATCAATCCCGTGTCGCCGAGCCAACCACGCGCCGAAGAAAGTTTCACGCGAGTGAAACCTCTGCCTAGATTTCGGATCAAAATCCGAACTCCTTTGTGGCTTTGCTAGAGCCCTCAGGAGTAAGGCAGAAATTTATAGGGAGAGGAGAAATATTAATTTAAGCTTAGATCCGAGCGTGCTCCAACATTTACGAGAGCCGCTCAGATCTAGAGCTTGGGACGAGTTTGGAGGAAGGGGGAGGCTTCTATTTATAGAGGCGGCGGACTCTCCCCTTTTCTCAAAATCCGATGTGGGACTAATTTAGAGTATAATTAAATTCAATTTAGTTTGCTCTTCACAAAGTGCAAACTTCCGTGAATTTTAACTCCCTAACTGTTGAGCTTCATGATTGATACAACCTATCAATCTGAAGGGTGTTCAACGGTGAACGCATAGGAAAAAACCGTTCGTCAATCGGAGTTCGTTTGACCCTCCAATTAATCGCTCAAAGTTCAGCCCATGGCTAGTTTTTCACAAAAACTGAGCCGTCAAAACAATTCTACCCTAGGGCCAGAATTTCTACACAAGTGGGACCCACCAGGCCAGCTGGACGAGCTCAGACTAGATCAGAACCTGGTCTGGGCGCGCCCAGACTGGCGCGCCCAATCTGGACGCCTGGCGCCTGGGCCTGAGCCCAGGCCCAGGCGCCTGGGCCTGAGCCCAGGCCCTGGCTTGGGCTGGGTGTCCAGGCCCGGGCGCTCAGGTCCGATCAGCCTGGACTGTGCCTGGGTCCAGCCAGGCGTCCAGGCCAGACCCAGTCTGGTCTGGGTCAGCCTGGTCTGACCCGTTGCACTCCTTTTGGGCATATTTTGAGCATCTGGCATCCGATTTGGACGCCGTTCGAACCTGGGCGTAGACCGGGACATTCCCGTCTTACCCGTGAACTTTTCCTTGCGTTTATATTATTAAATATTGTTTTAAACTATTTAAAACATATTTAATCTCATTTGCATCAAATACAAAATAGTCCCTATCTAAGCTTAAATTATCATTTGCATCAAATACAAATGATCCGAGGGCATATTCCTCTACATCTCCCACTTGCACTCAGGATCATTTATCCCGAATGCTGGAGATTATTGCAAACATCTTTTGCAATATTTTATCCCTTGCATCAAATGCAAATTATTCTCCCTAACTAATTTCTACCTATTACTAGACGAAGATCGCACTCTGTGTGAGACCCTACAGCCTGACCCTTACAACAGGTTGGGCTCGAAGCCCTATACGACAGTGACCACGAGCAGTGGTTGCCGTCCCTGCTTCAGGAATCATCATTATATGGTTGACTCATTGACATGAGTATTGTCGGGACCACCCTGACTGTTTCTGTGATGAATTCCGCAGTTATAGTCTTTTCGTCTAAACTATGTCGTGTAGATCAAGTTTAGGGTACGGTCAAAACTGTCAACCCCAATAACTTGACTCTGGTTAGTTTCTATCGATCTTTAGTCAAATAATGTTGGACTTCTTCCAACAAAATCTGACCAGAGATTTTACTAAAGACCGAACTAACCCTACGACACTAACTCCCATTTACCGGGAGAGACGAATCCTCTCTTGGTCATTACTCTCCTCATACGCTTCAAGTGTCACCCAATCAAAGACCTTTCGACAGGCCTTGCCTCGAAGCTAGGTCATTTGATCTAAGTGGCACCGTTCACGCACAGGTTCGTCAAAATGACCTCAAGTCAAAAGACCAACTAGCCTATCATCACTCAAAGTCATCATTGACAGATTGGTCAATATAACCATATGATAAATCTTGTGGATTGTTCAGTGAACTCATTCTCTAATGAGCACCTGTGTCTCGTCTACGACTTCACCAAGTCAAGCGATCATGAGATCATCGACACCGCTAAACGGTGAAGACAAAGCCACAATGGTCTATCCGATGTTTCGATATCCTTATCTCGAAACATCTACGACCACGAACCCTTTTAGACTTATGCTACAGACGGTCAAACATTTCTCCATGATCGAGATACTCATCTCGATACATGTTTGACCTTGCATAAAGTCTCAGGACTTTACCTAAGTTAATATCTAATGTTAACTACATTATAACATAACTTAGATAAATTATTACTAAACAGCTTACTGTTATTTCGAACAAGATGTTTGTGTTATTCACACACAGAGATAGATTGCCTCGAAGGCATCTTCTCTCAACATCTCCCACTTGCACTCAGGCCCATTTATCTCGGTATCTTATACCGTTTTTACACATAAGTTTTCACGACTTCATGTGGTAGAGCCTTCGTGAGTGGATCTGCTAAAACCGTCTACACTATAGACTTAAGGGGTTACTATGTTCATGTTAGACTAACCATTTGAATCTCATTCAAATAATTCACTTGGTCTTACAGAATCTATAATATTTATTTACTTGGATCTCATCCAGTTCATCGTACCTTACGATAATAATTCTTTAAATTTGTTAAATGTCATTTCAAATGGCTCATATCTGTTTCTGATAAAGTATCAAACTTTTTGATTACTTTGTCAAAATATATGTTCCATTCATTTGATGCCTCACATGTAATTTATACGCTCCCACTGACCTTGAAAACTATATGGCTAATTCATATAAGTCGGTCCGTCTAAATCATATTTAGAAAAACGAACTTATAAGTGAATGCTCCAATTTTCATGGTCAACTTAAGCGTTTACATCAAGTTTGGTCCGAGTAGATCTGTACACATCTGCTAGTGGAAAATGGTTTCATTATAATCCGTTTTATAGGAATTAAGATGAAAACCGTTCTCGACCAAAATGATTGTACTTCACAATTTCCTTTCTGCTCCTAATCTTTCAACTTAAAGATTTACTTGCAGAAAGTGAGGAAACATTTTCCTTGGGCACATAAACTAAATTTCAAAATTTATTTACGCACACGGACCTATTCTGATTGCATCAAGTTTTAAATCGGAGTTACTACTCCGAATTTCATCCTAGAAGTTGGCTAAGTCATCATCAATTATGATGTCTAACTCGACTCTTCGTCTCACGAGATTCGAGTAATTATACAACTTCTTAATGATTGATTTTATGAATATCTTATTGATATGTCCTCATAGAACATTATCAAAACCTAGGCATTACTATCTGGGACTAAACCCAGAGGGAGGACTTAACTCAGAGTCACTTGCTACGGATCGCACCAAGTCTAACTCAGTGTGATTCATACTTTTAACACATAATGTGTTACCAGACTTGACCTGAGAGAAAATCACATTTTCTTTTAGTTACGCAAGATTTTATGTAGCTAAGTATTTGACCATTCGATCTAATCGAATCAGTTTAAATACTTTAGTCATTTCGTTCTTTATTTTATCAGACTTGTGTTTCATCAAGAACACGTGTCTTAATAAAATATACGAATAACTTATTTTGGTTGATCTAGACTCGGGTACATCAGTATGTACCAGACCGAGTTCGACAACTCATTCTCCCACTGTCTTACAGATGGGTTTCGGCCAATTTTATCTAAGAGGATAAGACTCACAAGTGTCCGTAGACTTCATAATACGAGAGGTCAGACCCCTCTTTATGTGACTTGTGAAGCTTAGTCTCTCGATACGGCCTAGTCTATTTTGCCATATAAGTTTGCTACTATCTTGTGTATTTATATATTAACATTTAACATATTATAGTTATTACAAATTACTAACACAAAACATTGCTTTGGAAGCAAGGTGACGACATTCGTCAAATTATGTTAGACGTCTTTTGTATAACAATAATTATGAAATCGTGACATCAAAATATGTCACATTTTCATATCCTCCTACTTATGCCTTTATTAATGATAAATTAAACTTACTTTCTCAATTGACTTTTCCGGAGTGCCTTCTTCCTTTTCTAAATCACATTTAGATATTTAAATAGCCCAACATAAATAAATAGCTACACAAGCGTCTCATGTATCCAAACGCCTGAGAGTTGCAATCTTGAGTGTAGCTCAAGAAGTTGCTTGTCTCAAGATCCGGTTGAGATACATAGCCTTGCATCGCTCATGCGCTCGTATTCGACTCAAACAATTTGATCGAATTCTTGAACTTTGCGGATCAAAATTGTTTGTCCATACAACCTTGAGGGTAGCTCGACAAGTTATAGGGAGAAACATATTTCGAATATCATATATGTTCAAGCTGCCTCATATAGAGACGGGTGACATGTAGCGTGAATTTATTTGTTGGACCCAGAACTTAATGAAATCGTATTTCTTAAGTCTGTTCTTTAGATGGTCATTTTAATGTCATCGAGAATATAGTTTAATCCTACCAATTAGAATTTAACTTAATATTCAATTAATCAACCTATTTGACTAATTAACTAATTCCATTAAAAATTATATTTTGATTCCTTCGGTAAACATAGTCTTGCCCTAGTTTTGGCATATGTTCAAAATTAAATATAGGTAGAATGGCTTTCATCTATCTATATCCTCCCACTATTTTTACGATCGTTTCAAAGCTTAATAACGAACGATTTAATCAAATTAAAATATTTAAAATTTAGTGAAAAAGGGATCCAATCATCCTGAACCTCACAACCATGAGGAGACTCAACAAGTTGATTGGTTCCATGATTGGTAGACTAACTCTTAGTCAATCACATCACATGTGACTCCCTATAGTTTTTTAACCACAGTCACTTATGATCTTGAGGAGACTCAACAAATCATAATGACTAGTCTAGTCAGACCCTTGATTTCGTGTCCAGATTTGACTTAGATCGATGCTCGAGGAGACCCGACGTATCGATTTTGGTCAAGTCTAGACTACATCACATGTATGTTGGAGTTTGTTCCTTAAAGATAAACATGTCATAGCTTGAGGAGACTCAACAACTATAATTGTCTTCTTTGAGTTACCAAGCTCCAAAATCAAGGAGGGATACAGATTAATCTTTAATAAGATTTATAACGCATTGACTAGATATAGTCCAGGGTGTCATACAATCATGATTCGCGACATTGCGGTCCAGCGGAACACAGCCAGGGAATTGACTAAGCCAGGATCACTGCCCCTTGGACTAGCAAGGGTTGATCCAGAACTCTTAGCCAAGCACATTGACTGGATCATGGTCTATTGAATGAAGCTTGTCACTTTTATATGTGTGCCATAGACTAAACAGCTTTTATTAACAACTAATTAATCCTATCAACTAGTTGCATCCTTAAATTCAAAATTTTAGGATTTGTTTAATAACTTTTATTAAGTCCTTATCAACTATAAGGTTCACGTGCTATCCTAATCGTTATTAGGATTTTAATAAATTTTATTAACAACGCAAAAAGCGAAGTCCTTTAATGAAAATTAATAATAACAATTAGAATTAAGAAACATTAAAGGGACTACCCTAATCAGGAATTAGGTCTTGAAGTGTTGTTAATATTTTATTAAAACATAGCATGTCATTAAAATTTAAGTAATAAATTTTAATCATTTCTTAATGGCTAACCTAAAGGGGTGTCTTGTGTTATCAAATAAGGGACAAGATGAACTAGCCATTAAAATAAAGCTACACTAATTTATCGCAGAAAGATAGTGCACAACTATTTAACAATTAAATAGACTAAGTTTATCGCATAAACAATTTTAGCATGCACACATATATTTAACATTTAAATTTAAAATAGGATTTTAAAATCTTTTATTTTTATCTCATAAAAACTTGTTTTTAAAATCACAAATTTGCAAGATACTATAAAAAATTTATCGCATAAAAATTTTAACCTTTAAAATCAGTTTTAAAATATCCCATAAAATTAAAACATCATTTTTAAAGAAACTTTCATGCTTAAAAATTTATCATATAAAATTTTAGGCACTTTAAACTTATCACATAAATTTTAAAAGATTTAAATTTAGTTTAAAAAATTATCACATAAATTTTTAAAATGTCATTTAAACATTTCCATATTCAAAAATTTATCACATAGATTTTTAAACATCAAAAACATTTTTAAAATTTATCTCATAACTTTAAAAACATTTTTTAAAAGTATTTAAAAGCATTTCAAAGTTTAAAGAAATCGAAGGCTAGATCGTGACACAGACCAGGCCCTGATACCACTGTAGGGAATTCTGGGACCCTTAGGGCACAAAAACACTATGCCCGTCCTAAGTCGGACGGAACATAGACAGAAAAGCATCGGAGAAATAACCATGTTAATTTAATTAACATTTGACCCTAAGATCCAAGACCCTAATCCAAGATCTATGCCGACTTGGGATGGGTCTGACCATCCCAAGAAGGATCTAGCCTACTGCGATTAAATTAAACTAATGCTTAATTAAACACATACCCGGAATCTCAGCCCTGGGGCAGTCGAGATGTTTCGCACCGTCTTCCGAGCCGCTCCCTGTCCCACGCTAAGCCGCTCCTCGAACCGCTCCTCCAACCGCTCCGTATCCCGAGGCGATCAATCCCGTGTCGCCGAGCCAACCACGCGCCGAAGAAAGTTTCACGCGAGTGAAACCTCCGCCTAGATTTCAGATCTAAATCCGAACTCCTTTCCGGCTTTGCTAGAGCCCTCAGGAGTAAGGCAGAAATTTATAGGGAGAGGAGAAATATTAATTTAAGCTTAGATCCGAGCGTGCTCCAACATTTACGAGAGCCGCTCAGATCTAGAGCTTGGGGCGAGTTTGGAGGAAGGGGGAGGCCTCTATTTATAGAGGCGGCAGACTCTCCCCTTTTCTCAAAATCCGATGTGGGACTAATTTAGAGTATAATTAAATTAAATTTAGTTTGCTCTTCACAAAGTGCAAACTTCCGTAAATTTTAACTCCCTAACCGTTGAGCTTCATGATTGATACAACCTATCAATCTGAAGGGTGTTCAACGGTGAATGCATAGGAAAAAACCGTTCGTCAATCGGAGTTCGTTTGACCCTCCAATTAATCGCTCAAAGCTCAGCCCATGGCTAGTTTTTCACAAAAACTGAGCCGTCAAAACAATTCTG
Source organism: Scilla litardierei (assembly GCA_030789695.1). NCBI lineage: Eukaryota > Viridiplantae > Streptophyta > Magnoliopsida > Asparagales > Asparagaceae > Scilla > Scilla litardierei. Next base: position 386,993,588 of record CM061142.1, read on the forward strand.
TCCTAGGGCCAGAATTTCTGCACAAGTGGGACCTACCAGGCCAGCTGGGCGAGCTCAAACCAGATCAGAACCTGGTCTGGGTGTGCCCAGACTAGCGCGCCAATCTGGACGCATAGCCCAGCTAGGCCAGGCGCCCAGGGCGCCTGGGCGGGCCCAGTCACATGCGCCTGGGCCTGAACCCAGGCGCCTGGGCGCCCAGGCCCTGGCTTGGGCCGGGCGTCCAGGCCCGGGCGCTCAGGTCCGGTCAGCCTGGACTGTGCCTGGGTCCAGCCAGGCATCCAGGCCAGACCCAGTCTGGTCTGGGTCAGCCTGGTCTAACCCGTTGAACTCCTTATGGGCATATTTTGAGCATCTGGCGTCCGATTTGGACGCCGTTCGAACCTGTGCGTAGACCGGGACATTCCCGTCTTACCCGTGAACTTTTTCTTGCATTTATATTATTAAATATTGTTTTAAACTATTTAAAACATATTTAATCTCATTTGCATCAAATGCAAAATAGTCCCTATCTAAGCTTAAATTATCATTTGCATCAAATACAAATGATCCGAGGGCATATTCCTCTACAGGGAGCCCCCCTTGACAGCTTAGACTTGACGACGAAGTCTAAGCACAAACAACAACAATAACGGACACCTTAGGGTTATTCTGTGTGTGCATGCGTGTGGACACCATAGAATGAACTACTCCTCAACTCTGTCATGTCTTGTCACCAAAAGCCTATGTGCGTTTTAGGTGCCCTCCATGCGAGGGTGATCTCTGGTTGTCTTGTCTTGAGCACTTTGGGTGGAGGAAGGTTGAGGGTTTCCTCGGCTTGGCGAGTTTGGCCACCCATAAATCGAAAGGCGTGAATCTCTCTTGTCACCCTCAGTCTTGCCTTGTTTCGAGTTGTGCACTAGGTTGAGCATTCCCTCGGTACAGACCGAAAGGCGTGAACCTTAGTGACACACTTCTTGTATTGTCTGGTCCCGTGCACTAGGTTGAGCATTCCCTCGGTACAGACCGAAAGGCGTGAACCTTAGTGACACACTTCTTATCTTGTCTTGCCCCATGTACTTGGGTTGAGCGTTCCCTCGGTACAGACCGAAAGGCGTGAACCTTATGACACACTTCTTGTCTTGTCTTGTCCCGTGTACTTGGGTTGAGCGTTCCCTCGGTACAGACCAAAAGGCGTGAACCTTCGTGACACACACGGTACTTCTGGTCTTGTTCTGTCCCGTCTAGTTTAGTCCCATAGCTGGTACACACGTTGCGGCTACTGCCTGTCATGTTTTACTTTCTTGCACTGTTTTACTTCTTGCATAGTATAACTGTCATATCATAACAACAGCATGTTAATCAACCAGTAAAACGTTGCTCTTAAATTCCTTACACTTGCAGTAGAGTCTCTCACCCCTTTCTTGTAGACTTTACCTAACGTACAGTTCCTTTTCTCTTGGGTGTTGTACGTCAGGTGTTAAGCCAGAGTATGTGGACGAGCCAGACATTCCTGAGTATGTGGAGTCAGAGGACGTCGACCCAGAGTATCTATCTGACGAGGATCAGTCTTAGAGGTCGCTCACCATTGCAGTTAAGAGTTTTTCATGCTTTCTAGTTCGGGTGCGTAGCACCGTTTACTTTTCTACCTAGGTTGGGTGCTTGCACCAGTAGTTTACTTTCTGCGTGATGCCATGCTGGGCATTACTTCCTTTGTTAGAATCTTGTACTTATGGATATCTTGTTGGAATAAAATAAATGCATTTCCTTTCAGTACTCTCTGTTGTTACGAATTTTATAAATGTAAGAACCTGAAAATTTTAAAATGGTACCCCTACATATGCTTATTGGGTCCGAGCTTCACAGCTCCGGCCCAAGCGGGGCTTAGTCATGCTTTGCCTCCGTAGTTTTGGGAAGTGGGGCGTGACACAGTTCATCTGCTCGGTCAAGCAGCATAAAATTCCTAATCTCTAGCAATTCCAGTGACATGGCCCGAGTAGCTCTTCAGTGATCGAGTCAGCCTCTGCTCGGACCGAGCAGAGCTGACTCGGTCCGGGTAGGCAGAGCGACAATTTTGAAGATTCTCGATTCCATATAGTTCTCGGTCGAGCAGCTCATCTGCTCGGTCCGAGCGACCGCCCGAGCAATGCATTGCTCGACCGAGTCACCTACTCGGTCGGTAATGCCAGGGCCATTTTTGGAAAGATCTTCTGAAGCTGTCGATCGCGCGATTTTGGGGGACTGAAGCTGGGAGCTGGCAACGGCGATAGGGGCGACTCATTCTAGGGATTTTTGGAATAGTTTTTCTGAGGAGAGCTGGGTGATTTTTGTAGGAGTTCGGGGATTAATTTTTGTAAGAGAATTTTGGATCGAAACTTGGAGATTATTACTTTTGTTCTCGATTGTTCTTGCGCTTGGAATCTGGAATTCTTCTTAGATCTATAAATTGCTTTTCTTATCCATTTCTCGATGTAAGTCTTCTACTTTATTCTTTTGATTGCTATGATGTTTTCATCTCTACAAATGATGTTTTTATCTATTATTATCGCCAAGTGTGAGTAGATTTTTCTAGGGTTGATGGGTTAGCCCAAAGATCCTAGGGGGAAGACGTAGATCTAAATCCCTACATTGAATCAGGGATTTAGGAAAGTATTTCGATCGATCCTACCAAATCCATGGATAACCCGTATTGAGATCTTGCCCACGGTCTGTGGTATTGATGTGCTTAAGGGGTATCTAGGGGTTCGAATAGGGAAACCGGTGGATCCAATCGAGGCTCGTGACCATGCCCGGCTCGCATCTTGAGGGGATCCATCGACGAACTATACCACTACGTTGACGGCTGTCGCCATTGCGTCAACTATAGCCACCGAAATACCTCGTAACTCTAACCCACAAGAGTGGTACGAATTGGGAGATTAATCCCCTAGCCCTATTGCAACGTAAGGATCCTATTCTAACGTCGACCCCCAATGATCTTAGTGGTGATCCCTAACGCCGTAGTCCCTTTTATTAGTAAAACAACAACAACACCCCAAACAAATCTTTCACCCCAATAGCTATCTCACTTCGAGATTTAGAAATAAACTAAGACTCCATTTACACTATCACCGTCCATGTAGGATTCGATATCATTTATACTATAACTTGACACCGTCCGCTTGTGGATTGAGCCTGGAATTGAAGCCGAGGGGCCATACCATGCCTGGCGATCGTGACACCGCCAGGTGGAACTTAGGTGTAGGTTTCGGGTGTGTCAAGTTTTTGGCGTCGTTGCCGGGGACGGTAATAGTGTTTACCTCAGTTTTTCTTTATTTTTGAAGTTTACTGGCACTCTAACCATTTCTCACCTTACAACCTATTTTTATTCTTTTATTTATTTCGGTGCTACTGACGGTGTTTATTTGAGTTTTGTTGGTGCATGAACACTCGCTACAAGGGATCTACTAGAGAATTATTATTCGATCCCGAGATCGAGAAGACAGCGAGGGCTTTGAGAGCCTCAAGTAGAATTTCATCTCCCTCCGCTCAAATGGTGGAAAACAATCCTCCTCCTCCTCGCACGGGGTCCATCAGGGACCATCTGAAGACAACATTTGGGAACAACTCCTCCATTCTTAGACCGCAACTGGCGGCATCGAGCTAAAGACGGGGTTGATTAATCTGATGCAGCAGGATCCCTTCCACTGGCATCCGCATGAAAATCCCAACCATCATATTGACACCTTCCTGGCGAAGTGTGATACGTTCAAGGCAAAGGAAGTAAGCGATGATGCTGTGAAGCTGCGGCTTTTCTTGTTTACTTTGAGGGATAAAGCCTCATATTGGCTCCGGGCCCACCCTCCCAACCATTTCACTACCAGGGAGAAGCTTACACTTGCCTTCGTGGATAAGTTCTATCCACCCTCGAAGACAGTGCGGATCCAGAGAGCAATTTCAAACTTCAAGCAGCTCCCATAGGAATCACTCTATGAGGCATGGGAGAGGTTTAAGGACCTCCAGCATCAGTGTCCTCACCATGGGATCCAGCCCAGGGATTTGGTGCAGAGCTTTTACAACCGGCTCCAGCCTAGCACCAAGATGATCATCGATGCTGCGGCGCAAGGTGCCCTACTTGATAAGTCTCTTGAGGAGGCTATAGACTTGTTGGAGCACATGGCGGCCAACACTCAATAATGGAATGATGAACGGACTGTTGTGACCCAGACTCCTGAGGTCAAGGCCGCTAGCCACTTGGATTCTCACATCGAGACCTTGTGCAAGCAAGTGGCCCGGATTAAGCAGCATCTGGACTCCATCCCTGCTTCACCCAGCACATCGTATCATCCTGCAGAAGAGTACGCCGATCAGGGCGATATCCCTAGTGAAGCCCATTACGATGGTGCTGAGACATCTGAGTCGGTACAATACGTCCAAGGAGAGGGATGGAATCAGTGGCAGCATCCAGCTGCTAGGAATCACCCGAGGTTTTCTTATGGAACCCCAAGTGGAGGGCTGTAACCTCCGCAATTTCAGAGGCCACCACCCCCTCCTCTGTAGCAGCATAACCAGCAGCAGGGCGAATTTAGGCCAGCAGGGCGAATTTAGGCCAGCATGGCCTTACCGACAGTCGGGTTATCAGTTCAACCGGCCGCCTCAGCAGAATTATGCGCCAAATTCACCCAAGTCCAGTCTTGAAGCCACATTGGAGACTTTCATGAGTGGTCAGATCCGCTTTAATCAGGACACCTCGAACCAGTTCAAGAGTATAAATTCTTCACTTGATGAACTGAGGGGTCAAATGTCGCAGCTTTTGAAGAATCAGGGGATATTGTCCTCACAGCCGGAGACAAACCCGAGAGCCCAAGCTAATGCGGTGGTTTCAGTTACCACACATGGAGGACATGTGAATGACCCCGTCATGGTCATGGTGCTAAATAAGGAGAAAGTCACTGCTGCAGAAGCCGTCGATGACGGCGACAGAGAAAAGGCCGCTGAAGGGCCTATAATTATTGAGGAGAAGGAGGATGCACCACCCACCACACCTACTATAGCACCTCCTCCTGTTGATGCTACAAGGAGTAAAGTTCCCCGACCTCCCCCTCCATATCCACAGAGGCTAGCCCTAGCCAAGATGGAAAAGAAATACTCCAAGTTCATGGAGTTATTGAAGGGAATTCAGCTGAACATCCCGTTCATGGACGCCATCACAGAGATCCCAATCTACGCCAAATTTTTGAAGGATCTCACCACGGGAAAGAGAAAACATGAAGAAATCAAGCTATTGGAGGATTCCACCTCCGTTATCAAAAATCATCTCCACCAGAAGCTGTCGGATCCGGGGAGCTTTACCATGCCATGCTCCATTGGAGTGACGTCTATCAGCAGAGCATTGATTGACTTGGGGGCTAGCATCAGTTTGATGACCCTCTCCATTTTCAAGAGACTTCAGACTGGAAGTGAGCTAGAACTGACGAGCATGTCCATCCAGCTTGCAGATCATTCCATCACCTACCCGGTGGAAATAGCAAGAGACGTCATCCTCCAAATACCCCCAGGATTATGTGTTCCCGTCGACTTCATTATCATGGATATGCCTGAGGGAGGGAGCTCCCAACTTATACTCGGCCGCCCCTTCATGGCGACGGCCGGTGTTCTGATCGATGTCCAAGAAGGGACTCTCTCTCTCAACGTTGGAAATATCGAAGCCGAGTTCCGGCTACAGAAGCCAATGAGAGAGCGAGATCATGTAGAAGGGGCCAGCTATTTGGAGCTTCTTGAAGAAGAGGCCATTGAGGATTTCACTTCCGAGGGGGTCATGAAGGACCCATTGAAGACAAGCATCGACGATGAAAGCGACCCAACCTACAACAAAGCAGTCGCCGAGTACATCCAAGTATTGGATGAGGAATTTCTACATCGTTCTCCAAAGCATCAAGAACCGGAAACTATATGCTACGTTGAGGAGAGTCTTGAAGTAGGTGGAAATCAAATGCCGCCGGATTGCACCATCACGAATAATGATGCGCGACCACCACGCGCACCAAATGACAACTAATATATTTGAGGGATTCGAGCTCACGACTGAAAACGAGCGCTTATTGGGAGGCAACCCAATTTCTTAGATTTCGGAATTTCTTTTTCAGTTTCTTATTTTTTTATTTTTTATTTCATGTTTTTGAGATAAAACTATAAAAATCACAAAAATTTGATGACTTCGTCTTTTGTATAGGATGGACAAGTGGGGGTATGCGTATCGACATTATAAATGGAAGGAAGCCAAAGGAGAGCATTCGATTCGAAGATTTGGAGAGAAAACCAAGTAAAAATAAGAGGAGACAGGAGACACAGGAGACTCGACCGAGCAGCTTCACTGCTCGGTTGAGCAGTGCAGACACGAAAAAGGAGGGAGTATATTGCTTCTTCTACACGGCCCGAGCAGCCTCCTTCTCGGTCCGAGTAGAAATAGACTCGGTCTGAGCAACTTAGTACTCGGTCGAGTACTACAGGCTTTTGAATGTGAGGAGAAAACATCACTTTGTCAACACGACCCGATTATTATTGGCTTGGCTCGAGTAGAAATCGACGCGGACCGAGCAGCATGCTGCTCGGTCAAGCAGACAAAGGAGTATATTACATCTAAATTTATTGAATTTCAGCTGTTTGGCTCGGTCGAGCAGCCTAGCTGCTCGGACCGAGCCAGGTTGGGGTTTTAAACCAACCCGTTTCATGTTTTACCTCCCCGTTAAATCCTATTTTTACCTAATCTAAAAATTTTTCCCCTCAAAAATCCCCCCCAGAGCTCCCTCACACCCCACTCGTTCAACCCCCCCGTCGCCGTCTTCCTCCTCCCGCATCACCGCCAGCACCGCCAATCGCGCCGCCACCTCCGGTCAGACGCCCTATCCTCTCTTTCTCTCTCTATCTCTCTGCCCCGCCCCCTCTCTTTCCCCCTCCGTCCCCGTCCCCTTCTCTAATCGACGGCGTCGTTGACGGCGCCACCGCCGCCGACGGCGCCGCCCATCAAACCACCCCCTCCCTTCAAATTTCCCACCTCCTCCTACCCCGCCCTTCCCCTGCATCTCCCACCCAAAGCCCCCCCCAACTACGATGGCTTGTGCCCTAGCCACTGCTCGGTCGAGCAACCCTATATCAGCCTGTTCCCCAATTTTGACGTTTCATTTGTTTCTATTGCAGATGTTCATTGCCTACGTCAACACGGACTACAGGGACTAGCTTGGGGGAGCTCTAGGCACTCGCATCGCTCGCATCTCCCGCACATATGGTACACTCGTTCCCTTATTTATTTTTATACCGTATCAGCATAGCACCATCTCCACGATGGTTTACACGAGAGGTGCCCCCACCCCACCCATCCGTGGGAAGAGGCCCACTCCAGGTGCCTCTTCCTCCTATGCCCATCGTCGTGCACGACTCACTATCTCCACTACTACCACCCCCTCTACCACAGCTCCCACCACCACCACTACCATTCCCACCACCACCACACCTGTCACGGCCGCCGTTATCCCCTCCACCACAGATCCTATCCCCACCACAGCACCATCCACCGTCTCTACCTTATCACCCCTACACCCTGTACCCACCAGGGATGCCCTTCCTGCACGTCTCCAGACATATGGCATCACGTTCCGAGACGACGCACACCGAGAGCGCTTTGTTAGGCTCTCTCAGCGCCGTCTCGTACCTACTATGTTCATAGACGTGCCTGCCCTTAGATCCATTGGAATCCTACATGGAGTTCATCACCTATACAGAGCGATCGGTTTCGACCGTTTCCTCGGTGTACACGCCCCACCTACTCCCACATAGCACTCGAGGCTCTCAGCTCCCTTGCTCTCACCCCAGTGGGTGATGGCATCACCTTTCACCTCATGGACCACGATTGCACTATCACATTTGCCATGATCCGTGAGTACTTTGACTTCCCTGTCATACCCGAGCCAAGAGCAGCCTTTTCTCCACTCTTTGACGTTGACACTTTTGATGCTCGAGCCTTTTGGGAGCGTATTTCAGGCCTTCCTCAGTATCGCCCTAGTCGGGCGAAGGCATTGTGCATCGTGCACCCATGCCTTCGTTACGCTTAGAGGCACTTAGCTTCCATTCTCTTCTACAGGCCTGAGGTCAGGACCATGTACCTCCCTGAGATTACTCATCTTATGGGTATAACCCGGCCTCTTCGATTTCACCCTGACGTCTCCCTACGACCCTTCATGCTCTCTGACGCAGCCCACTGGTTGTGTCACTGCCTCTACCAGACTGCCACCACTTATTTCTCCACCGACATTTACTGCGGTGGTTTCTTCACCATTTTTGCTAGGATGCTTGATATTCACATCCCAGATGACCTTCACCGCCCCTTTGGCCCCACACGCTTGACCATCGGCGTGCTCGAGCATATGCATATTATCCGACCATACGGGGATCATCACTGGCTATATCTCGTAGGCACCCACCATACTCCCCATATGGTGCTCCCCACCCCTCACCTCACACACATCCCAGCTGTCTAGCTTGACTGGATGATTCCTAGGGTCGATCCACTCCTTCCCCTACACGTACTCGAGCCCCCTGGGGCACCGGTCGAGGCAGCCGCTGATGACCCGGTGCCATGCTCCCCGGAGTTCGAGTTACACGACATTGCTGCCTTAGTTGCCGGCCTCCCAGTACCACCTGCTCACCCATCATCTTCTGGAGCCGTTTCTTCCACCACCGTTGTATCCACCATATCTACCGCAGTCGAGACGTCAGGGACTGTCCCCACCTCTTGCCCCGAGACTCAGATTTCCTTGACCACTGTATCGGTGCCAAAGGGAACCGATTTACCTTTTGTTGACGACCTTATAGATCTTGATTCTCCCGTGCACGACCCATCCCCGACCCTTCTACCTCTTTCAGACCTTATAGCTTCAGTTCCTATCTCTTTAGGTCCACACATTCCACTTTCCGGCACCACTTCATCCTCGTCCGTTGCCATTTTTACTGAGAGCGTGTCGACGTCTGTCTACTCTTTTGTGTCGACTACGGCTCTTTCTTCTGCCACCGCCGAGTTACCTTTGAGCTCACCCTCTCCTACCTTCTACGCTAGGCACCGTGCACCAGCTTCACGGGACCGATTCATGAGAGTGGTGACTCACAGACACATCCCCCGCCCTCCACCTGACTCCCGTACTACAGATGGTCGCTTGACAGCGTTAGAGGAGTCGAATTCTCTCCTTCGAAGAGATTTCGACGACTTTGTATGCTCGACAGTGACACACCACTCGTGAGTCGAGTCGGACTTGGCATCCATCATAGATCTCCTGAGGACACGTGGACCCCCTCCAGTGATCCTTGCACATGCTCCACCACCCAGGCCAGACACTGTGACCCACTCTGCACCACTCAGTGCTTCACTTTCCCAGGCTTCTGCAGAGCCTGTTTTTACCACTTCTGAGTCGGCTGTCACATTAGATCCCCTGTCTGCCCTAGTGTTATATCTGCTGAGCCCTCCACTGCCACCATTGATCTCACCACTGACCCACCTCACGAGTTCCAGCCAGTTCTTCCACCCACCACTCCTGGTCCACAGCAGAGGGACCCATCACCACCCCCAGAGGGTGGTGCCTCTGCTTGATGTCGTCCTTACCTGCTTCTGCCTCCCCTATTTCTTTTGTGCCCATCTGTCAGTTTGGGGCCTTACACTTACATAGCTTGGGGGAGGCGCCACCCATGCATCATATTTCATTCAGCATTGCATCATTCCATGTTTTTTTATATTTTTCTTTTTGCACAGTTTTTTTTATTTTATTCTGACGTCCCCCGCGTTTGCGCGTCAGATGTGTGCAATATATGATTGGGGGCGTGAGATTTAAATATTTATAACCGCAAGCGCACGGTGTTGTAGTGTGGCTTGGGGGTCGAACTCAGGGAGGCGTGGTTGTGCTTGTGTCAAGAAGGACCAAATTCACCCCAGGGGCGAGCTAGCCCGAATCGGTAAATGGGTTGTCACGAAAAATAGAATGCGAGGGATAAACGATATAAAGGGAAACTTGGGACTTTGGTTTCCACCCTATCGTGCGATTCTCGCCAACACGGCCTACGGATAGGAAAACGATCGGAATTAGGGTCTAATGGTGAGACGTTGCCTCTAAGAGTGATACCAGCGTCCCATGGGCCCGATATTCCGGTCGGTGCCCAGGATGATACGCCGGACTACCCGGGTTCGGTCAGTGGGCATTCCCATGTCCATTAACACTGACCGACTCCAGGATCACTAAGCTCGCAACGATAACTCCCAACGTCTCATCCTGCCGTCCCGCACGCTAGGATTCGACGTCTACGCTAAGGGCGTCAGCTATGGCTATGGAGTCAACCGCCACGTTTATTCCCCCTTGGCCCAACGGTCAAAGGAGGTCTTTTTCCCGCCGATGACAATAAAACACCTCGCGTAACCAGTAGATTCCTAATCCCTGTCGATTTCCTAGTCCTATGGACGCATCGGGGAGAACCCACGAAGGGGTTTTCACCAAAATCCCAGATTTGAGAACTACTCACACATATTTACTAAAAAGCAATCTAAATCAAAATCGATCGTTAGAAACATAATCAGGCGATTGAAAAGTAGTAAGAGCAATGCAAATAACACTATATTAAAGTTTGATAAAGATCAGACAACTTACTAATATCTGAAAAATTACAGCCGTCAAGAGAGAGAAAAAACAGCAAAAAATAACAACTCCCGTTTCTGGAAAACCTAGGGGTCATATATATAGAAAACGATATCACCCGATCGGTTGAAAAGTCAACCGATCGGGTGATCTGCTTCATTCTTCGGCAGCTCAGCATGTGACTTCACCCGGTCATACGGCACGATTGGTTGAGGGTTGAAGCTGATCGGTTGGATCTTCGCGCCGTCGAGTGAACCGGTCAGTTGAGCTCTCCGTGTCTTGGCTTCGGAGAATTGGCTACAGATGAACCGATCGGGTGAAGGTCACCCGGTCGGTTGGCATTCAGCATCAAATTCCAGAGAGTTGGGATGTGTGAACCGGTCTCTGAACCGACCGGTTGACTTTCTGACCGCTCTAGCTTGTGTCCGGGTGGTGCACGCGTGCATCACCCGATCGGTTGGAAGTGTGTAATACCCAATATCCCTATATACGTATAAATGTACGTATTTTTGGGAGTAAATACGTACGTATATTTTTCGGGAATATGATTGTATTTTTCCTTTAATTATTTAGTATAGGAATTATTTTTAAATGGTTTTAAACTCATTAATTGATTTTAGTAAATGAGAGTATTTGGAGGAATACTTGTATTTGGATTGTATGAAGTATTTCTTCATGTATTTCTATTTTTCTTAAAAATACAAAATCCCAATTTTCTTTACCATGACAACACAACATATTAGGTGGCATCTTATGAGCTAATAAGAGTACACATGGCTTAACTTTGACTAAGATTTGTGGATGAGAGGATTTTAGGGAAATACAATTTTCAAGGCATGAAACAAAAACCAAAATCTCCCTCTCTCCATCTCATTTTCAGCTATGGCTGAAAATTCTCTCCCTTTCATCCCCATTTCTCCACCATTCCACCACCTCCCTCCTCCTAAATCACCACCCATCCCTCCACCAAGAAACCATGGCTTTTCTTTATCATTCTAACACCTAAATTCCTCAAAAATCCATCTTTTGGAGGCCAAAGTTGGAGAAGGAGACTATGAGCCCAAGATTCATCAAGGATTAAGAAGGGCAAGAGAAAAATTTGGAGGACTTGTTAAGGTAGAAATTCTTATCACCTTAGTAGGGTTTAGTTTTAGAACTAAGGATTTAATTAATTAGTAAGTTCTTTAGATTTTGAGTAGAAATTAAGTTTTGAACTTCATGGTGAAATTTACACAGAATTGGACGAAACTTTGGTAGCTTGCTGCACCTAATTGGCTACATGGAATTGCCTGAAAAAAATATACGTTTCTCATATTGAAGTTCTTAATAACTTTCATTTTTACAAGTTTTGCAAATTCGTACTGAAAATTGGGGTAAAAATTCAGTTTCTAAAACTGGTCTGTTTTTAGACAGTTTTGACACCTTTCCGTAAAACGAGTATAACTCCATGCACACTTTATAAAATATTATGATCTTGATGCCATTGGAAAGCTGACTTCAAGAGATTTAACCCATAATTGTTTTAGATTTTAATTCGGTCTGTAACTTGTAGAATAATGGACTTGAACTGAACTCAGTTTCTGGTTCAGAATGCTGAAATTATACCTGTTAGGAGAAAATCCACCATAAATCACATATGTCAACTGAGCTTATGAAAATTGGTCAGTGAAAGGAAAACACCCATATCTACAACTTTCGTGAAGGGACCAGACATCAATTCTGACTGTAGATAGGCTAAAAGTGATATTCTTTCTGCTGTAACAGTTTTGACAGATTCAAATGCTAATTTTGCTTAGTGCTTATCATGGTGTAGTTTTGTTTGAAGTTAAGTTTTTTTGTGCTAATCATGTTCTCAATGACATGCTCTTGATACATGTAGTTATGCAGATGGTTCATGAAATATTCAATAATATTTAAGTCCAATTTGTTTATGCTTTCACATTAGTATGTTCATAACGATGAGTTTGTGATGATATTCCATGCAATTCTTTAATTGTGATGATGATGATGATGATGATGATGATGATGATGATGAAGATATTGTTAAAAGTTGGTTAAAGCGGTATTCAAGTCCGCTAGATGATTCGTTGACAAACGAAGTAATATCTTGAAAACTGAGAGTGAGAATGAGGAATGTATCAGTCCTCCTAAAGGAGGGTGACACGGGTTTGGGGGAAAACGGGTAAACTTTAGGAGTTAAGGAGCGGACATATGATATGAATTCTCACCCGCTGTATCACTCCCAGAAGGGCGAGTTGAAAGGGTTGGAGAGGCCGCTGGTGTACTCGTGATGCATCATGACGGTAATTGATGGTTTGCTCCGTTTGTCCCACAGAAAAACCGAGTTTGTCTCACTCCCATACCTTGTTCCGTTCGGGTACGGAGAGTTGCGAGAGGCCCCCTCCGGTGCTCGTGTTGCTGGTTGGGGTACCACTTTTTCACCCACCCTGGGTGAAGTCCGCCTCCTTAGCGTCCTACGGTTTACACGGGTTCCAAATATGTGAATCAACAACTTATAGTACTTGTCTTTAATTTATAAATGTTGTTATCTCATGTCTCCTTACTTTTGTTTACTTTAATGCTGCTATCCCATGGTAATATGTTCCTATGCTTCCTTTCAATATCTGCATTTCATAATATGGTTTCTATGCATATTTTGCACGTTCTCATAACTAGGTTCGCATGTTGGAATGTGATTACTTTTATGCACCATGAACCTTACTTGTTAGACCACCCTCCCTAGATGGGTAGACCAATTCTAAAACTGGGTCCTACTAGAGTTAGGAATTTCTACTGGGTCACGCGTTGACGTGTCCCCGTTGACTTTCAGGTCACGTGAGTTGGAGATAGCGGCTGGAGCTTTGGAGTTGGTGATCTGTTGTAGTATTGGGTGGTGAGGGGTATGATGAGAGACTTGTACTTTTGGTGTTTCTTTTCGGGTGGACCTTTGTACTTAGAGTCGTGAAAATGAAGATGTTGGTGTATGTATAAGATGTATCAATGTATCAATAAAATGGAATATTGTACTTTTGTTATTTTCTCAGTGTTTTTATCTGTGATGGAGTTTTACTTGTACTTCCCAGCACGTGCGTAGTACCTGCAGCATTCTTTTGTTCTCTTCCTTTCTCTCTTTCTACGTAACACTCGTTGATATAGGAATACTTGGGACGGATTCGTACTTCCCGGGTATCCTGGAGAGCGGGTCGTTACAGTTGGTGGCCCATGCAGGTCTCCGCACTGCGGCGTGCGTAAGGATAGTACGGGTAATGCTCTATAGGGGTAGATGTATCCTAAGGTGGGTAGATGATCAGCCTTAGGGTAAAACCCTGGTATTAGGAAACTCAATGTAAAGAGCTCCATGAGGTTAAGCATGGGTAGTTGTTTGTATATATACATATGTGTATCGGTGGGTATGTGTTTGCATGGATGTAAAAGTATTGCATGTGTATTCACATGTATTTAAGTAGATATGTGTATATAGCTATTGCTGCAAATAAGATACTCTATAGATACGTGTATGACTACTTACGTGTATTCTTATAATTCATAGTATAGGTATGTGTATAGTAATATTGTTTGTATAGATTAAGGTGAATGTAGTATTTGATGAGTGAAATTATGTATAAGACATATTATCTGTGCAATAGAGTATTATGTATTATCTATGTGGTAATCTTTACTTAGATTATATTTGGGGGTGTATATGTATGAATAAATGGATGTATATAGAGCTGTAAGTATGGATACTAAAGTATGATGCATTAAAGTGATGTTAGAAGATATATTTGTATATGGGTGTCTAATGGATGAGTGTATATATATACGGAGTATCTGTGTGAATATGTATTGGTGTGCAAATAAATTTATGTTATATATGTTGGTATAAGGATGTTTGTTGGTAAGTGTAAGTGGAAGTATATTTGAATGTATAAAAGTGTATGAAAGTATACATAAGTATAATTGTATGTGTATGCGTACTATAAATGTGGTTGTGTAAATTGACATAGTGAGATATGTATATATGAATATAGCTGCAATGGGATGTGTACCATAAGTAGTGTATGAAATATATTGGCTTACTAAATAGTGTGTATAGATATACATAAGTAGGTATGCCAAGTTATGCAATATTGGTGTACTTATATATCATGTGATAATATGTGAGTGTAGCATATGAATAAGATTTATATGTATTGTGTATACAAGAGAGAGAGAGAGAGAGAGAGAGAGAGTGTGTGTGTGTGTATACATATACTGAATTAATATAATCCTTGTGCTATTGTATATATATATATATATAGTGTCGTATATGTATATATATACTGCATTGAATATGTGTTACGTTAACTGCGTGTATGTAAGTATATTTGTGCAGTGTATAGGTGGTTAAATATAGATTTACGTAAGTGAATATTGGATATGAATACATATGTATGTATTCTTGTATATATATAAAGTGAGTGTGTACTAGAAGGTTGATACTATACATACATGCTGACCGGACTATTTACTATAGTGATATATACTGTGTACATCCTTGCATTTGAACTATTATATATATTTGTCTATATAATTGTAAGTGTTTATATTTATGTGCTTAAGTGATATATTTGCGTATGGTTACCCACTTGATATGAGGTGCATCATATCAATGTGTATCATTATTGGTGTATGATTATTTACCATACATGCATCAATAATTGGATTTACCTACTTATGTATGTATGTTAGAAAGTTTGCATGCGTATCGGATGTGATATAATAGTATCTGTATCTATAAATGGATGTATACTTGGTTGTATACTTGATCTATACCTTGATGTATATAGGTATATCCATAAGTATGTTTGTATAAGTATGCTAACTCTGTGACTTATGAGTATGGTGTGTTTAAATATCGTGTAAACATGTATGTATGTAGATATATATAAATACAAGGAGTGTGAGATTACCTATAGAGATGTATGTATTTAGATATATCTATTTGTATCCATGTAATGGCATATGTCTTTGATCATATACTTGTGTGAATCTTTATGTAAGTACATGTGTGTTGAGTGAATAAGTGTATGAATATTGGTGTGTATATTAATGCCTTGAATGTATCTATACATATTTCTACTTATTGCTATGTACGACATTGATACATGTGTCCATGTGTATAAGTGTACTAGCATGTGTGTACATATTAGTCTATATATATATGAGTGTTCTCATGCAATATAGATATATTTGTGAGCACATGGAAGGACGTGGAATGTATAATACTATGTATGAGTTGTGATGATTTGTCTTTATACATGTATCCTTGGATAAGAATGGGTATGTATATGTGTGTGATCTATGGTATAGTGTATGTATATATGAATATGTAGTATATCCATATAGCGTGGTATGTATTTTGTGGGTAGGGAGACCCTTGGACTATTTTTAATCTCCGGTTAGACCCTTAGCATATAAAGTCCGAGGGCGGACTTTGTTTTTAAGGTGGGTAGAATGTAATACCCCATATCCCTATATACGTATATATGTATGTATTTTTGGAAGTAAATACGTACGTATATTTTTCGGGAATATGATTGTATTTTTCCTTTAATTATTTAGTATAGGAATTATTTTTAAATGGTTTTAAACTCATTAATTGATTTTAGTAAATGAGAGTATTTGGAGGAATACTTGTATTTGGATTGTATGAAGTATTTCTTCATGTATTTCTATTTTTCTTAAAAATACAAAATCCCAATTTTCTTTACAATGACAACACAACACATTAGGTGGCATCTTATGAGCTAATAAGAGTACACATGGCTTAACTTTGACTAAGATTTGTGGATGAGAGGATTTTAGGGAAATACAATTTTCAAGGCATGAAACAAAAACCAAAATCTCCCTCTCTCCATCTCATTTTCAGCTATGGCTGAAAATTCTCTCCCTTTCATCCCCATTTCTCCACCATTCCACCACCTCCCTCCACCTAAATCACCACCCATCCCTCCACCAAGAAACCATGGCTTTTCTTTATCATTCTAACACCTAAATTCCTCAAAAATCCATCTTTTGGAGGCCAAAGTTGGAGAAGGAGACTATGAGCCCAAGATTCATCAAGGATTAAGAAGGGCAAGAGAAAAATTTGGAGGACTTGTTAAGGTAGAAATTCTTATCACCTTAGTAGGGTTTAGTTTTAGAACTAAGGATTTAATTAATTAGTAAGTTCTTTAGATTTTGAGTAGAAATTAAGTTTTGAACTTCATGGTGAAATTTACACAGAATTGGACGAAACTTTGGTAGCTTGCTGCACCTAATTGGCTACATGGAATTGCCTGAAAAAAATATATGTTTCTCATATTGAAGTTCTTAATAACTTTCATTTTTATAAGTTTTGCAAATTCGTACTGAAAATTGGGGTAAAAATTCAGTTTCTAAAACTGGTCTGTTTTTAGACAGTTTTGACACCTTTCCGTAAAACGAGTATAACTCCATGCACACTTTATAAAATATTATGATCTTGATGCCATTGGAAAGCTGACTTCAAGAGATTTAACCCATAATTGTTTTAGATTTTAATTCGGTCTGTAACTTGTAGAATAATGGACTTGAACTGAACTCAGTTTCTGGTTCAGAATGCTGAAATTATACCTGTTAGGAGAAAATCCACCATAAATCACATATGTCAACTGAGCTTATGAAAATTGGTCAGTGAAAGGAAAACACCCATATCTACAACTTTCGTGAAGGGACCAGACATCAATTCTGACTGTAGATAGGCTAAAAGTGATATTCTTTCTGCTGTAACAGTTTTGACAGATTCAAATGCTAATTTTGCTTAGTGCTTATCATGGTGTAGTTTTGTTTGAAGTTAAGTTTTTTTGTGCTAATCATGTTCTCAATGACATGCTCTTGATACATGTAGTTATGCAGATGGTTCATGAAATATTCAATAATATTTAAGTCCAATTTGTTTATGCTTTCACATTAGTATGTTCATAACGATGAGTTTGTGATGATATTCCATGCAATTCTTTAATTGTGATGATGATGATGATGATGATGATGATGATGATGATGAAGATATTGTTAAAAGTTGGTTAAAGCGGTATTCAAGTCCGCTAGATGATTCGTTGACAAACGAAGTAATATCTTGAAAACTGAGAGTGAGAATGAGGAATGTATCAGTCCTCCTAAAGGAGGGTGACACGGGTTTGGGGGAAAACGGGTAAACTTTAGGAGTTAAGGAGCGGACATATGATATGAATTCTCACCAGCTGTATCACTCCCAGAAGGGCGAGTTGAAAGGGTTGGAGAGGCCGCTGGTGTACTCGTGATGCATCATGACGGTAATTGATGGTTTGCTCCGTTTGTCCCACAGAAAAACCGAGTTTGTCTCACTCCCATACCTTGTTCCGTTCGGGTACGGAGAGTTGCGAGAGGCCCCCTCCGGTGCTCGTGTTGCTGGTTGGGGTACCACTTTTTCACCCACCCTGGGTGAAGTCCGCCTCCTTAGCGTCCTACGGTTTACACGGGTTCCAAATATGTGAATCAACAACTTATAGTACTTGTCTTTAATTTATAAATGTTGTTATCTCATGTCTCCTTACTTTTGTTTACTTTAATGCTGCTATCCCATGGTAATATGTTCCTATGCTTCCTTTCAATATCTGCATTTCATAATATGGTTTCTATGCATGTTTTGCACGTTCTCATAACTAGGTTCGCATGTTGGAATGTGATTACTTTTATGCACCATGAACCTTACTTGTTAGACCACCCTCCCTAGATGGGTAGACCAATTCTAAAACTGGGTCCTACTAGAGTGTTAGGAATTTCTACTGGGTCACGCGTTGACGTGTCCCCGTTGACTTTCAGGTCACGTGAGTTGGAGATAGCGGCTGGAGCTTTGGAGTTGGTGATCTGTTGTAGTATTGGGTGGTGAGGGGTATGATGAGAGACTTGTACTTTTGGTGTTTCTTTTCGGGTGGACCTTTGTACTTAGAGTCGTGAAAATGAAGATGTTGGTGTATGTATAAGATGTATCAATGTATCAATAAAATGGAATATTGTACTTTTGTTATTTTCTCAGTGTTTTTATCTGTGATGGAGTTTTACTTGTACTTCCCAGCACGTGCGTAGTACCTGCAGCATTCTTTTGTTCTCTTCCTTTCTCTCTTTCTACGTAACACTCGTTGATCTAGGAATACTTGGGACGGATTCGTACTTCCCGGGTATCCTGGAGAGCGGGTCGTTACAAAGTGACCAACCGGTCGGGTGAGGGGCTGAAAGATGCTATCTTCGTCGTTTGACCCCCTGGATCATGCGTGACTTCTCCCATTGCTTCGGGGACTCATGATATCTTCGTTATGTCCCCTACGCTGGCAAACTCTTGCAAACATACAAAAACACGGAAAAGTGAAAGAAAACAAGAAAACACGAGAAAACGAATACAAGACGGCGAGAAATAGCGCAAAAACACAGAAGAAAACGTGCGTGAATATATGAAATATAAACACACGTCAAAATCCCCCAAGCTGAACCCTTCCTCGTCCTCGAGGAAGACGGGTGAGAGTAGGAGCTCGGAGGGAGAAAATAGAGAGAAAGAGAGAAAAAGAGAACTCTAAATCCTAAATCGCCCGTCAGGGCCAACAAAATCAAACACGCCACACTAAGCAAGCATACGACAAAACACAACACTAAACCAAGGAATGTGAGTCCAAACAAGTGCCGTGGGCCCACACGGTGAAGCGCGAGTGAGTGTGGTCATGTGCTAGCAGTCGGTGTCACTATCTACATCGTGTAGTAAGCTCCATATACACAAATCCAAGATATGACCTAAATATCGATTCGATTCGAATTAAGCGGTGAATATATAGCTCAAGCATGCATGAGAATAGAGCAAGAATCGAACATATCATGCGTCAGGGACTCCACAACCAAGGTTAAGGAAGTCACTACACTATAGCCTAGATAATAGCTAAAAAGTTCCTAAGCCAAGTGTTTTCGAAAACGATGGGGGTTGAGATGATGTGGAGTAGAACACTCGGTGCAAACTCTCACCTTCCCTTTATTCTCGGTAGATAGGAAAAATATTCACACTGGAAATTTTTAGGTTTTGGGTTTTTGTATTTTTTTTGGATTTTTGGCTATACATATTTTTTTCCTTTCTCTTTTCTTTCCTTTCCTTTTTTTGGGGTTTTCTTTTCTCTCTCTTTTTTTTGGATTTCTGGATATTGGGATATATACATGTGTACTCTCCCAAGTGGGAGAACGGTACACGACGAGGGGATTTGCACCAAGTAAAATAAAAAATAAATCGGAATCTAAACACTTGGGCAAAGGAAACTATTCTCGCTAATTAGAGCATGGGCTAAATGGGTTATCCTAGTCCTTAATTGTGGAATCCCGACACATGCGAAATGAAGTATACGATATATATATAGCATGCAGAAGCAGACAGGGAAAAAAATACTGCATATTCAAATCGAAGCATGATAATCTAGGGGTCATTCCTGGACAGGTATATAAACCACAATCACAAAGTAGAAGTACACCCAACTCTAGTCACGACACACGACTCACATAAAAGCTAAGTGGACCCGCGATGCATGAAATGCAAGAGGACTCGACTTCCTAAGGCTAGTGAATGTGATTATCGAAGCCGTGCAAGGTGTGCGTGTGATTTTCGTGGCAATTCATCATAGGGTTCATCTCTAGGAGAAAGAGATAAAAAGAAGAAAAGAAAAAGAAAAAGAAAAACACGGAGAAAAACGACTCAAATAACGAAGAAAAAGAGACAAATGACGCACGAAGTGCGACTCCCCCAAGCTGAAACTTGCATTGCCCTCAATGCAATAGAATTAAATACAGGAGGGAAATGAATATGGGGGAAATACGCACAGCCACAAAAAGACACGAAAGACAAGAAAATCACACAAACGAAACTGAAAATAAGAATAAAAATAAAAATCACACCACACCACACGACACATAAACAAACACACAAAGAAAACCGACACACGACAACACACATAAAAAATTGACTTCCCCCAAGCTAGACGTTACAGTGCTAGCGATAAGATGTGATCAAGAATACACAGAGATATGAAAGGGGGAGGTCAATAAAACAAAAACGAAATCAAAAAGCAGAAGAGGAAACATCCTCGTCCTCCTCGGTGGAAGAAGTGTGGGATGCAATGTGGGTGGGTGAGGTGACTGGTGTGCGGAGAAGTGGAGAAAGTGGTAGTGGTGATGGATCGGTGGGTATGGAGGAAGTGTGGATGATGGGTGGTGTGGAGGTGATGATGGTGAGTGGGAGTGAAATGGCGACCAATGTGGTGGTGGGCGGTGGAGGTACGGGGGTAGGTGAGGATGAAGAGGGAATGGGGGTAGGTGAGGATGGTGGGGGAAGTCATCGAGAACGCACCTGCAATTTCTTGCGGCGCACGTATGGGGTGACAGAAGTGGAGGGTAGTGGAGCTGTGGGGGGAACAGTGGAGGGAATGGAAACCGTGAGAGTAGATGAGGTAGTGGGGATGTAAGTAGTGATAGGAGGGGATGGTCGCCTAGGGGGTGATGGTGGAGGTGAAGAATGTGATGGGGGAGGTGACGATCGTCGAGGTGGTGAAGGTGGTGGTGTGGGTGGTGGTGGTCCGTGGACGTGAGTGAGAAGGTGGAGGATGGCGGCCACGTTCCTCTCAAGTGCGAGGAAATGTGGGTGAGAGAAAATGGAAGAGGATGGGACCGAGGAGGTGGAGGAAGAAACGACTGCGCGAAGCGAGGCCAGCTCAGTCTCGAGAGCGAGACGAGCAGAAGTGGCTCGACGAAAGGAGGAGGAGGAGGTAGTACGGGCCAGAGTAGTGGCGACGGTGGTGATCGGGACAGAAGCCGGGATGGCATGACTAGGACCAGCCCCGGAATCTCCCCGGGACGCAGGGATATCCTGCACGCCTAAGTGGGCGACAGGGGAAGGTGGTCTGGGTGCGTCCTGGGGAAAGAATGGAAGACGGAGCCCCTCCATAAACTCAGGATCGGGGGGAAATGTCCAATCTGCCGACAAAGCGATAGTCATGCGAGCGGGGTTGGGCAGAATGGTATAGGGAGATGGGGGGTGTCCGTAATGGAAGGTGAATCAGCCATCGGGGCGGGGCTTAATCATGTGAATAT
The DNA here is from genome assembly GCA_030789695.1 of Scilla litardierei. Lineage (NCBI taxonomy): Eukaryota > Viridiplantae > Streptophyta > Magnoliopsida > Asparagales > Asparagaceae > Scilla > Scilla litardierei. The sequence goes on from CM061142.1 coordinate 387,015,367, forward strand.
GCCACAGGACGTCGAGATCTAGACGTGAGGGTCCTGCGACAGCGGGAAGATCTCAAGGGATGACAATGTTAAATCGGGGAGCAGAAGCTATGATCGTGATAAGGCCCCCGCAACAAAGCTTGCCCTTGTCGGCACGGCTAATCTCCAGAAGTTTGGAGATAAGCCAAGCACCGGCATGGACGGGAATGGTGGGGGCCCTAAAAGAAATCTCGTCGTCACCCCAAACGAAGGGAAAGGTCATGGCGCACAGAATGAAGAGATCAGGGATGGTCACGGTACCTGACTCATCCCTAGGGAAAAACGTGGAAGAAATAATTCTGTGGGCCAGATGGAAGATGGGGTGAATGATGGAGGAGGCCTTGGCCTTGCCTCGGGGATAGTCAGGGTGAAGGGTAAGGCAGAACCAAAACTGATCGACGTCAAACTCGGGGGGATACCCAGAGGGACGGATGGCACCGTCCCCAAGGATAGGGAAACCAAATATATCATTGATGGTGTCCAGATTGGTGCGCATGGTTCTATTGCAGACCCGAAATATGACGACCGACCCCGACTCAGAGACAAGTGTGGATAAAAATTCGAGTATGAGTGCAGGGTAGGACACGACATTAGCGTTTAGGAAGGCCAACCAACCTAAGTTTGTGAAGAGGGTCTCGACCTCGGTGAATACACCGAGATAGACAATCGATTCTGTGTGGGCAAACTTGGTGGATAGATGCCCACGAGCATCAAGTCTATGGTAAAAGTCTTTGTGCTCCTGGTTCCTAAAGCAGTAGCTGTGCGGGCCCATCAGTGGGTCCGCAATTGGGACGATAGGTTGGGGTTGGGGTTGGGGTTGTATAGGCTGTGCGGGAGGAGGGCGTGAGTGTGGTGGACGTGTAGTTTTGCGTCTCTTGTGAGACGACCCCTCCTATCATATGATGGCCTTACCCTTATCCCTATCTTTGGCCATGTGAGAGTGTGTGTATGTTTGAATGCGAAATGCGATGAATGCACACAAACACAAGCAATAGAGCAAATTGAAATTCTAGGGCAAATTGAGCTAAGTAGCGAATTTACCCAAGCGAGATGGAGATCCTTGCTCGTAGACGTCCCAACGCAACTCAATGGGAACAAGTGTGAAGCCGCGGCACTTCTCTTCAGCGAAAATTCGAAAATGGTGGGAGATTGTGGAATTAGGGCTTGAGGAAGCAAAATGGGGGAGAGAGAGAGAGAGAAAATGACGGAGAGATGGAAGGGGTAGGTGGAGAGAGAGGCTAGAGGGGGAGTGGAGGTCGTGGGAGAGGGTTTTTCGGCCGTTGGGAGAGTGGGGGAGACGAATCGACGACAGGAGCTGCGAGATCGGGCGAGGGAGATGAACGGTTAGGGCGGGGGCTTTTTATAGGGTTTAAGTCGAACCGATCGGGTGAGTTGTCACCCGATCGGTTGACTTATGGGTCGAGAATTTCAGCTGAAGAGACGCTACAGGCTAACCGATCGGTTGATAACTCAACCGATCGGTTGGCTGCTCCACAAATTTTTCCGAGAGTTTGGTGTTGTTCACCCGATCAGTCAACCGGTCATGCTTCTCATTACCCGATCAGTTGAAAAAATCTGAAAATTTCCTGAGACTTCAGCCCCAGTTCACCCAGTCTACCAACTGGTCTCAAATATCTGTTGAGTATTGATTCCCCGGATTTGGTTTTGATGATGAGCAAACATAATTATCGTGAACTAACTCCTTTGTGAGCGCAGTTATGGAGATCGTCGCCAAAACTCCACGTATATCAAAAGCAACGTCTCAAGACTTCTCAAAGCGCGTGATCGTGTGCCTGAAGCTTCGTTGAAGCTCAAGGACCATTATTGAAGTCAAGAGATCCGGATTGAAGCTTTTGAAGACGGTTCGTCAAGTTTTATTCATAGTCTTCTAGTTTCTTTCCGTAGAATGTTAAGCCTTGAGTAGGTCTTACATTATTAGAGCTAGGATTATCATAGAAGCCCATAGAAACTTTCCCGAAGCTTCGCGCTTCGATTCGCGGCTTCTAGTGCATCGTAGTTGGTTCAAGAAGAAGAACCAATCGACTAGATGGCAATCTAGGCGGTCAGCAATTCTTCTTGAACCGACTAGATCTCCTTGCTCATTACAGCTCATTCACTATTTATCAATTAGTCGGTCCAAGAAGGTTCACCGACTGACTAGTTGTCAAACTAGTCGGTTTGGAATCCTTCATGGACCGACTAGTTATATCTTCATTTCACAGCCTGAGCTACTGTTTATCGTTAGTCGGTCAAAGAACAATCATCGACCGACTAGTTGAGAAACTAATTGGTTACGATTTGTTCTCTGACCGACTAGTTCTCCTTGATTTCAGAATATACTATTTCAACTCTTAGTCGGTCAAAGAACACTCACGGACCGACTAGTTGTGAAACTAGTAGGTTGGCAAGTCTTCTTGGATCGACTAGTTCATCATTGTCTGAACTTCTTCTTTTGGCTGTTCACCTCTTAGTCGGTTCATGTTGATTCACTGACCGACTAGATGTGAATCTAGTCGGTCAGTGGTCCTTCTTTGACTGACTAGTCTGCTTCAGAATAGAGCCGTTGGAGCATTTAATGCCACGATTTTTTGCTCTCTCTTTCCTCTATCTTATATATACTTGGAGGGGTTCTTTCCTAGTATTCAAGGCTGCCATTTTAGAGGTTTAAAGAAATCAAAGAGAAGCAAATCAACTCCATTCCAAAGCTATCTCTTCTCACTAGAATCTCTCCCTCACTCTTATTCCTCAAGAGAGATTTATTGATTGTGAGCCTTCCAAGCTAAGAGCTTGATTCAAGATCACCAACTCCTCCCTAGGCTTCTATTGCTGGTCAACTTCTTGGAGCTAGGGTTTGGTGACATCTTCTTCCTCAAAATCTTCCTTGCCCTAATATTGGTAAGTTTACTCAAGGCATAGTATTTTGTTGGTAAGTATTTCATATTTCATTTACTTTGATTGTAAGTGTTTCTCTCGGTTGTGAGAGAAAGGTTGTGATCCTGGGTTGTGGAAGTCACATGTCATTTGTGTATGATTTGGTCTTGTAGAGGTTTTCTACAAGAATTTCATAGTGGAAATCTTGGGTTAGTGGTTTCTAACTCAAGTATCTGGAGGGGATCCGAGTGTTTGGGACGTAGGATCACCGGGAACAAGTCGGGGAGACTTGGGTGGATCCGAACCCGTTACATCATTTGTTTGCGTTGTCTATTCTTGTTGTTTGTAGTCTATTCAGCATTGTTGTTTGTATGTTTGCACAATAATTAGGAATAACTCTCTTGATTATTTTAAAGTACTATTCACCCCCCTCTAGTACATGTGCAGTAGCTACACAGGGCATTACAATATCTTCACCCGATCGGTTCGTTGAGTGACTGATACGGTCATCAGCTGATACATCCCAACCGATCGGTTGAGTTATCAACCGATCGGTTGGGGCCTTGTTTTCTGCAAAAGTCCAAAAATGGCCTAAGTCCCTCAACAGAAGTTCTTGCAGCTGGATTTATTTATTAAAATAGATAAAATAAATTTAAAAATAGTCCTAAAAATTGGAAACAAAGGTTTAGAGCATGGGTTGCCTCACATGAAGCGCTTTTGTTTAACGTCGTTAGCTCGACGCCCGTAGATGATGTTCAAGGTGGGCGATACGGGTGATGCCCAAAGTCTGGCATCGCTTCAGCTTCAGAGCTGGTAGCTTTTGGTGTAGTCGGTGGCGACAAGAAGACTCGCTCAATGACTCTCCCTTTGTTGACAGGGTCAAGGGGCTTCTCCCTTAAATTGGCGTCTACCGCCACTCGTTTCAGGATCCGTACATCTTCTCTGGTGAGCCCCATGGGCTCTTTCCCTTTCCTCCTCTTCGGAGGAACATTTTGAAATCCGGGAGGGACCGTGTGTGCCGCATCCGCTTTCCCAGCAACGTCACATTTCTTCAGGCCGACTGGTTCTTCTAAGTCCCCCAAGCTGTCGGGGGGATTTCTTGAAAGAATTTCCCAGGAGTTTGCCTCCACAACTCTCTCTTCTTCTAACTCCAGCATATTGCATCTTGGATCATCCGGGGGATCGGGGTGCTTCATTGATAACCCCAAGTCAAATTTGACTTTTTCGTTACCGACATTAAGGGAAAGCTTTCCGTTCTTCACATCTATTAAAACGCCGGCAGTGGCCATGAATGGCCGACCAAGGATGATGGGGGTGTGCGCGTCTTCAGGCATGTCCATGACGACGAAGTCCACCGGCACATGCACCCCTCTTACATTGACAGGGAGGTCATCTACAACCCCCACCAGATATTTGACCGATCGGTCTGCAAGCTGTAGGGTCATTTCGGTGGGCTCCAAGTCACCCATCCCTATCCTCTTATACAGCGACAGGGGCATCAAACTGACGCTCGCTCCAAGATCGACGAGCGCACGATGGATCTTTACTTCCCCGATCGCACAAGGGATAGAGAAGCTCCCCGGGTCTTTAATCTTAGGCGGATTTGCTCTCTGAATGAGAGCGCTGCATTCTGCTGTCAATACGACCTGCTACTTTCTGGACCCTCTTGTCACCAAATCCTTGAGGAATTTCGCATAGGATGGTATGGTCTCTATAGCTTCAAGAAAGGGGATTTGTAAGCTTAGATCCTTGACCATGGCAAAGAATTTGCCATACTTCTCGTCTATCTTGGCTTAGGCTAGCCGTTGTGGAAAAGGCACAACGGGCTTGAACACTTTGAGGCTCCCTTCCTCGGTTTTCCTCTTCTCCTCTTCAGGGACTCCCTCCGGAGTCGTTTGCTTTGGTGACGAAGCACCGTCGTCATTCAATTTTTCAATTGGTCGTTCTACGACCAATGGTGCTTCCGGTTCCTTGGGGGGAACTCTTGTGGGGATTTGTGTCCCGCTTCTCAACATGATAGCGGACACATTTGCATTCTCGTGCGTGAGTGCCAAAGTCTGGTTTGCTCCCCTCGGGTTCACTTCAGATTGTGGCGGCAATAGATTCTGTGACCTTGAAAGGTTCGCCACTTGTAACCCCAGCTGGGTTACCTGGTCAATGAGAGCCCGGTGTCCCATTTTCAGCTTCAAATTTATCTTCTCCTGGTTGGTGATATATTGAGTCAAAAGGGACTCAACCGGAGAGATGGCTCTCTGCTGGCCAAATTGCTGCTGCCGCTGAATGGGCTGCTGATTACTTGGAGCATATTGCTGATATTGTTGTGGAGGCTGCTGCTGCTGAAACTGTTGTTGCTGGGGCCTAGCCGGTTGATATATCTGTTGTTGCTGCTGCTGAGGTGGCGGCGGCTGATACGGTGCCCGGTAGCTAAGGTTGGGGTGGTTCTGGTTGTTCGGAGAGTAGGCCGGGTTGGAGCTAGTCCGTGGTGGATACGGCGCATTTTCCGTAGGATTGTAGAACAGTGCACTCGCTTGGTCCAACGGTGGTGAGATGTCACCACCGTCGAATTCTCCATAGACTTCGGCTTCCACCGCCGCAATATGTTGTGTACCGGCACCACCGGCTCCTACCATGAGTGCGAAGATCTGGGTCGACAGCAAGTCGAACTTGCTAGATAATTTTTCGAGGTCCTCGACCCTGTGGATACCCCCAGATCTAGGTGTGGCTCTCTCGTCACACCACCGCTCATTGTTAGATGCCATATTTTCTAGAATGTTCCCGGCATCTTCCTCACTTCTGGACATGAAGGACCCTCCAGCTGCGACGTACATCGATGATTTCAAATCATCCCTCAATCCGTTGTAGAACGGATTAATTATCTGCACTTGGGAAGCTCGTGATGAGGGCATCTTCGCTGCATCTCTTTAAATCTTGTCCAAGCTTCATGCAGGGACTCGTGGCTGGCTTGGGAGAAGGAGGAGATCTCACTCCTCAGCTTCATGGTCTTCCCCGGAGGAAAGAACTTTGTCAGAAAAGCGTTAGAAAGCTTCTCCCAAGTGTTGAACGTATTTGGGTCCTTCCCCCTAAGCCACAGCTTGGCCTTATCTCGTAGAGAGAAGGGGAATAGCTTCAGACGGATCGCCTCAGTTGTGACACCGTTTATCCGGAAGGTGTCACATTTCTCCAAGAAGGAGTCCAAATGTTCGATGGGGCTCTCCATGGGTGCACCCGAAAATTGATCATGCTAGATCCACGTCACCAAAGACGGCTTAAGCTCGAAGCTTTGCGTCGTAATAGCAGGAGGTGGACTCGATGGATGTCATCGAGTACTCCAGCATGGACTTGTGAGGTGGGGTGTTCTCCCCCATGGTTTCAGGCTCTTCTCTTCTTCGCTTCTCTGTGGCTAAATGCCTTAGGGTGGCGTTTATCTCCGGGTCAACGGGAATCAAGTCGTCGAGACTTCTTGAACTCCTGCGCATGAAAAACAACAAACACCCGTGAAGCGAAAAGTGGGAAAGAAACAGATAAAATAGAAAAAATAAAAATACGAAAATAAAAATAAAATTGAAAAAGAAGAATGCGAAAATTATCGCGAGATAGAGATGAGAGCTAGACTCAAGGGTTCATGAGATCCTAAAATAACAAGCACGTTGCCTCCCCGGCAACGGCGCCATAAAGCTTGACGTCCCCAGTGTTTGCATGTCAGATGTGTGCAATATATGATTGGGAGCGTGAAATTTAAATATTTATAACCGCAAGCGTACGGTGTTGTAGTGTGGCTTGGGGGTCGAACTCAGGGAGGCGTGGTTGTGCTTGTGTCAAGAAGGACCAAATTCACCCCATGGGAGAGCTAGCCCGAATCGGTAAATGGGTTGTCACGAAAAATAGAATGCGATGGATAAACGATATAAAGGGAAACCCGGGACTTCGGTTTCCAACCTATCGTGCGATTCTCACCAACACGGCCTACGGGTAGGAAAACGATCGGAATTAGGGTCTAATGGTGAGACGTTGCCTCTAAGAGTGATACCAGCGTCCCATGGGCCCGATATTCTGGTCGGTGTCCAGGATGATACGCCGGACTACCCGGGTTCGGTCAGTGGGCATTTCCATGTCCATTAACACTGACTGACTCCGGGAGCACTAAGCTCGCAACGATAACTCCCAACGTCTCATCCTACCGCTCCCGCGTGCTAAGATTCGACGTCTACGCTAAGGGCGTGAGCTATGGCTAGGGAGTCAACCGCCAAGTTTATTCCCCATTGGCCCAACGGTCAAAGGCGGTCTTTTTCCCGCCGATGACAATAAAACACCCCGCGTAACCGGTAGATTCCTAATCCCTGTCGATTTCATAGTCCTATGGACGCATCGGGGAGAACCCACGAAAGGGTTTCCACCAAAATCCCAGATTTGGGAACTACTCACACATATTTACTAAAAAGCAATCTAAATCAAAATCGACCGTTAGAAACATAATCAGGCGATTGAAAAGTAGTAAGAGCAATGCAAATAACACTATATTAAAATTTGATAAAGATCAGACAACTTACTAATATCTGAAAAATTACAGACGTCAAGAGAGAGAAAAAACAGCAAAAAATAACAACTCCCGTTTCTGAAAAACCTAGGGGTCATATATATAGAAAACGATATCACCCGATCGGTTGAAAAGTCAACCGATCGGGTGATCTGCTTCGTTCTTCGGCAGCTCAGCATGGGACTTCACCCGGTCATACGACACGGTTGGTTGAGGGTTGAAGCTGACCGGTTGGATCTTCGCGCCGTCGGGTGAACCGGTCGGTTGAGCTCTCCGTGTCTTGGCTTCGGAGAATTGGTTACAGATGAACCGATCGGGTGAAGGTCACCCGATCGGTTGGCATTCAGCATCAAATTCCAGAGAGTTGGGATGTGTGAACCGGTCTCTGAACCGACCGATTGACTTTCTGACCGCTCCAGCTTGTGTCTGGGTGGTGCACGCGTGCATCACCCGATCGGTTGGAAGTGACCAACCGGTCGGGTGAGGGGCTGAAAGATGCTATCTTCATCGTTTGACCCCTTGGATCACGCGTGACTCCTCCCGTTGCTCCGGGTACTCATGATATCGTCGTTTTATGTCCCCTATGCCGGCAAACTCCTTCAAACATACAAAAACACAGAAAAGTGAAAGAAACCAAGAAAACACGAGAAAACGAATACAAGACGGTGGGAAATAGCGGAAAAACACAGAAGAAAACGTGCGTGAATATATGAAATATAAACGCACGTCATATTCCCCCGCCCACCCACCCCATTTATCATCATCTCCCGCGCACGAGCGTTTTCTTAGCAGTGAGGACACTGCTAGGTTTAGCTTGGGGATGAGCGCTACCGCTTTATTTTTGATTTTTTCTTTTACATTTTCCTCCCTTATTTCAGTTTTTATTTCACTTTTTCACCGCCTTTTCACGTTGTTTTCTTTTTTCTCATTTTGCATCATATTTTCTATTTCCACCATGCATGCATCTATTCTTCTTTATTTTTCCTATCTTCTCCACCCTTTTTTTCTCTTTTTATTTGCTAAGGATGTTCTGCATGATGATATCTCTCGTGGCCTTATTAGTCTTTAACGATGCTCACTTTCGATGACATGCTATTAGGGTAAATTTCAGTTTTACTATCTATATGCGTGCATTTCTATTGCTGATCTATCTGATTTAATGCTTAAAATAAATTGAAAATCGAATGCATAAATTAGTATCTAGTATGCACTATGTTGGGTAATGCACCTAGGTTCACGCATCACTAGAACACTTGGAGTATCTGTTTTTATCTTATTCACTTCTGATTGCATGCCTGCTGCTATGGTGTTATTTACTGCATGCCTTTTTCAGTATTCATCTAGAGGAATGAAAATATCCATGCTATCTACGAGTTTAGTTAGGGTATTATTTTATCGAACCGTTGTGCACCCTCTTATGAGTGAACCAAGAGTTATACTATTTTCCTTCTCAACATATCTATATATATATATCTACATATCAGTTGGTTACACCCCCACAGCTATCTTTACCGCATCTCACTTTCCAAACCCAAAAAGAAAAAGTATAGCTTCTAAATGTAAAAAAAAGATAAAAGAAAAAAGAAATGTGTATATATTCATATGCGAAATAGAAAAAAAGAGAAAGAAAATGAATAATTATTGTTTTGTATCTTTTCATTAGAAGCTATCACTTATACTAGGAAGAAAAAGAAAAATTTCATATCATATTCCTTGATGCGACGCCTCAAGCTAAGCTTGGGGGGTAAACCAACTGATCACATGAGTGAGCATGACAGTAGAGTGGAGACGGTGCATAACGGGGAGATTTAATAATACCTAAACTTTACGAAATGCTTTAGTTTTGGAGATTTTTCATGAATCGAAATGAATAACTGATTGGCTTGACTTTTTCTATTCTCTATTGCATGTTGTGTGATTTCTTTATGCTCCTTGTGTATCTGTGATTGAAAAGGGCGTTGCCAACTTCTTTTTACTCAACTCTAGGGATTGCATGAGATTGATATGATTTGATGGCGTTATTTCAGTAGATCCCTATCGTTTGCCTGCATTGCATGCTAGTCATATGATTTGTAAAACTAGAAATTACCAGTAGCATGTATGTTTATCATTCAGAGCATCGTGATATACTATTTAGGCCTGAGATCTGACTGATCATCCCTAGCACGCTCCTCTCACTTCTATTACCTTCTCTTTTTACTTTTCCTTTCTTTCTATTTTCATTTTCTTATTTCTTTCTGTTTTCCTCCCGGCGTACCGATTATTCGTCTTCCTCGAGGACGAGTAAGAGGTAAGCTTGGGGGATTTTGATGTGTCCATATTTTTCACTATTTTCATATCATCAGTTCATTGCATCCCATACCATTTTTGCATCCAAATCCCACATTTTACTACGATATTGCATTTCTGACGATATATTCGAGTTTCATAGTGTTTTGTGAGTTTTCAGGGATTTTGGGGCGATTTGGGACCCCACTTGGGTATGGACACATCCGACATGCCCGTGAACTCATTGGTGGAGCTCTGTAGGAGTTCGCCATACTTTTGGAGCCATTGGAGGAGAAGAGAGAGAGAGAGAGAGAGAGAGAGAGAGAGAGAGAGAGAGAGAGAGAGAGAGCTGAGGAGAGAGAGGAGCCTTCAGCAGCTCTTGGGATTTATTTCCCAGATTGCTCAGTCGAGCAGTACAGATGCTCGGATCGAGCAGGATCAAATGAGAAAGAAGAGGCTGATACGGTGATCACTAAGACCGAGCAGTTCATCTGCTCGGTCGAGCAGCGTCAAATTCCTAATCTCAAGCAATTCCAGCGACACGGCCCGAGTAGCTCTTCAGTGACCGAGTCAGCCTCTGCTCGGACCGAGCAGAGCTGACTCGGTTTGGGTAGGCAGAGCGACGATTTTGAAGATTCTCGATTCCCTGTAGTGCTAGGTCAAGTAGCTCATCTGCTCGGTCCAAGCGACCGTCCGAGCAATGCATTGCTCGACCGAGTCACCTACTCGGTCGGTAATGCCAGGGCCATTTTTGGAAAGATCTTCTGAAGCCATCGATCGTACGATTTTGGGGGGCTGAAGCTGGGAGCTGGCAACGATGATAGGGGCGACTCATTCTAGGGATTTTTGGAATAGTTTTTCTGAGGAGAGCTGGGCGATTTCTGTAGGAGTTCGGAGATTAATTTTTGTAAGAGAATTTTGGATCGAAACTTGGAGATTATTACTTTTGTTCTCGATTGTTCTTGCGCTTGGAATCTGGAATTTTTCTTAGATCTATAAATTGCATTTCTTATCCATTTCTCGGTGTAAGTCTTCTAGTTTTATTCTTTTGATTGCTATGATGTTTTCATCTTTAGAAATGATGTTTTTATCTATTACTATCGCCATGTGTGAGTAGATTTTTCTAGGTTTGAAGGGTTAGCCCTAAGATCCTAGGAGGAAGACATAGATCTGGATCCCTACATTGAATCAGGGATTTAGGGGAGTATTTCGGTCGATCCTACCGAATCCATAGATAACCCGTACTGAGATCTTGCCCACGGTCTGTGGAATTGATGTGCTTAAGGGGTATCTAGGGATTCGAATAGGGAAACCGGTGGATCCAATCGAGGCTCGTGACCATGCCCAGCTCGCGTCTTGAGGGGATCCATCGACGAACTATACCACTACATTGACGGCTACCGCCATTGCGTCAACTAGAGCCACCAAAATACCTCGCAACTCTAACCCACGAGAGTGGTACAAATTGGGAGATTAATCCCCTAGCCCTATTGCAACGTAAGGATCCTATTCTAACGTCGACCCCAATGATCTTAGTGGTGATCCCTAACGCCCTAGTCCCTTTTATTAGTAAAACAACAACAACAACCCAAACAAATCTTTCACCCCGATAGCTATCTCACTTCGAGATTTAGAAATAAACTTAGACTCCATTTACACTATCACCATCCGTGTGGGATTCGATATCATTTATACTATAACTCGACACCGTCCGCTTGCGGATTGAGCTCGGAATTAAAGCCTAGGGGCTATACCACGCCTGGCGATCGTGACACCGCCAGGTGGAACCTAGGTGTAGGTTTCGGGTGCGTCATAAGTATAGTCTAATAACACTTGAATCTAAGATTGAAGTTGCCTTAGATTCAGGGGGAGTAAGACATAATGAGTATGGATTTTAAATCCTAGATTCCATGGATTCATTTCACTCATGCATATCTTACTCATTGGCTTCATTTGATATATAGATGCCCTGATATTTCTTGACTAACTTGATTGGCATCTATTAGGGGGAGTAAGTTTTCTTCAAGCACAATTATTTATCTTTTTGTTTATGTTTGTTTGTCAACATCAAGAAGGGGGAGAATGTTGAGTATTGGACTTCTCCCTACTTGGTGTTAATGATGAGAAAACATAAATACTTGTGACTAATCCCCTATTAGCAGTTAATCCATTATCCATGCATGTCATGAAGATCTCTTTGCAATGGATGATTCTCAAAGATCATTGAAAGCAAATGAAATGGATTGGATGATCGTTGATGGTGATTGAAGCTCCTAGAAGACTTCAAGCTCATGCGTTGGAAAGAAGAGAGAGTTCGTCAAATGTAACTTTCTTGTTTCTCTTCTAGTATGTAGTTTAGAAGTAGAACTTTGTTGGAGCACACGCACACATCTTCATTTCAGTCTTAAGATATCATTAGATCAACCTTCCTTAGACTCCAATTCATTTCTATCTAGATTGTGCATGTCATGTTTATAACAGTCGACTGCTGAACGATTTACAGTCGCATGTCTTAAAACAGTCGACTGTGTTTTGTTCTACAATTGCCTGTTATGCACAAACTTTTTTAGTCTAGTTTTTGGGCTTCTTTGCTTTAACTTTTTGGGCTTCTTTGCTTTAACTCTCACAGGCGACTTATGAACGATTCACAGGCGCCTGTCCAAGTGACAGTCGACTTTGCTTTGTTAATCAGTCGCCTGTTTATCTTTGCTTTGTTAATCAGTCGCCTGTTTATCTTTAGCCCTAATTCTATTTCTCTGTTTAATCTGGCCAGATGACTATTGTTGGATTTATAGTCGACTGTCCAGTGGAACCGTCGACTGTTAATGCTTCAACAGTCGTCTGTCTTTGAGCCTATTTGATGACTCAACTCTCTGGAAAATGTCAGGGTCTTGACAGTCGTCTGTAGAAGGAATTACAGTCGCCTGTTCATCTTAACAGTCGACTGTCTTCCCTTCATCAGTCGTCTGTCCTGTTCTCCCAGACATTTTTCTGATTGCATGAACTTACCCAGCTTACGGCCAGTCGCCTGTAGTAGGATTTACAGTCGCCTGTTGGTTCAACAGTCGACTGTCTATGCCTCATCAGTCGACTGTCTATGCCTTATCAGTCGACTGTCCACGTGATAAGTTACCTTTATGAATTCTCACCTACCCTCTGTCACTGTGCAGCAGTCGACTGTGAGTTCTTCTACAGTCGACTATCACGGGCGCAGATTCTATCCGTTGAGTTTTTCCTCACTGATTTCAAAGGGTTTTTTGTTGATTTCGTTTGAAGGGTTTGAGAAACCTATAAAAGGAGCCTCTACTGTTCCATTGAGAGGTTACCAAGTTGCTAAATCATTCAAGCTTTCATTCTCTCAAGATCAAAGCTCTCAAATCCTAAAGCCCTAGAATTCCAATCTTTCATCTCTTGCTCTCCAACCTATAACCAAAGAGAAATCTTCTAGGCATTTGGTGTAGTCAAGAGAAAGGGCTTTCCTCTCTTCCAAGAGAGTCTTTCAACGCACAACACACTTCTCCTTTAAGTTCTACTTCAAGGCATAAGTGATTGTAAGTGTTGCTTAATTTCATATTTCATAACTTTAGTTATTTGATATACTCTCGGTTTGTGAGAGTGGTTTGCTTGCTCCCAAGTTGTGGGAGTCAAGGTCAATCGATTGTATTTCGATTTTACTTGTAGGGTTGGTACAAGTGGGTTTTAAGAAAACCTCAAGTTAAGGTTCTAACTTAAGTATCCGGTTGTTAACCGGGTGGAAGGGACGTAGGATTACTGGGAACAAGTCGGGAAGTGACTTGGGTAATCCGAACCCTTGAAACATCCTTGCATTTGCATTTGTTTCATTTTGGGTTTATTTCTTTTTCGCACTATTTGTTGGTTAGGAATTTAATTTGGTGTAACTATCTTTTTAAATTACATAAACACTATTCAAACCCCCTTCTAGTGTTTTCCTCATAGCCATGGACCTTACATTTTTGTGTAGTATTGTTTGATCTCCGTAGAAAAAACTTTACCATTTACTTGTGACTATTTGGGATCTTGTCTAGTGGTGGTCTAGACAAGAGGAACTTGACGGGTGTCGTCAAGTGAGAGAAAATATTAGGATTGATAATGTTGAACACGGTGAGTGGGGTACTGAGCCCGGTGAGTGTAGAGAAGTTGGTTCTCTACCTATTAAGGTTGTGCATGTACACTATTAATAAAATATTTGCTTTTGGGGGCTGGACGGAGGTCGTGGTGATCGACCTAACTTGGGTAAATCTAATGTGCATCTGTGTCTGATTATTATTTACCATGCTTGTGATTATAACTACGTGCGTGGGTTGCAAGAGAATTTTTATTAGCCTATTCACCCCCCTCTAGGCTAGGATCAAAATCTAACATTAACCACATAATTATGATACCGAAACAGGGATGGCACCTACTACTTATGGTCACTGCCGTCTAGGGTTTCAAGCCCCACCTGTAGTAGAGTCAGGCTGTAAGGTCTTACACAGAGTGAGATCTTGGTCGATCTGGCTTTTAACCCGAAAACTACCACAAGTGCACGATGTCAATGCTTTGTAATATAGTAAAATTTTGAACCCACATGGAGGCATATGCTTATATAGTCTTGGGTTTTATTATGAATCTTAGAAAAGTGTCAGTTGGTGTACTCAGAAAGGTGGTCACATTTATCTCTCAAATAGGATTATTGGCAATATAAAAGACTAGGGCAATATGAGTCACCAGTAGATTGTCGGATGTCAATGCAAAATTAGAATTCCAATGTTGAATTGGCTTTATTAGAAGAGATTTTCATCTAATATGTAAAACTCATTACCAACTGTCGTTGTGCCACTCGTCTAACATATCCCAAGTTTAGCCCCACCGTCGTGGATAGCCTCACACACGATCCATGCATTATGATCGACAACTATTCTCAATCTCTACTCACGACACTGTCGTGGATAGAGCTTTGATCTGTGATTTGGTGGGTCTCATTGACACTCATGTCGTAGTCATCATGCAGTAATATAGGACGCCAGTGGAAACCATCAAAGTGCATGCCACTGTCGTGGTCATGAACTCCAATTGAATTCACTAACGTGCCTAATTAAGTCCATAGGATATCCGTCCAAGACATGCGCCACTGTCGTGGTCACAAATCCTATTTGGAATCTCCTACAAACTTGGCTGGATAAACCAAAACACATACCTTTTATACCAAAACAACATAAAAATCCTAACTTTACATCTAAATCCTACGATCCTAGGGCTAATCCATTAGCCCTAGATAAGACTACTCATAATTCATAGAAAGTTCAAGGGAAAATTCAATAATAGTAATAGAATTCATGATCGCAATAGAAAACATCAAAATAAGCATAGAAAGATAAGAGATCATTACCAAAATGTCGAAGATCGATAATCAAATGCAGAGAGTTAAGATCACAAGATTCCAAGCAAAAGCAATTAATAAAAATCCAAACTTTGTCTTCAACAATAACGACGGCTTTCAAAATTCTCTAAGAAAACTCAAACTAAAATTAAAACTAAGGAAAATAAACTTGTCTCCTAATCTAGGGTAAAAATTGTGCTTATATACAAAGGGGTGGACCCGACAAAAAATCTGGAAAATTGGGCAGATGGGCCCTCTTTAAGTCAGGTTGCGACACCTTACACGGTAGAGTAGCGGTGCCGCTCGGTCGAGCAAGATACGCGGCTCCACTTGGTCTCTTCCTTAGCTCTGGGCTGATACGCATACTCGGTCGAGTTGTCGCTCTGCTCGGTTGAGCCGCAGTGGACTGGAAATTCTCTCAAAAACAATGTTCTGTATGGACCGAGTCCGGTCGAATTGTTGCTCTGCTCGGTCGAGTAGCCTTGCTTACTCGGTCGAGCTACAGTGGCTGAAGAAGTGTTCAAAATCATCGTTCTGTTTAAACCGAGTCTGATCGAGCAAGCGCCCTGCTCGGTTGAGTGTGGCGTATCTGATTCAGCTGTAGTCTTCTAAGTGTCAGCTCGATCGAGTGCTGAGCAGCTCGACCGAGCTACCTGGGAAAAACAGACCACTCTTCATAGGAGCTTCTTTTCTCCTTTTCTTCTCATTTTCTCCTCCAATCTTCTTCTTCACCTCGCCAAACACCTATTTAACCTTGACAATGATGCTCTGGGTGGCACGGATGTGTCCATCTCCTATAATTTCTCCCATTCGCTCCAAAGTTCCTGAAAATCCACAATTCTCTACGAAACTCGAATATATCGTTACGCACGCGATAATATATATAAATGTGAACTTTGGATGGAAACAATGATATGAAATGATGTGATACAAGTAAGGAAAATATGGACATATCAGACCTTCGTCAAGTAATAGGTAGAATCAAGGGAGATAATGCATTGGATGCAAGCGGATTAATACGTCACAAAATGTTTGTGACAAAAGCTTTAGAATTTATTAGATGTGGGATTTTTGCATATGATGCAAAAGAGAATTAAATATGTCGTAACATATTTACGAGCATATTTAATTTAATAAATGCAAGAAAAATGTTACCTGGATGATGGAAACGTCCCGGACTAAACCCAGGTTCAAACGTCGTCCAAAACAGACTCCATACGAGCAAAATAGAGCCAAAACAATGCCTTCAGCCCAGTATTGGGCATTGCGGATCTTGCGCCTACTAGGCGGGTGCCCGACCCGCCTGGAATGTGGGCACCCGTGCCCAAAGGGCGGGTAGTCACCCGTGCATGCTAAGCAGGCAGGCGCCCGTGCCTGGCAAAAAGCCGGCCCGGGCTATGCTCGGGCCCAGGCGCAGCACGCGCCCGTGCTTTGGACGAGCACGCGTGCACCAGTGCGGGGCACACGTGTGATGCACGTGCGATGACCATGTGGCCCATGGATGGGGCCCGCAGGTGGGCCCTACCAGGGTACTAATGCTACGTGCAATTGTTGGCAGCTCGTTTTTTTTGCGAAAAACATGATTTTTGGCTGACTTTGAAGCTTCGTCTGAGGGGTCAAACGAACTCAGAACGGAGTGTCGTTTCTTCCTACGCGTTCACCATTCAACCCTCTTCCCAAAAATTTATGATAACGTTCTTGGAGCTCAACAGTGAAGGAGGGACAATTCATTGAAGTTTGGCCTTCGTGAAGGTTAAACTAAAAGTTAATTTTATCCTCCAATGCGTTTAGTCCCACATCAGAAGTTGTAAAAAGTGAAGGGGTCAGCCGCCTATATAAATAGGGTCCTACCGACTCCTTAAAACTTGCACTAAGCTCCAGATCTGAGTAGCTCCATTAAACGTGAGCGAGCTCAGATCTAAGCTTAAATAAATTATCCCTCTTCTCCCTAATTATTCCTTGCTCATGATCGGGTTCTAGCAAAGCTAAGAAGGAGTTTGGATCGGATCCAAAGTCTTGACAGAGGATCCACTCAAGATGAAACTTTCTTTGGCACGTTGTTGGCTCGACGACAGGGTATTGCTCGCCTCGGGATGCGGTTCAATTCGAGATGCGGTTCGACTCGGGATGCGATTCTGCTTAGGAGAAGGCGGTGCGGGACATCACTTCGAAGATAAAGAAACGTTGTTGAAAACGACGCTTCGTATTATGCAGAAATGAAGTGAAAGGTATGTAGTTAATTAACATGCGTTTATAATTGCAACAGTTAGATAGACCTATCATTAGGGGTTGGTCGGACCCAACCCCGGGATAGTAGAGATTCTGGATAGGTTGTTTCTTTAGGGCTAGACTTATAACTGTTTTAAGTAAATTTTTCGCTACTTTTATATTTTCGTCGTCCGCCTGACTTTGGCCAAACATTGATTTTATAGCCATAAGGACCCACAAAACCTTTCATTGGTATCAGAGCCAGTCTACATGATCTATGTTTTGCAATTATAAAATGTATATGATGCAGCATGTTTTCTCCATGAGATGGAAGTTTGTTATTAAGTTATTAAATTTTGCTCCCATGGAATGTTTTCGAAAAAATGTTTTTTTAATACTAGATCTATTTTAAATTCATATGATATGTTTAGAATTAGATCTCAATAATTATTGGATAATTATTAGATTATTAATTGTTGTAACTTAATTATGAGATAATTTTAAAGTTACAAGTGTTTATGCCAAAATTTTGTGTGATAAAATTTTTTGTAATGGTTATATCATATTCTTGCTTATTATGTGATAATACAAGAAAAACTTTTAGGATAGCTACTAAAAGCTTTCAGAAAATTATAAGATAATTTTTTGATGGACATGCTATGAATTAAATTGTTTAAATGCCTAATACACGATTAGGATAGCACCCTAAAATACATTACTTATAGTTTATAAGGACATTAATAAAATTTATTAACCAATCCTAATAATTTCAAATTTTAGGATTGACCTAGTTGATAAGATTAACTAGTTTTAATGAAGCCATTTCAAGTCGATGTCACACATAAGAACAATTAGTATCCTTCAATGGATCATGATCCGGTCTAGTGTTTTTTGACTACTGTTGTGGATCACCCTAGCTCGACTGAGGATAGTGATCCTGGCCTAGCCAAATCTCTGGATTAGCATTAGCACTCCTTGATTCTGGAATTTTGGAAACCAAGGATTCCTGTTAGATTTGTTGAGTCAACTCAAGCTGTAACATGGTTGTCTTTTGGGTACCAATTCCATTAAACATGTGATGTAGTTCGACTTAATCCAAACCGTCACGTCGTGAATATAACCGAGTGCAGGTGTAAGTTAGGATTGGACAAGAAAGCAAGGGTCTGACTAGACTAGTCGTTATGATTTGTTAAGCCAACTCACGGTTATAAGTAACTAGGGGTAAAAACCTAAGGGATCACATACGATGTGATTGATGAAGGTCATCTACCGATCGCATAGTTAAGCAACTTATTGAGTCAACTCAAGGTTATGAGACTCAGGGTGGTTGAGCCAATTCTTACTAAATATTATTATTCGTTCATCTTTATGGCTTAAGATGATCGTGAAAATAGTGGGAGGGTATAGTTGAATAAAATCCATTTTAAATATATTTAAAAATCTTTGAACATATGCTAAACTAGGATAGTTCTATGTTTTACCGTGGAATCCAAATCATAATATCCTAAAAGAATAAGTTAACCGGTCAAAATGGTTGGTTAAGGAATATGGACTCAAAATCAAATTTGATAGTCTAAACCAGGTTCTCACTGATCTTAAAGTTTCCTTCTTAGCACATGCTTAAAGACAATGATTTCCTTGAGCTCTGGGTCTAAATGCACGTTACCTGTCACTCGCCTCTATGAGGGACAGTTTGAACATACTGATATTCAAAGCAAGTTTCTCCATACAATTTGTCAAGTCAACTCAAGGTTGTATGGAAAACGGTTTCGATCCGCAAAGTTTGAAACTTCGACCAAATTATTTGACTCGAAGATGAGTGCATGAGCGATGCAAGACCATGTATCCAAATCAGATTTTGAGTCAAGCAACTTGTTAAGTCAACTCAAGGTTGTGAAGCTCAAGTGTTTGGATGCATGAGGTGCTTGCACATCAAATATTTGTGTTGGGACGTGTAATGTCTAAATGTGATTTAGAAAAGAAGAAGGCATTCGAGAATTTTGGTTGAGGAAGAAAGTTTTGATTACCATAAGAAAAGAATAGTATGAAGAACTAAAAATGTGACATATTTGATGTCATGTTTTCAGCATAAATCGGTATACAAAAGAATAGATTATCCTACGTGTTGGAAAAAGGAGCAAGTGTTGTTTCTTGGACCAAAGAGGACATCTAACACATTTTGGTGAATGTCGTCTCCTTGCTCAATATTTCCGTGTGAGTAATTTGTATAATGATATTGTATTACATGTTAATGCATGAATGTGCAAGTTATAGAAAACTAACCAATAGTTAAATAGACTAGGCCGTACCGAAGAGAACAGACTAGACAAGTCATATAAAGAGGGGTCTGTTGATCTCTCGTATTATGAGTCGAAAGACACTTGTGAGTCTAATCTCAAAGGTATGATGGCCATAACTTCTTCTGTAAGACAGTGGGAGAACGAGTTGGAGAACTCGTGGTCTCGTACATACGGATATATCCGGAACCAAGTCTAAATTAGCCTAGATGTGACATTCTTATTTTATTATGACACGAGTTCTTGATGAAACACAAGTCTGATAAAATAGAGAAAACAATGACATAAGTATTTGAACTGTTTCGATCAGATCGAAGAGTCAAATACGTAGCTATATAATTCTTGTGTAATTAAAAGAAAATGTGAATTTCTCTCAGGCCAAATCTTTAAACACATCGGAGTGTTGGAGAGCTTGAATCGCACTATGTTAGACATGATGCAATACATGTCAAGTGACTCTGAGTTACAATCCTCCCTCTGGGTTAAGTCTCAGATAATAATGCCTAAATTCTCGATAAGGTTTTGTGAGGACCTTATTAAAATGACACTCCTCAAATTAATCGTTAGGAAGTTAAAGGATTACTCGAGTCTTGTGAGACGAAAAAGTCAAGTAAGACACCATAGTTGATGGCCTAGACATATTGTCACGCCCCGCTACCTATTATACTTGGGAGCAAGGACGCGAGCGGGTCCGCATGTGCAAGTAAGGAGGAGATACTTTTGTTTTCTTCCCTCCTTGACTTAACACAAAAAGCGTCTGTGTGAAACCTCGCAGGTGGTTGCATATATACTCAAAACAACGTAGATAATCAATATTATAACTCCAAAGTCCAGATTACATGTACACACATAAGGCCTAGCATGGCCATTACAAACAATTACACACAAGAAAGTACACCTGAATAAAGTACACCACAAATATGAACTTATAGCGGTGCTCCGAAAAGCACGTCGTTTCTTAGCAGTGGATCTCAGCGTCCTGGTACTCCTTGTTAATTAGCTCAGCCTCAGGGTATGCTCCTCTTCAAAATCTGTCCCAGAACCTGACGTATATTTCACAAGAGAAACAATAGGAAAATATACATCAGCGTTAGAAGATGGACCCCTGGCAAGATAGTAATATATATAGTTTGCAAAACTTTGAAAGCGAGGGAAACATAACATGGAACAGTTTGAAATGTATGGAAGTGCAAGAAAATGTACGAGCATAGTAGAGTGTCGTGTACAAGTAATGAGCAGACAATGTGTAGTGTGCAAAGTAGTGAGCATGCAAGTGTAGTGTGCAATGTAACGCGTAGTAAGCATGGTAAGTGTGGTGTACATAGTAGTGAATGTAACAACCTGTATTTGTAGTCATGTTTGATTGTTGTGTGCCTGTAGTTTTATTTCGATTGTACGGATGTTTTCGTCTGCGTGTTCTTTCCTTCTACACGTCGACGCGAGCGCGTCTTTGTTTCTAGAACTTTTTCACCATAACTTGAGTAATTACTTATTAACCCAAACTGATTACTACTATCTAATTTAAATTATTAATTACTTTTCTTAATTATTGTTACCCTATTATTATTACCTAACCCCCACCGCAATTAATAGCTGAATTGGGCAGCTCAGATCCAAAATAATCGGATCTGAACTGCCTCATTCATCAGAACCCACCTTAATTCATTCCTCCCTGATGTGTCATTATATTCCACATTTTATCGATGAGATTACACGTCAAAATGATTGCTCAATTACATATTTCATACGCTTTTACGCTATTATTTGGAACAATATGACTTTCGGAGCGTTTATTCCATTTCAGGGATTTGGAGCGATATTGGAGCAATTTGGAGTCGATAAGACGATAGGTGACGTGAGAGCACCAATGAGACTCATGATGACATGCTCAAGGTGCCAAAGAAGAATACTGGAGCAATGAAGGGGCAAGAGAGAAAGTCGCACGATCGAGCTATGATGCGGCGAAGGAATCGAGCGACCCGAAGTGCTGAAAACAGGACAGCCGCCGACGGAGGGAGTTCTGTACAGACTTCTGTAGGGAGTTTTAGGGAGAATTTTAGATTAGATTTTGGGGAGATTTTGGTATACTTTTCAAAAGGGAATTTTTAGATCTTTCTTAGACTTTGGTGGAGACGATCTTTTGGGAAGTTTGGCCATGTCCTAGGCCTCTCCTTTGTATCTAGATAAGTACTTTTGTCTCTTTAATTCTATTTATTTGTTATTTATTTGTGATTATTTGTTGAATATCTCGTTGATGCATGCTAGGATGAATTCTCTTGCTATTATTGAATCTTCTATTGTTCTTCCTATGATGCACGAGTAGTATTTTCTAGGGCTAAGGGATTAGCCCATGGATCTTAGGACTTAGTCGCAAAGTTGGGATTTTTATGGTGCGTTGGTTATAAATGGGGTTGTATTTTGGTTGATCTATTAAAATCCCTAGGAGAATTCGTACTGAGATCGTGCCCACGGTCGGTGGCATCGATTAGCTTAAGGAATATCCTACGGATTTAATTAGGGAGTTAGTGGATTCAACCGAGGCACGTGACCATGCCCGGCTCGTGCCTTGAGGGGATCCACCGACGAACTATATACCTAATTGACGGCTACCGCCATTGCGTCAATAAGAGCCACCAAAATACCTCGAAGCTCTAACCCACGAGAGTGGTATGAGTTGAGAGCATTCGAACCACGAGAGTGGTAAGAATATTGTAGATCCTTAATGCACGTATCGTGTGCACCTACGGGCTAATATGATATGTTAGATTCATGGTGTTTAGACGCATGAATTCACTTTCTAGATGCTACAAATACCCAATTAAACTAGTGCAACGTAAGAGTCCTAACCCAGCGTCGACATCCGACAGTCCTAGTGGTGAGTCCTAAAGCCCTAGTCTTTTGTATTTTATTTCTCTCTTTCTTTGTGTGGAACCCCATATTTGCAACATCGAGTGCCACGACGTTTGCATCCATCACCATCACGACCGTCCACACTTCACATCCACCAATAAACCCGCAAGTCTAACTCAACCTAGGAGTAGATAGGTAGTATAGCACCGCTTCCCCGTGTTCGATACCCACTTGCCACTATACCGTGCGCTTGCGGTAAACGACATCGTTCGGGGTTGATTCTGGACGCATCAAGTTTATGGCGCCGTTGTCGCGGAGGCGTTCCGCCATATTATTTATTTACCACAATTAGGTTGATTAACTTGCGTTAAAAAAACAAAAAAAAACAAATTTTTTTAATAAATAAATAAAACAAAGAGAGAGAAATTTTTCCCCGCCACCTGCTTTATCATTATTTCTATCTTCTTGTGCCACTGATATTTTTCTCCAGGTATTTGCCTTTGTTTATCAGGTGCTATGGCTGAGATGGCTGAGCTTATATGGACCACAGATTTTTATGCGCACCTTGATAGGATTCTTGCATGGCAGGCTGAGGACCTTGATGCTTCAACCTGTGAGGAGACAATGGTCCTAGAGACTCTGCAGCCACCTCATCCTTCCACGGACGCCAATGACTATCCCACAGAGCTTATTGCTCCCATTCAGGGAGAATCTTTTACTTCCTCGCCCTTTGCTTTTGATTTCCCTCATGTATATGATGTTTTTTATGATACAGATTTTGATGACTCATCGTGCCTTTTACTGGATACATATACATATGATCAAGAGGTACGATGGGACGTATACGAGGAGGAGAGCGAGGAGTTAGCACCCATGGATGCTATTAAATATGATCAGGAGGTGCGATGGGATGAGTCTGACGATGATGAGGAGTGGCCAGATGAGATCCACACTCATACGCCAGAGTTGCCTGAAAAGCCAGAGACAAACGACGGAGAGTTGCATGTCGTGGTGCATGAAAGCGGAGATACAATTTCAGGGAAGTGTCGTCAACCGATCTTTATCTTGAATATTTTTTTTGATGACCTTCTTTGGAAAATTTTTATTTTGGGGACGTATTTTCCACATCATATTGATGCGGCTCATCTCTTGCAGGGTACAGGTGGAGTCCTTGGGGAGATGCTGGGAGCCGCATTGCTGGAATCTGATGGAGCCCGTGGAGATACGCACCTGGCGGAGCCACGGAAAGTGCAGATAGAGCAGCTACCTGCACCGACAAATATTCTGGATCCGCCTTTTGCTACAGGTGGTACCAATCGAGTAGTGTAGAATTTTATGCTTTTAATAAACTCGAATCCTCTCGACAGCGAGAGGACCGTATAGGATTTTATATGCTTTCTTAGTTAAATAAATTCACCCCATATGACGGCTCATTTGTCTTTTGCACCCAACCCTCTATTTATCATGCTTGCCCACCATTATATTCGGCGTTTATTTCACCTCTCCCCCAATTTTTATGTGATGTTTAAGCTTGGGGGAGAGAAACTATTTTGTTGAGTGGCACCCCTTTCTTGTCGTTGTCCTCTATTTATATCATACACACATTGAGGACAATGTGATGTTTAAGCTTGGGGGAGTGCATAGTCACGCACTTTACTTCATCGTGAAACACACTTCGTATTTTCCATATGAACCATGTTCACTCTTATAGTTATGTCTCATATGCTTTATTTTCTAGGAAATGTCGTGGATTTATTTTTTTTATGAACTGTGATATATGTTAGATTAGAGCTTAATTCCTTGATTAGTGAATCTTTGTTAATATGCTTTTTCATAGTTGAATCCATAGTTTCACAACCGTATTCTCGAAATAGTTAAGTTAAAAATGAATGAATCAACTCTGAAAATTATTTGACATCTGCGTGATTTGATTGATAATTCTATTGCGTCATGGATGTTTAGTGATTTAAAAGAGATAGGATAACCCCACGACAACCAAAGTAGTGATGATTAGGATTCCTGAAACCGAGCCATGTCTAAATTCTATGCTTTTTCTTTTTCTTTTGTGAATAGCCAATAAATGATCTTTTGATCATATTTTGCATTTCATCACGTTTACGTGAGTTTACAAAAATCCCAAAAATACAAAAATCAAACAAATATCTTGAATAAAAGGCCCTAGGGGTTCTTCGTAACCTGATGCCCTAAGATCGTCTGGTCTGGGATGCATAGGCCGCCTTTTGTATATATTGAGTTATCTCGTGTATACAAAGAAAGAAAAAAATGCGTATGAAATATTCATATAGCCAAAAACAATATAAAACTACAAAAATCCCATATCCTTATCTCCATTTCTATATAGAACTAAGACATGGCAAAGTTGATGGGTTCTAGGAGTCTTGAAATGGTCGTAGTGTGATGATGCCTTACCTTGATTGAAATTTCTAAATTCATTTCATGAAGTATAACAAAATACCACGCATGCTTGAAAATGTTTGGTCATGACATTTTATACTGCTTAGAGAATGAGTTGTGAACTTTGGTTTCATTTCTGTGAACTTAGTATATTGCATGATAAACTATGATATGATATAACTCTAATCTCTTTTTATTGCCTATCAAGTTCATTAAATTAGTTGAAATCCACGTTATTTCAATTTGAGCGATATTTAATTATTTGGGGTGCATATGTGTTCTAATTTCATATTGACGCGTGTTCACGAGATCTTGCAAATCTTGGGTTCTTGTATTTTTTTGAATTTAAGATTGAACCCCTTGTCTCCATTTACTCATCACCGCCTCACATCTTCATTGTATCCCACTCCCATGTTAGCTTCTTACTAGTCTTCCTCGAGGACGAGTAAGAGGTAAGCTTGGGGGATTTTGATGTGTCATTATATTCCACATTTTATCGATGAGATTACACATCAAAATGATTGCTCAATTACATATTTCATACGCTTTTACGCTATTATTTGGAACAATATGACTTTCGGAGCGTTTATTCCATTTCAGGGATTTGGAGTGATATTGGAGCAATTTGGAGTCGATAAGACGATCGGCAACGTGAGAGCACCAATAAGACTCATGATGACATGCTCAATGTGCCAAAGAAGAATACTGGAGCAATGAAGGGGCAAGAAAGAAAGTCGCGCGATCGAGCTATGATGCGACGAAGGAATCGAGCGACCCGAAGTGCTGAAAACAGGACAGCCGCCGACGGAGGGAGTTCTGTACAGACTTCTGTAGGGAGTTTTAGGGAGAATTTTAGATTAGATTTTGGGGAGATTTTGGTATACTTTTCAAAAGGGAATTTTTAGATCTTTCTTAGACTTTGGTGGAGACGATCTTTTGGGAAGTTTGGCCATGCCCTAGGCCTCTCCTTTGTATCTAGATAAGTACTTTTGTTTCTTTAATTCTATTTATTTGTTATTTCTTTGTGATTATTTGTTGAATATCTCATTGATGCATGCTAGGATGAATTCTCTTGCTATTATTGAATCTTCTATTGTTCTTCCTATGATGCATGAGTAGTATTTTCTAGGGCTAAGGGATTAGCCCATGGATCTTAGGACTTAGTCGCAAAGTTGGGATTTTTATGGTGTGTTGGTTATAAATGGGGTTGTATTTTGGTTGATCTATTAAAATCCCTAGGAGAATTCGTACTGAGATCGTGCCCACGGTCGGTGGCATCGATTAGCTTAAGGAATATCCTACGGATTTAATTAGGGAGTTAGTGGATTCAACCGAGGCACGTGACCATGCCCGGCTCGTGCCTTGAGGGGATCCACCGACGAACTATATAACTAATTGACGGCTACCGCCATTGCGTCAATAAGAGCCACCAAATTACCTCGAAGCTCTAACCCACGAGAGTGGTATAAGTTGAGAGCATTCGAACCACGAGAGTGGTAAGAATATTGTAGATCCTTAATGCACGTATTGTGTGCACCTACGGGCTATTGTGATATGTTAGATTCATGGTGTTTAGACGCATGAATTCACTTTCTAGATGCTTCAAATCCCCAATTAAACTAATGCAATGTAAGAGTCCTAACCTAGCGTCGACATCCGACGGTCCTAGTGGTGAGTCCTAAAGCCCTAGTCTTTTGTATTTTATTTCTCTCTTTCTTTGTGTGGAACCCCATATTTGCAACATCGAGTGACACGACGTTCGTATCCATCACCATCACGACCCTCCACACTTCACATCCACCAATAAACCCGCAAGTCTAACTCAACCTAGGAGTAGATAGGTAGTATAGCACCGCTCTCCGTGCTTGATACCCGCTTGCCACTATACCGTGCCCTTGCGGTAAACGACATCGTTCGGGGTTGATTCCGGACGCATCACTCCCCCACCTCCAGCTCTCTTCATCAACTGCCACCCCCTCCACTATTCTTAAAACACCAGAAACAACATCATCGAAACCCACATCCCACCACTACCACCACAACATCAGCCACCACCACAACCCAACTCAAAATCAGCCATTCCCCCTCCTCCATTCAACCCAAATCAACAAAATACGAAATCAAAAACAAAATCAGGAATCAAAGAAGCTTCAGATCATCTTCATCCGGACCCCACTCCTCTTGGCCGCACGCAACCTCGACCCGCTCCGCCTGAAAACCCATGCGCATCTCCCCCGATCCATTGTCGTGACCCCGGATCCCCCGCCCCCTGGATGCGTCGTCGACCTCAGATTGTTGTCGTGCCCCCGATCCACTGTCGTGACCCCTGAACCGTCGCCAAACCCCCAGATCACCGCCGTGCCCCGATCCGCCCCGTCGCGCCCCACTGGATCACCGTCGCGACCCCCGCACCGCCGCACCCCTGGATCGCCGCCGTGACCCCCGAATAGCCGACGTCGCATACCAGGCCTACCCGAAGCGCCACCGCCCCGCTGCGCCGGTCAACCGCCCCACCGCGTCGATCCGTCGCCCTGCCGCGCCGATCTGCCACCCCGTTGCTGCCGATCCTCCGCCCCTTGCCCCGATCCCCTCTACAAACAACGAAAGGAAAAAAAGAAAGAAGAATGGGACGAAGAAGAGAAGAGGCAGTTGAGAGAGGGGTAAGTGGAGTTATAAATAGTTAAAGTTAATAATTAATAATTTAGTATAAGGTTGGGTTATTATACTGATAAGTTAGTGTTAGTTAAGTTAATAGGTTTTTTTAATGTTATAAAGTATTTAAGTTAAAAGTTTTAATAGTTCATGTTATTAATAAAGTAAAACTTATATATATTAGTGGTTAGTTATATGTATTAGCTAATTTCATTAGTGTTATTAAAAGACCAGGATGCTTGTAACTATGTTAGCTTCTGTAAGTTGTTAGTTTAATAATTAGTTTGTTGAAAAATCAGTAGGTTAGTATTAATATGTGTTAATATAGATAATGTTAGTTTCATAATAATTGTTAGAATCTGTAAATAGTCTGTTAATATTAGTTAATGAAATAAACAATATTAGTTTATAAAATGTTTCTATTAGCATAAAATATTAATCTAATATCTCGAATCTAATGATGCTGATGAAACACGCCTCTAGTTACCATCACCTGGACACCCAACATCACACCGAGGCAAGTATTTTACGATAAATGAATTACAAATTGAACGGTTCAAACTTAGTACTAAAATCTTATTTTAACGTGCTTGTCGACTTTAGAAGCCGAATCGTGTGCTTTCATTATACTGTTTGTCTTCTAATTTAAATGGACATGTTATATTTATGTTGATAGTTTAAGAACAATTCACTACATGCCTGCTATTAAATTGAACTACCTTTACTATCTGCATGCTATCAAGTTGAACTAAGTTGGAAAGAGGGTATGTTATAACTCGAAACATATATGTGGAACCATCGAATACAGATGTGATGAAACCATCGAATACAGATGAGATTGAACCTAGTTGGTGACTAGACAGACACTTTGGGGTGGGGTTGGTTCATGTAGTAGAGTCCGTAAATGTGGCTTGAACATCTTACGGCTACCTCTATACCACACTAATGGAGGCAAGCATCTTGGCCATCTTCTAGATTGGGAATGGCAAGAAGCGTCACGGTAAACCCCCGATGATAGGGTGTATCGAGAACATTTACCTACTCAGACATGGACTTATCATGAGCACAAATAATCAAATACTCAATATACAACTGCTTTACTTTTTGAACTGCAAATCCATACATGCTCGTACTTTACTTTTCAGCACTTATTATTAAATGTGTACTAACGCTCTTTTGTCCTTTTCTAAGTCCTTACTATTTCATTACTTTAAATATATTGCCGAGCTTATCGCTGACATATATTTCAATGTATTTATGAAATATATGTTAGGTTCAAAGTCAGAGTACCTCAAGGACCCCACTTTTTAAGGATCCTATCTTAGATGTGGACCCCGCTGATCAGAGCTACGAGGACGCTGAGATCCTCCCTGTGGAAGGCTAAAGCGGGCTATTTTCTATTTCAGTTTTATTATTTAACTTGCTGTTTTTAGGTGTGTTTGCTTTCAGCAGATTGTACGGCCATGCTAGGCCTTAATTGCTTTGTGTACTTTGTTTTAAAAACGCTAGTGTTAAAAATGTAATGACTATTTATGCTGCTTCTTAGAAATTCATGTGCAGGGACCTGCTTTACCAATTAACGCTTATTGTGCTTAAGTCAAAGAAGAAAGAAAAAAGTACATCTTCTTTGCTTTAAGCACATGCGGACCCGCTCGCGCCCTCGCTCCCAAGTATAATGGGAAGCGGGGCGTGACAGTTTCTAGTGGTGGCCCATGTAGGTCTTCTCTTCTTGCACTCTGTGAAATACTTCAGAGTCATTGTGAATATCATCACTAACCAGATCGTTTGAATAAATTTGTTCACAAATGTTTAACTTGTTTCTTTTGCAGCATGGCAGGGAGACCACACACTTGCAACTGGAATGGAACTAGCTGGAATGGTGCTCCCGACATCCATGAACTCATGAGTATCATGAGAGGATTGTTGGAGACCCAACATCAGCTAATCCAGTAGGGTCAGCAGCCTATATCACCTGCACCACCTCCTTCGCGAGCTGAGCCTGGAGCCAAGCAATTTAGGGAGTTGAACCCGAAGAGCTTTTCTGGGAGAGAAGGCTCGCTAGAAGCTGAAGAATGGGCCCAGAACACAGCAGATGACCTGAGTCTTGCCCGTATTGACCAGGCAGGCTGGGTAGAAGTTGCCAAGAAAAATTTGACCAGAAATGCTCGAAACCGGTGGGACACTGAAGAAGCCCGTCTTATCAAGCCCATCAACTGGACCATGTTTCAAGAGCGTTTCGACGCTCAATATTTTCCTCGATCAGCCAAGAGGGAACTGCAGCAATGTTTCGTCAACCTGGAGCAAGGCAATCAGACTGTTGACGCATACGAGGCAGAATTTTCGATGCTTAGTCGATTCTCCCCACATCTGGTGGAAGATCCCAAAGACTGTGCTTATCAGTTTCTCCAGTGACTAGACCTAGACATTCAGGCTTCAATGTCTTCGAAGAATCTGACTACACATCAGGAAGTGTTGGATGCTGCTAGGAAGCATGAGCTTATTGTGAAGCGTAAGAAGGTGCTTCAGATTGGAGGTAGTAGACGTCCATCGGTGCCACTCAGGGGCAATCTCTTACCCACTCAGACTGTATAGTTCAAAAGGCCTGCTGCCCAGGCCAACAATCGACCCCAGCTAGTGTGCTTTAACTGCAAGTGGATTGGTAATGTCAAGAAGGACTGTAAAGAGCTACTGAATCAATGCTTGATATATGGAGCATCTGCACATGCTACCAGTGACTGCCCTCACCGCACCAACTAGCCGATGACTGTTGGACCTTCTGGGACTATTCAACGTGGAGCTCCTGGACCTACTCAACATGAACCACCTCTGGCTCCACAACAGAAGGCTTTTGTATTAACGAGGCAGAACCAGCCGAGGCGTCAGATTTTCACCATGACAACTGCGGAGGCTGAGACGGATGTGCAAGTGATATCAGGTAATACTTAAACACTTCGTTTTAATGCTTATGGTATATACATGTGTTACTTGTCTATGTTTTAGATAAGACATATTTCCTATGTACTAGGTGTTGTCTTAATAGCCTCTCATCCAGCCCTATCTCTTTTTGATTCTGGAGCCACTCACTGCTTCATATCCCGTGGATTTGTAGAGAAACATTCTATTCATGTTGACTCTCTACCAAATTGCTTGAACATCAATACCGCGAGTGGAGTAGTGAGAACATCTAGTGGCTATCGGTCTTGCCCTATAGTGATTTGATGACACGAGTTGTTCGCAGATTTTATGATGGCCGACATGCCAAACTTCGATGCGATATTCGGCACAATTGGTTAGGAAATTTCTATGCTACTATCGATTGTCACAAAAAGAAAGTAGTGTTTGAAATCCCTAATCATTCTGTGTTTGAATTCATGAACAGAGACCGATCACTTGGGCCTATCAAGTTTCGGGCCAAGTTGAACGAACTAATCATTGCATTGATGCAAGTTGAGCCCGAGAAGCCTAGAGTGGTTCGAGACTTTGTAGACGTATTTCCTGAAGATATTTCAGGATTACCGCCGGATCAAGCTCTGGAATTCACTATCGACCTTATGTCGAACACTCAACCTATTTCGAAGGCTCCTTATCACATGTCTCCTGCTAAACTGGAAGAACTTCGAAAATAACTCGACGACCTGTTGTAGAAGGGATTGATTCATCCCAGCGTATCTCCTTGGGGTGTGCCAGTTCTTTCGGTCAAGAAGAAGGATGGGTCGAGAAGGATGTGTGTGGATTATCGAGAACTGAATAAGGTAACCATAAAGAACAAGTACCTGCTGCCATGCATTGACGACATCTTCGATCAAATGGCGGATCACGAGTATTCTCGAAGCTGGATCTTCGAAGTGGTTATCATCAAATGAAGGTCAGAAGTGAAGACATCCTGAAGACGACATTCCAGACCAATTATGGGCACTATGAATTTGTAGGCATGCCATTCGGTGTGACTAACACCCCAGCGGTATTCATGAACCTTATGAACTTGATCTTTTATGAGTTTTTGGATAAGTTCGTGGTGATCTTCATCGACGACATCTTGGCCTACTTGAAGGATGAAGAAGAGCATGCCAAGCATCTGCGGATTGTATTGGAGACCTTCCGACATCATCGGTTATATGCCAAGTACAGCAAGTGTGAATTCTGGCTAGACCAAGTTGCCTTACTTGGACATGTGGTATCAGGAGACGGTATCTCTGTCGATCCAGAGAAGGTCATTTCAGTCAGGAACTGGCCGACTCCTCGATCAGTTACTGACATCAGGAGTTTCCTAGGATTGGTGGGTTATTACCGTCGATTCATCAAGGACTTCTCGAAGATTGCCGAGCCTATGACTCACCTAACGAGGAAGGATGTCAAGGATGTATGGTCAGACTCTTGTGAGTAGGCATTTGGGATATTAAAGGCCAAGCTGATGACTGCACCAGTGGTAGCTATACCGGACAGAACCGGAGGATTTGAAGTTTTCTGTGATGCATCTGGCAAGGGCCTTGGATGTGTCCTGCATCAGCATGGTCACATGGTCGCATATGCTTTTCGACAGTTGAAGATTCGTGAGAAGAATTATCCGACTCATGACCTGGAGTTGGCTGCTGTCATTTTTGCTCTAAAAATTTTGAGGCATTTTCTTTTGAGCGAGCAAGTAAAGATCTACACCGACTACAAGACCTGAAGTATACTTTCTCTCTAAAGGAGCTCAATATGAGACAACACAAATGGTTGGAGCTTATGGTAGATTACGAAATCGATCTTTAGTATCATCCGGGGAAAGTGAATGTCGTACCAGATGCATTGAGCAGATTAGCAGCGATCATGACTCTCTCGACTAAATGGAGACTTCAGCAGGATATACGTGAGATGGAGATTGAAGTTATTTTACCCGGGACTTCTGCATCATTAATGAATATGCAAGTTCAGTCTACTATCGTGGATCGAATCAAAACTGCTCAGACTGGAGATGCAAAGTTATGTTAGATCAGTGAGCAAGTCGAAGTTGGACTTCAGACGGATTTCCTGATTCATGGGGATGGTTCTTTGAGATATGGTAGTAGGGTTTGTGTGCCTTCCGGTGATATAGAGATGAACTATTGAATGAAGCTCACAGCTCTCCTTACTCTATTCATCCTGGGGGCACCAAGATGTACAAGGATCTTCGTTGAACTTTTGGTGGCATGGAATGAAGAGAAGCATGGATCGAAGTGTTGCTAAGTGTCTTGTGTGTCTGCAAGTGAAGGCTGAACATCATCGCATTGCTGGACTGCTTCAACCCCTGTCGATTCCAGAGTAGAAATGCCAGCACATCACTATGGAATTCGTGTCTGGACTACCTCAAAGTACTAAGTAGAATGATGCAATTTGGGTGATCGTTGACCGATTAACCAAAGCAAAGAGTTCAAAAAAGCTCAATTCGTATCTATGTCGTCGTCTCTATCGATCAGCACGTTGTTAGCTTCATACTGGCACAAACGGTGTCTCAATCTGATGTCTAGATCTGAAGATATAGCCCTCCGAAGTTCGATGCGCAAATCTGCCCGAATCTGGTCTGTGCGTAAATCAATTCTCTGTTCTGCAGAATCGGTAGCAGTCTATGCGTAAAGTATGTTTCTGCCCCATCTTCCAGAAATTGTAGTAAATCGACCCAAGCTTAGAAAAATCCGCATAAATATTCGTTGGAATTGTGAACTCATCCTCTACGACTGAAAAATAAGAAAGGGCCTATTTGGATGCTCTTATAGAAAGGAATTCTTAGATCTTAAGTGCGTCCTAGGGCTTGGAATTTGATCTCTTGGACTTTGCTTCTTCAAAGATGGTGGCCTTGGTTTCTTGCTCCTCTAGGTTGGAGATGGTGTATGCTTGGATATCTAGCTTGATGATGGATGGTTCCTTAGCTTGCGGCAAGGCTTGAAGATGATGAAGAACTTTGGCCTAGAAGATGATGAAGAACTTTGGCCTAGAAGATGATGAAATATATGAAGATATTTAGAATATAACTCATGCTAAAAATAAATACCATTGATTTAATACAGAGATTAAAATCAGAAAAATATCACCATGTTATAGAGCAATGAGTTGTGATCATCATGGTGCAAACGGTTCGTCGATCCGAGCTCTTTTGAGAGAGTTATGCACTTTTTAGCGTCCTCCGTCGAGCTCCTTTTTCTTTCTGTGAATTTGATGATCTCTTTGAAGCTTGGAGGATAAATTCGGCCAAGAAGAAGAGAAATGAGTCTAGGGCCGGCCTTGTTTGCTTGTTCTCTCTCCTTTGGATGTGGGTTTATATATATGAAGAGGGGGTCAATTAGAATAAATTAGAATCCCTTAGAATAAGGAGATTGGATGGAATCTTAACTTGATTAGGATTTGTAATAATCATATGGAAGATCTATTTCAATCAAAATAGGATTTGGAGTTTGAATATGGATGGCTATAGGATTTGAATTAAAATCTCATTTAATCTCGTATATTGATTTGCATGAGAATCTCCATATCTCTCCATCTTTGACCAAGTCTTCAATTTGTATGGCTTTAGGATTTGATTCATGCACAAATTGATTTGAATCAATTCAAATATGGATTTGAATTGATTTCCTCCTTCTCTCCCTATCTTTGACTTAGTCCAATATGTGTAGCCATTATCTCCATCATTGACCAAGTCCACTTTGCTAATGAATGACAAATTCTCCATCACTTTGACTTAGTCTCCCTTTGAGTATTTGCGAGAGTGCCACTCCTGAAAAACACTTAGCACACACATCAAATCATCATACACGTTTGTTATTATCAAACACGAAGTCTTCGATCGTTGTATCCAACTACACGTTGTATCCAACACAATTTCCGAATTTGAAAACCTAGAAAGTGGTTGAGCTCACCCATGTGGCTCATCTAAACTTCTTCATTCATAGATTTAGAAAATTCTTGGCAAAGTTTAAAGTTAGTAGAACCAAAGATAATATCATCTACATAAACTTGAATAAGGAGGATGTCATTTTCATAATCTTTAATGAAAAGAGTTGAATCAACTTCACCCATTTTAAAACCTAAATCCAAAGAAAAGGTTTTGAGTCGATCATACCAAGCTCTATGAGCTTCTCTCGATCCATATAACGCTTTCTTAAGTTTGAAAACATGATTAGTAAATTTTTCATGTATAAAACTGGGTGGTTGGGAAACATAAACTTCTTCATTAACTATGGCATATAAAAATGCACTTTTAACATCCATTTGAAATAATTTAAAATTCTTATGAGATGCAAAAGATAAAAGCAATCTAATAGCTTCTAATCTACTGTGGGGCAAAGGATTCTTCAAAATCATTACATTTCTCTTGCCGGTAGCCTTGAGCTACTAACCTTGCTTTGTTCCTTGTGATGACCTCGTTCTCATCCGTCTTGTTCTTAAATATCCAGTTGGTCCCAATGACTTGGTGACCACTTGAAAGAGGGACGAGCTCTCAAACTTCATTTCTTTCAAATTGCATGAGCTCCTCTTCCATTGCAACAATCCAACGAGCTATCTTCACACGCTTCTTGGATGTTCTTTGGCTCAATGGTAGAGACAAAGGCGCAATGAGAGAACTCATCAATCATTGACCTTGTTCAGACACCCACACAATTATCTCCAACCATTTGGTCATGGTGGTCACGAACGGTCGGATAAGCTTTGGGAATACCTGGATCACTTGGAACATTCTCAACATTTTCATTAGCATTGCTATTCTCAATAATAGAATCATTAATTTTAACATTACTAATGAAATCACATAAAACATCTACACTATCAACAACAACATGATGAACATCAAAATCTTCATAAAATAAAACATGTAGTGATTCCTCGATCGTTGAAGAGGTTTTGTTGTATATCTGATAGGCTTTGCTACATGTGGAATATCCAATAAAAATTCATTCATCTGATCTTGGCTCAAATTTGTCTAAATTACCAAACGTGTTATTTATAAAACATTTTGAACCGAAAACTCGAAAATACTTAACTTGAGGCTTTTTATCGTAAAATAGTTAAATACAAGTTTCGTTCGTTCGGGGCCTCACTAGGATCCTATTAAGCACATAACATGCCGTGTGCACCACCTCCGTCCAAAATTGAAGTCCAAGGTTACTATCATGGATCATGGTGCGTGCACACTCAATAAGAGTCCTATTATTTCTCTCAACAACACCATTTTGTGGTGGTGCGCGAGAAAAAGAAAAGTTGTGAGTAATCTCGTTATCAGCATAGAACTTAGAGAAGAGTTCATTCTCAAATTCCCCTCCATGATCACTACCAATAGTGATAATGGTGGTTCCTAAGAGATTTTGAATTTTCTTTGCAAATTTGGTAAACTCATCAAAGGCTTCATTTTTATTAGTTAAAAATGATACCCATGTAAATCTAGAAAAGTCATCTACAATGACTAATCTATAATGGGCATTTCCTAAAGATGCTACTCTAGTAGGCCCAAATATATCTAAATGAAGTAATTCTAGGGGCCTCTTAGAAGTTATGTCATCTTTAAGTTTAAATGAAGATTTACGGAGTTTTCCTCGTTGACATGAATCACTAAAGATTTTCTTATTAAAAGATATTTTAGGAAATCCTTTAACTAAATCATGCTAGCTAATTTATATAAATGCTCAAAATGAACATGCCCAAAATGGCGATGCCATAATAATTGTTCATTAGAATGAGCAACTAGGTAATGTTCAAAAGATTTAGGCATACTTAACATATAATTATTTTTATGTCTAATGCCAGAAAATAAAAACATGTGAATCATTATCAACTATACTACACAAACCTTCTCCAAAGTTAACCTTGTAACCTTTGTCACAAAGTTGACTTATAGAGATGAGGTTATGAAATAAACCTTCTACTAAATACACATTATCAATTAAAGGTTTGGATGGGTTACCAACTTTGGCTACTCCAATAATGGTTCTCTTTTGATCACCTCTAAAGGTAACCGTTGCACCGTCCTTGATGCAGATCACTTCGGAGAGCAAGGAGGGATCTCATGTCATGTGTTTGGAGCAGCCACTATCGAGTATCAATCCTTTCCTTTTAGAGTTAATATTTCCTTTATTGCACTTTTTCTTGTTCTTGAATACCTACATAGTATAACATAAGCTCATGGTACCCAAGCTTGTTGGGTCCAAGGGGATTAGCCCTTTAGAAACCAAGTCCAAGTGGACTTTGGCTTCCCAACATAGTTACCACTATGTATCACATCACTAAAATACAAGCTTACATATGCATTCATATCATTTGTGTTAGTGTTCTTGGGACCCCAAATAGTGTATGATTTGGGAGTCCTCTTCCTAGTTGCATGCACATTAGGGTAAGGTCTATGTGGTGCATGATGCTTATGAGTATAAGGTCTAGTATATGAAGGTGGAGGAGGATATGCATGCGTCGTATAAGGATCATATGCAAAAAGTGGAGCATGCATATTATATGGTGCATATGGAGCATACATGTGATGTGAAGGATATGGATGAGCATGCATATAATTTGTATGTGCATAAGAGTGTGTAGGAGCATATGCATGAGTATTTCTCATGTGTGGGTTTGCACGTGCCCGTGGGTGTGGAGCATAAAATTCATCATATGTGTTCATACGTGTGGTATGAGTGTTCATACGTGGGTGAGTGTTGGTGTACATGAAAGCATGTCCTTTCTTTTGATTTCCACCCTTAGTGGGTTTCTTGTCAAAAGAAGGAGCGTGTGGAGTGGTGACTTTCTTGGTAGGTTTGCTACCAATAGTGTTTTTGTCACTACTAGTAGATGCACCGAAGGATGGCCCTCACAAAATCTATAGTTACACCACCATAGGAGGTGCGGGGTTTGGATGCGTTTGCTTCCATATAACCAAGTCCAACACGATGTGTGGCCGGAAATTGGTTAGACAGCAATTCATCTGATTGCATTTTCCCTTTGTTAAATCTTTTAACATGGGAGGACATGAGCTCATATTTCTCATTTAAAGAAGAAATGGTAGTGTCCAAGGTGGACACATGTGTAGTGAGCTCATGCACTTGGGTTTTGAGAGAATCATTCTCAATACCCAATTTGGTGTTTTGTGAAATTAGATCATTATTATCTTTAGAAAGAATGTGATCTAACTGAGATTTGAGAGAATTCACCTCATTTCTCAAAGTGACATTTTGAGAAACCAAATTGGCTTTCTCAAGTGTGAGAGTGTCAACAATGGTGTCATTGTTGGTGATGGATGGCATGGATGATTTATTAGCATTCAATTTCTTCAAATTAGTAAACCTAAGCATGAGAAATTGATACTTTGAAATTAACTCTTCGTTAGCAATACGAAGTTCATCCATTGTTACCTCAGTTTCATCGTTCTCATTATCGCTTCCCTCGGAGGGTGTATCCTCACGTGCCATGAAGTACATGTGTGCACTCTCAACCTTCTCATCTTTGGATTCGCTTGAAGAATCCTCGCTCGAATCATCAAAAGTCCAAACGAGTCCTTTCTTCTTATCCTTCTTGAATTTGTCGGACTTGTCGTACTTTGGTGCCCTCTACTTTTCTTTGTTCTTTAACATTGGGCAATCCTTCTTGATGTGCCTTGGCTTGTTACAATGAAAACAAAGAGAAGATGAATTGTTAGTTGAATCAAATTTAGATTTGAAAGGTAATTTACCTTTGCGAAAGAAGCGTTGGAACTTCTTTGCCATTAGCATCATTTCTTCCAAATCCATCTCGATCTCGGATTCATCACTATCGGAGGATGAAGAGGTAGTCTTTAATGCTAACGCCTTCTTCTTTGACTCCGTTGGCTTCATCATAGCTCTAATCTTCAATCGGGTCTCCCTTCTTACTTCGTAAGACATGAGAGTACCGATGAGATTCACCACGGTATAATTCTTCATGTTATTGACCTCCTCAATGGCAATAGCCCTTCTTGCCCACTTTGAGGTCATTGCCATGATTATCTTTCTTACTTTCTCTTGTTGTGTGTATACTTGTCCGAGAGCTTCATGCTCATTGGTGACGTCGGTGAAGCGTCCGTACAACGTTGCAATGTTCTCACCTTCCTGCATTTGAAACATGTCGAAGTTTTGTATAAAAACATATAACTTTGACCATTTTACCTTGTTCATCCCCTCGTGGGTGACGAAGAGATGGTTCTATATTTGATATGTACTCTTACATGTGCATATCTTGTTGAACTCATCCGGATCTAATGCGCAATGAAGAGTGTTCATTGCTTTAGATTATTCACCTCGGCGGACTTCTCGACGGGAGTCCATTTGTCAAAATCTTCTTTGGTGGGTTCAACGTAATCCTTATGGAGGGTTCTTCAAAGAGAAGCACTTCGAAGAAATGTTTCCATTCTGCACTTCCAATATCTGAAATTCGTGCCATTGAAGCATGGAGGATGAACCGTTGGTTGTCCTTCGAATACAGTAAAAGCACCATCTCGATCGTAATTGTTGTACTAAGGAGTTTAAGGACGTTGTTGTTGCTGGATGTCATAGCTATAAACTTGCGCTCTGATACCAATTGTAAGGACCCTGGCTTTGAGGAAAACACTTGAAGGGGGTTGAATAGTGTTTATAAACTTTAACTAAGAAATTATGCCTAATTAAATTCCAAATCCAACAAAGATGCGGAAATAAGAATTAACAACAATGAATCACTGCAAACAATAAGATGTTTCAAGGGTTTGGATTACCCAAGTCATACCCGACTTGTTCCTGGTAATCCTACGTCCCTTCCACCTAGATACCTTCGGATACTCAAGTTAGAACCCTAACTTGAGGTTTCCGATAAACCCACTTGTAGCAACCCTACAAGTGTAGTCGACCTACAATCAATGTCCTTGAATCCCACAACTTGGGATCAAGCAACCCACTCTCAAAACCGAGAGAAAAAATTAATAATGAAAGTTATGAAATTATGAAATTACAACACTTACAATCACATATGCCTTGAAGTAGAACTTGAAGGAGCAAGTGTGTTGGCTATTGATGTCTCTTCCAGTAATAGAGAAATCCCCTTCTCTTGTCACCACCAAATTCCTAGAGGATATCACTTTGATTCTAGGTTAGAGAGTAAGAGAGAATGAGATTCTAAGGCTTAGAGAGAATGAGAGCTTGAGAGCTTGAAGAAGAATTCTAGAGTTTCTAAGAGAATGATTAAGGGACGCCAATGGAACAATAGAAGCCCCTCTTATAGGTTCTCCAAAACCCTCAACCAGAATACACAAAACCCCCTTTGAAATCGGTATGGAAAAAGCCAATGGTTGAATTTAAAGTACATACAGTCGACTGGTGAAGAAACCAGATTCGACTGCTGCACTGTGTCAGAGGGTAGGTGAGAATTCAAACGATATCTTACCACGTAGGACAGTCGACTGATGAAGGTTGGACATGCGCCTGAAAACCATCAGGCGACTGAGAAACCTTCTGTAAATGACTGATGCGTAAGTTGTGAAAACAAAGAATTCTGGGTATACAAGGACATGCAACTGATGTGGAATCCACAGGCGCCTGTGCCGTAGGCAGGCGACTGGGAAACCAATATCATTCATCTGTTGCAAAAATGAGTAACTTGCCAAAATCAAAGTTCTGGGTAAGTGTTGGAAAGGCAACGGTAGAAGCATATACTGGCACATGTACCATGGGCAGGCGCATGTAATTCCTTCTTACATCGCCTACAGGGGCTAGTGCAAAAGTTGACAAAACTTAAGAAGATTGGACAAGATGAGACATGTGACTGACTAACAAGTCACAGGCGCATGTAACTGGACAGGAGCATGTACTTTGTACATCAGTCGCCTGATGAAAGTAAATAACTGAAAGCCCAAAAATCAAGTCAAACAGAGTGTGCATAACAGACGACTGAAGAACAATTCTCAGGCTCCTGTATGGAGACAGTCGCCTGTATAGTGTTCATCATTCGCTTGTTGCAAGTCCAAAATTCGCATTAAAGGGAAATCAAAGATAGAGCCCTAGGAAATGTAATCTAATGAAATCCTAGGCTAAAAATAGTGAAGTATGTGAGCTCCAACAGTAACTACTTCAAAGTATATTCTAATAAGAAATAAAAGAGAATAAAAAGATTACATATATTTTGGCTTCCCTTCTTTCTCTTGAATGATCTTGAAGTCTTCTTGAAGACTTTGAAGCTCCATTCTTTATCTTTGATCACCCAATCTTCAACTTTGAGCTTTGATTGATACTTGAGTGTCATCCATTGTTATTAGATATTCATGATCGGTTTATGCAATGGATTTACTGCATGGAGGGGATTAGTCACAAGTATTTATGTTTTCTCATCATCAAAACCAACTAGGGAGAAGTCCAATACTCAAAACATGTCTCTTCAATCAGTGGATAGATCAGTTAAGTACCCTCTGGGCATGATAGATGATGTACTGGTTCGCATAGGGAAAATCTTGGTCCCGTGCGACTTCGTCATAATGGATATTACCGAGGATGCTCGCATCCCAATCATACTTGGCCGACCCTTCTTGGCCACGGCGGGCGTACTTATTGATGTGAAGGGAGGAAAATTCTCCCTTAACGTGGGACGAGAAAAGGTCGAATTTGACTTCAAAAAATCCATGAAGAATTTTATGGAGGACGACCATATGAATCAAGTTGACCTCCTTGAAGAAGTAATCAAGGAGACCGCGTTGGAGGGGATGTTTTGAACAATGATGAAGAGCCCCAGATGACAATTTGAGCACGAAAGAGAAACTTAAGGAAAATACAATGGAGGAAGAATCTGAGAGAGCTCCTAGGGAAAGCCCCAAGGAAGAGCCGCCATGACGACATCCAGCAATCCCTAAGGATATAAGGAACCAAAGACAGGACAAGTTGAAGCTGATCTTGGAGAAGAAGCATGGAGACGAGGACACCCTGGACTTCTCCACCCTTAAGCCGCCATGGCGACATCTAAATAGGGAGTCGAGCTCACGACTTAAAGCGAGCGCTTCTTGGGAGGCAACCCAAGGGTTTTCGTTTAGTTTTTAATACTTCTATTTAGATATTAGATTTTAGTTTAAAATAGCTTAAATTTTCTCTTTGAATAAAGCCCCAAAAACCCCAAAAATTGACAAGTGTTTTGATGTTGGAAGAAGCTTAAGAAGCTAGGAGAACTCATTCTAAACAGCCGCGTAATGCCAATCCACGCGGCCGGGTACAGAAAAGAAGAAGAAGAGGATAAGAGCAGCTGAAATGGTGATCGACGCGGCCGCGTGACAAAAGCACAAACAACCGCATCATTGGGATAACCTTCTAACTCAAAATTTTCAATTCCACATGGCCGCGTCACCCAGTTGATGCGGCTGCATAACTCTATGTTAAATTGAACCCAAAATCACCCTTCTACAGGAACAACGCAGCCGCTTCACATCAATCGAAACGACCGCGTCGATCCAAATTTCCATGCCAAAACACGCAGTCGTTTAAACCAACTTGAAACGACTGCGTCCCTACAAAAGTCCCCAAGGCCAAAATTTTCAAATCGACGCGGCCATTTTACCAA
Organism: Scilla litardierei; assembly: GCA_030789695.1. Lineage (NCBI taxonomy): Eukaryota > Viridiplantae > Streptophyta > Magnoliopsida > Asparagales > Asparagaceae > Scilla > Scilla litardierei. Next base: position 387,057,371 of record CM061142.1, read on the forward strand.
ATCGAAATGGCCACGTAACTCTTTGTATTCTTGGCTCAAATCCATCTTCTTGCAGGATCTATGCTGCCTTTTGAATTCAAACGATGCTGTCGGGTCGATCCAAATTCTTGAGCTTCAAATTTACCTAATTCGACATGGCCGTTTTATCTACATATGCGGCTGCATAACTCTCTTCTTTCTCGAGCAAAAAACATACCTTTTTCAGTATCGACGCGATCGATATGCCAATCGACGCAACCACGACAAATCGATCGCATCGCTTCCAACCCTTCGATTTTTTGGTTCCCATCTTGATGCGGTCATTTGGTCATGGACAACACGACCACGTCACTGTCCTTTATAAACCCCAATAGCCCCCAAACGGCCATTCTGTGCGAATTTTCTCCAAACGGTTCATCTTCCTCTCTCGATTCCCCAGACTTGAGCTGCCCCGATCACTTTAATCTCCCATCCTCCTCTCCAAATCATCCCACCCAACCTTCCTCCACCATAAGCCCTCCCTTCCACATCCTCTCCCGGTCGAATAGGCGACAAACCAAAACCCTAACGACGCATTTGGGGTTATTTTGCGACTTCATTCGATGCAGGTGACTCAAGATAAATTGTTGGCTTCAAGAATAGCTTGGGGGACTCTCCTCTTGGCATTGGTGCTTTCGATTTCAGCGACAAGCTTCGACGTTTGGTAACCTCTTTCCTTACTCTTTAATTTTCACAATTGCTCGCTGAATCACTAAGTTTGCATCAGTCCACACACACTTCCCTTCATACACCCTTTGCATTACTCACACCACTCTTACAATGCCTGCCAAAAGAGAGCGTAAGAAGAAGGCCACCACTACTGGCCCTTCCCAGGATAGGGGCAAACGTCAGAAAAATCTGACGGCTGCTTAAGCCCAAGCAGCTATTGAGAGAGGTGACTCACCACTCCCTCCCCCTCAGTTAGAAACTCTAGGAATTGAGTTCGTTGACGAAAATCAACAAGACACTTTCACTTCCCTCAACTCTAGGACCATAGTGCCAACTCAATTCCGGAGCGTCACTGCTCTATCTGCATTAGGTCTCCTTGATGATGTCAGTACCCTCCTTCGGAACATCGGATATGAGGAATTCCTAGAGTGTGATGCTAGGATATATAGGAGGCTCACTTTAGAATTCCTTTCCAATTTTAAGATCTATCCTTTGTGGTTTTCATTTTGTATCATGAACAAGGAGTACGACATGTCCATTAACTTCTTGAACCCCCTCTTTAAGTGGCCTTGAGCACTAGAGCCTGAAGCACACCTCCACAACTACCCATATCCTCCTGAGTATGACTCCAACATCTTTTGGTTGAGGATTACTCGCCTTTCACCCATCATCATCACTTGGGTGAAGGCGTCTAGCATTATCCTCCCTGGCCTCCGTATCGTCCATTGCATTATAGCAAATTCCATCTTCTGTCGTTACGAGACTGGCCAGGTTTCCAGGATGAGATCTTCTTCATTTGGTGTGCCACACATCCATGTGTCCTCCGTGAGGGAAACACCCCAGTTCCACATTATATCCTTCATGCTGGATCCTGGCTATACCAGAGATTTCTCCACACCCTCGCCAGCCCACACTATCGCATCTGCTGTGGAGGGTTCATCACCATCATTGCCCATCTTCCTCCCATCAACCTGAAGATCCCAGATTCCATGACTCCTGTTGCAGGCCCCACTTCTCTTGATCTCTCGGTGCTCACGAATATGCACATGATCAAGGCCTTTTGAGCCCGAGAGATATTATTGGCTTCATGCCCCCCCACCATACTCCTTACACTAGACTCTCGAGCCCTACATGCTTTGGACCTGGCACCACCATGCAGTGGATCTTCCCAACTGATCCAGATCTTGCCCAGGTAACTCAGGCACCACCTGTATAACCTCAGCATGACCATACCTAGCTTCAGGCCCAGCCCCAACATATCTAGGACCCTGCTATCCCATCTGCTTCCACATCTGTCAGCCTCACTGTCTGGTCCCCCCTTCATCAGTATAGGAGATCTCGACACCATGTCGAGGGTAGCAACAGCACCCTCGACATGGTGACTCACCACTCCCTCCCCCTCAGTTAGAAACTCTAGGAATTGAGTTCATTGACGAAAATCAACAAGACACTTTCACTTCCCTCAACTCTAGGACCATAGTGCCAACTCAATTCCGGAGCGTCACTGCTCTATCTGCATTAGGTCTCCTTGATGATGTCAGTACCCTCCTTCGGAATATCGGATATGAGGAATTCCTAGAGTGTGATGCTAGGATATATAGGAGGCTCACTTTAGAATTCCTTTCCAATTTTAAGATCTATCCTTTGTGGTTTTCATTTTGTATCATGAACAAGGAGTACGACATGTCCATTAACTTCTTGAACCCCCTCTTTAAGTGGCCTTGAGCACTAGAGCCTGAAGCACACCTCCACAACTACCCATATCCTCCTGAGTATGACTCCAACATCTTTTGGTTGAGGATTACTCGCCTTTCACCCATCCTCATCACTTGGGTGAAGGCGTCTAGCATTATCCTCCCTGGCCTCCGTATCGTCCATTGCATTATAGCAAATTCCATCTTCTGTCGTTACGAGACTGGCCAGGTTTCCAGGATGAGATCTTCTTCATTTGGTGTGCCACACATCCATGTGTCCTCCGTGAGGGAAACACCCCAGTTCCACATTATATCCTTCATGCTGGATCCTGGCTATACCAGAGATTTCTCCACACCCTCGCCAGCCCACACTATCGCATCTGCTGTGGAGGGTTCATCACCATCATTGCCCATCTTCCTCCCATCAACCTGAAGATCCCAGATTCCATGACTCCTGTTGCAGGCCCCACTTCTCTTGATCTCTCGGTGCTCACGAATATGCACATGATCAAGGCCTTTTGAGCCCGAGAGATATTATTGGCTTCATGCCCCCCACCATACTCCTTACACTAGACTCTCGAGCCCTACATGCTTTGGGCCTGGCACCACCATGCAGTGGATCTTCCCAACTGATCCAGATCGTGCCCAGGTAACTCAGGCACCACCTGTATAACCTCAGCATGACCCTACCTAGCTTCAGGCCCAGCCCCAGCATATCTAGGACCCTGCTATCCCATCTGCTTCCACATCTGTCAGCCTCACTGTCTGGTCCCCCCTTCATCAGTATAGGAGATCTCGACACCATGTCGAGGGTAGCAACAGCACTCCACCCCCACCACTTTCCTACCTCGAGCATGTGGCTCGATTGGAGGAGGAGTTTAGAGCTTTTAGGACTTCCACCACCACCCTGACTGGTTCAGAGACACCATCTCTGAGTTCGGGTAGTTGTTAGACACATCACTACCACCATCGTGACCATCCAGTCACAGTTTGACCTTGTCTACCGGTACCATTATAGTCAGGACCATTACCCTGCTGCTGTGCCTCATCTCCTACCCATTAGCATCTAGCCTCAGCCATCTCAGACACCTCAGCCATCCTAGAAACATGTGGACCCATCAACCTCTACTCCTCACGTAGACACTGCCATCACCACACTACACATTTCCATCCCATCCTAGCCATCTCTGGTTCCTGTGGACACTACCACCACCACACCTTGCATCATTACCACTCCACCAGCTTCCCCATAGGCTCCACCTTCACCACACCCCGAGACTGTGACCACTTATATTCCCTCACCTCATCCCGACCCCATGGTTCCACCCATTTCTCCACCACACACTACGGAGGTTGCAGACACACCATCTTCTCCCGCTACATCCACACACATTCCATCCCCTACACGTACTTCCACACCTCCGCACACATCCACACCACCTGAGGACGTCATAATCAACATCTCATCTTCCACAGAAGACTCATCTCCATCTCCACCTCCACCTCCACCTCCACCTCCACCCCATAAATCTGAGGTAGTTCCATCCACTCTATCTCTACCTCACATTGACACCATAATAGCAGATTCAACAGATACATCCATTCCGTCCTCTCTGCCCACTCCACCCACCCATCCACCACCTGACGTGGCTCTGCATTGTTGGATCACTTTTTGCACTCCCTCTCACCACATGGCCCATATATCACTCTCTCTCACTTTTTTGGGCATGCTTTTCTATAGCTTAGGAGAGATGCACCTGGATCTCCTTCCCATCATTTATTTGTCCTCACGCTATATTTCATGTGTTTTTATCGTGTTGAGGACAATGACTCGTCTCAAAATGTGTGAGCGCTACTCCCAAGTGTAAGAGATCGAACAAGTAATAATCCTGGTGAATCCAGGTATTGTATCCACGGGACAACCGACCTGTAAAACCACGAATTTCAGTTTATAAAGAGTACAAAATGATAATAACCAACCATCTATCAGGTATAAAGATATGGTATCTAGGGTTTAAAATAATAAAATAAAATCCTACGATAGTTACGATGAATTTGATATTGGGGTACCAAAGTGGAGAGGATGTGTTGGTCGTGATTTCGTTAGGGGTTTGCAATCAATGGTAATTAATATCTTTTCTATAACTCAACGTTTCATCCGGCTAGAGCACGAGAACATCAAAAAGTGTGGCGATAAAGTGCGTAAGATAGTGCCAAAAAGTAATCACGTATATCATTGATTTCATGAAGAAAATACGCAAAAGTGCCCTCTCAGGTCACGATACATCCTCTCAGATCGCATCACGACTAAGTTCGCAAAGGTCATATTCGATTCAAGCATGCACACGTCTCCGTATAACATACCCAAATAACATATTTGTAGAAATCAATGAAATAGGGCGAAAAGATATTGAAATCAATGATTACAACACCCTAACTACATCACAACCAACACAAATAGGTACTAGCCATGCATGGAGAGAAAATAAACCATATTCATAGACAAATACATGCTCAAAGTCTCAAAATACACACTAAATACGCAAAATACAATAGTACAGTTAGGAATTATATCACCAAAACTCTCCATTTAACCCCAAATCTCTTTCAGATGATAGCTCTGGCCTCTGTCTCCAGGGCCTCCAAATTTCACGGCCAAATACGGCTCCTAGAGCACCAAATACGCTAGAATACACAACAAAACCCTAGAAATAACTTAAATACTTAGATTACGGGTTTTAGAAGTGTTAGCAGGTCCAAACCCGCTCAAAATCGAACCCGAACCCAAACCCACGACCGCCTCAACTCCTGGCCGTCAGATCATTACGGGATTGAACAGAGAGATGACACGTGTCCTCGCTAAGAAGCAGATTCGGGCGCTCTGCAATCGAGTTCGGATCGGACTCGGATTTATTCTTTATCGTTGGATCTCAAAGCAACGGCCATGATGCTACCGTGTTTCCGCTCCGCTGATGCTTCGCTTCTGGCCATTGGATGCGTGATCAACGCTCGAGAATGAGCCACGTTGCCTGCTCTCAGAGTCGCCTTCGGGCTGATAACAGCCATTGGATCGAAATCCAACGGCACTCCTTTGGCCGTGTCATCACTTAACCGCGTTCGTTCGATTGGGTGGGGACTTGATGGATGGCTGCCACGTGTCCCTGATAACGCGGGCCGCGTACGGTGACGGTATATACTCCGCTTCGGCCGTATTTCTTCATTTAATTGGTATTCTGCAATCAAAAATTCATAGTAATTAGCACAGACCTCAGAAAAATAAAAATAAATAGTCGTTGGAATCGTGAGATCGAGATCTTCGCATGAAAAATACAGTGCAAAAATACTCAGTATATTGCTGTTTTGTGCTTAAAATAGGAGTTTGCTCTAATAAATAAGGGTATTCACAATTCGAATGTATTAGAGACCAAATACGTATCATGTATGCACAAAATGGGGCTAAATGAGGCGTTAAATATGCAATATTTACCCCAAATCACACCCCCAACTAGCGATTTACGAGTCCCTAGTAAAAAGCGCGATGAAGTCGAATGATTAATAAAACAATAAATTGTATCAATCGCTTATGGCATGGCTCAATAATACGCTTTCCAACATGATTTTGACCGTCAATATACACAATCCATGAATAAGATCAATCACATGATATTTTCTATAATTTAATTTGAATAAATAACATGCGAGCATCGTTTTGCGTAAGCAAAAGTACAACACGTCGTTATGTTCTAGTTTTCTTATTTCCAAGGAATTGGCATCTCAAAAAGGTTGTTCAAATCATGGGTATTGAAGTTGCTTAGTTTATTCACCATTTCTTTTTTTCTCTTTCCTTTTTTGACGATTTAGAATGATCCATGTAACGAGCTTTCAGTTAATGATCCTAGGCCAGACGTCCTTCGGGCATTAGGCTTAGAAGATCCCCTCGAACTTAATAACTCGAATCATGTAAGTTTTATTTTCCCTTTTTTGGATGCACTCCCCATTCATCCATCTTTCGACGTGAATCTCCAATGCTTCCTGAGGTACGAAGACCTGGCGAATTGATGAACTCAAGGGAACGATGCAGTTTTTTTTTATTTTTTTATTTTTTTTATTTCGTAAGCAACTCAACACCCATAAACATGAACATAAACTTTAATAATAAAGGCCGAATTCCTCTTCAACTTGAAGACTATTCTAATAAATCGTGTATACTTAAGCTTTTGCATCACAATAGTATGCATGAAATAAATTCAAACTATTTCGAGATATTAATCATGGCAATTGAAAGTTTTCATAAATAGCATATTAATAGTAATTCCATAAAGAGAAAAATAATTAATTCAAGCCATAAACGATTTTTAGACCTCAACCAATGCATAATCATCCGCATTTGTGGTATGTGAAGGAGTTTTAAATGATGAGAATTGGTGATTTATTCTTTTCTCTCGTTTTATTATTAAAAAAACTAAGTTCTCATACACTCACCCCAATTAAAGATGGACATTGTCCTCAAAGTCAAAAGGGGTACGAGTTTATTCAAAAGCAAGCATCCTAAAAAGCATATAAAAATCTACTTTAATGGAAAGAACACACTATGGTCAAATGGCAGATCCCTGATCTTTAATGGTGGAGGAAGTTGTTCTATTTGCTCCTTGCGCTCCTCGACGAGTATTCTTCCTCCACTCGCATCCTCATGACCAAGCTTTGACACAACCCAGCATATCTCCTCCATGTATGTACATTTTTCCTGCATGAGATACGTTGTGTCAAAAGAGATGGATAAATTTGTTTGTCCATAAAAGCTTTCCATAACAGGTCGTCACAAATGATAAAAGATTTTAAAGCTAATTGACGACAATCTGAATCTAAAATATTTGGAGTTAAAAATTGAGATTCAGAATTAGAGTGTATAGGTTCATGAGAACTTCCCTGAAAAGGATCGCTATTCTTGATTTGGTACGCTGCCTCGGGAAGACGTGGAGGTGGTTGCAGAAATAGGTCTGGAGGGCAAGACAACTCAGGCTCAGTGTATGTCATCTTGTAGTCACCTTCGTTTGCTCCACCCTCTTCATCTATAATCGTAGGTTCTGCAGGCCTCTCGAAATTTTATGGTTCTTCCTGATGGTCTTCATGGATGATGGTTTGGTGCACGTCCTGAGGTATAAGAAATAATGGCTGCTGAAACGAATCTGTCGGCACGTATGGCTCGGGCTCCAATATAGTCTGTAAGCTCTCTCCCTCACTCATATCTTCCTCTTCATAGCAGTGATAACCTATAGCAGTCCATCCGATGTACTCGTACTCCTCAGGTGGGGGAGATGAATTTGAAGGAAGACATGGTTCAGGTTCAACGGTTTTACTCTCGCTATCACTTGTCTCCACCCCATCTTCATCATCGTCAAAATGGAAATGCATCGTGTTACCCTTATAGTTTGCATGCACCCCATCACACATCTCCTCATGCTCATCTAAGTAGTTCTAATGCTCCATCTCATCTGTTTTCTCTTGGTGCTCCATAGGATCGCATGGGTAATAACTCCAAGGTAACTCCTCAGGCTGTCCCTTGACCTGCTGAAATGTTTCCTCGAAAGGAATGCTCTAGCCATCATCTTCATATCTAGGTGATTGATCTTTAGATGGCGTAGCTCTCTTATGTAGTGCAAGGTACTGCAAGTACCACCATGCATCCTCTGTCGTATATGAAAAGAATGATCCATTGCCGCTCATCTAAACGAAATCCTGCGTAGGAGGCAGTAATCCTGTGTAGAAGATCTGTAGGAGATGATCATCGTGGAGGCTATGGTGTGGGCACGCAAGCATCAACTCGTTGAACCTCTTCAAAGCCTGATGTTAGGCCTCTCCATCAGCTTGGATAAAGTTCACAATCTGTTGCTTCGTAGCGTGTTGCCTCTGTGCTTGCCACATAAAAGGAGGCAAGAATCTCTTAAGGAAGTCAGCCTGAAATGATAACGAAGTAAATAATGAGTCATGTGGCAAAGTATTAAACCAAGATATAGCATTGTCTCTTAAAGAATACGGGAAATATTTAATACATAGTCTTTCAATGTGCTTAAGCTTTTTCCCATGAAACAATTGGCGGCATATCTTTTCAAACTCTTGCATGTGTAAATATGGATTCTCCTCTTCTGTACCATGGAAGACTGGAAGGATTCGGGTCAACTCAGAAATAACATTTAAAAAGTATGCATCACCAACCATATGTATATATATATATATTGATTTTTTCAAAGAAAACAAAGATAAAAAAATAAAAAAATTTCTAAACTATAAGGTGGAAGGATCTCACCAAATATTCCTGTGAATAAATTGAAATTGTAGCTTACAGGTACCGTTATCCCCGGCAACGGTGCCAAAAACTTGACTCGTCTCAAAATGTGTGAGCACTACTCCCAAGTGTAGGAGATCGAACAAGTAATAATCTTGGTGAGTCCAGGTATCGTATCCACGGGACAACTGACTTGCAAAACCACGATTTTCAATTTATAAAGAGTACAAAACGATAATAATTAACCACCTATTAGGTATAAAGATATGGTATAAAGGGTTTAAAATAATAAAAGAAAATCCTATGATAGTTACGGTGAATTCGATATTGGGGTACCAAAGTGGAGAGGATGTGTTGATCGTGATTTCCTTAGGGGTTTGCAATCAATGGTAATTAATGTCTTTTCTATTACTCAACGTTTCGTCCAGCTAAGGCACGAAAATGTCGGAAGGTGTGGCAATAAAATGCGTAAGATAGTGACAAAAAGTAATCATGTATATCATCTCGGGTTTGGATTTTGAGTGGGTTTTGGTTCGATTTCATGAAGAAAATACGCACAAGTGCCCTCTCGGGTCATGATACATCCTCTCGGATTACATCACGAATAAGTCTGCAAAGATCATATTCGATTCAAGCATGCCCATGTCTTCGTATAACATACCCAAATAACATATATGTAGAAATCAATGAAATACGCAATATAATGTGAATATAGGGCGAAAAGATTTTGAATCAATGATTACAACACCTTAACTACATCACAACCAACACAAATAGGTACTAGCCATGCAGGGAGAGAAAATAAACCATATTCATAGACAAATGCATGCTCAAAGTCTCAAAATACGCGCTAAATACGCAAAATACAAGAGTAAAGTTAGGAATTATTTCAACAAAACTCTCCAATTATCCCCAAATCTCCTTCAGATGATAGCTCTGGCCTCTGTCTCTAGGGCCTCCAAATTTCACGGCCAAATACAGCTCCTAGAGCCCAAAATACGCCAGAATACGCAACAAACCCCTAAAAATACCTTAAATACTTAGATTACGGGTTTTAGAAGTGTTAGCGGGTCCAAACCCGCTCTAAATCGAACCAAAACCCAAACCCATGACCGCCTCAACTCCTGGCCATCAGATCATTGCGGGATTGAACAGAGAGATGACATGTGTCCTCGCTAAGAAGCGGATTCGGGCGCTCTGCAATCGAGTTTGGATCGGACTCGGATTTGTTCTTTACCATTGGATCTCAAAGCAATGGCCATGATGCTACCGCGTTTCCGCTCTGCTAATGCTTCGCTTCTGGCCATTGGATGTGTGATCAACGCTCGAGAATGAGCCACGTCGCCCGCTCTCAGAGTCGCCTTCGGGCTGATAACAGCCATTGGATCGAAATCCAACGGCGCTCCTTTGGCCATGTCATCGCTTAACCGCGTTCGTTCGATTGGGCATGGACTTGATGGATGGCTGTCACGTGTCCCTGACGACATGGGCCGCGTACGGCGACAGTATATACGTCGCTTCGGCCGTATTTATTCATTTAATTGGTATTCTATATTCAAAAATTCATAGTAATTAGTACAGACCTCAGAAAAATACAAATAAATAGTCGTTGCAATCGTGAGATCGAGATCTTCGCACGGAAAATACAAAAAGTGCAGAAATACTTAGTATATTGATGTTTTGTGCAAAAATAGGAGTTTGCTCTAATAAATAAGTGTATTCATAATTCGAACGTATTAGAGACAAATTATGTATCATGTATGCACAAAATGGGACTAAATGAGGTATTAAATATGCAATATTTACCGCGAATCAGACAACGCTTGATTCAGCACGGGGGAAGAGCGTTTAAACGGCGATTTTCTATTTTTCTTCTATTTTCTTTCTTATTTTCTCATTTAAATATTTGTTTTTTTATTTTATTCTCGTTTTTCTTTCTAATTTTCGATTTAACTTTCTTTTTCATTTTGCATCATGTTTTGGTCGTCCCGGATAGTAACTCCGAAAACAATGTAGTTTTACCGCAAGCGCACGGTTAAGTGGTGAGCGGGTATCGAATCAACGGGAAGAACTATTGGTACCTATATGGATTATTAAGCTATTGTGAAATGGTGGCGAAGAAATATTTGTGTCACAATCGATCAAAGTGTTGGTCGTAAATTCAATTAATAAGAATGCCTAAGGCTTGGGAATCTCCACTATATATTTCAAGCAATCAATGTGAAACACGAATTTCAATATTACTACTCTTGATTTAGGGTGAACTTGTCGCAACTAAATTGGGAACCAACACACGCTCTCGTGCTACGCAAGCCTATATTAATCTAAACTAGAGCCTTGCTCTCGCACAAGCCTAGTTCAAACTACTAGCATTAAGATCGACAACAATATTTCAATTCCAACTCAAGCTCGCTCTCGTGCAACTCAAGTTCGAATCTAGATCGTGATAGTTCGTATCCGTTTTACCATCGTACAAACGAATATGATTATAGAAATATAATAAAGATGCTAGCTTTGGTCGCTTACGCGCACCAATTCTAGGGAATCTCGATTATAGATCTAAATCGAATATCTAGGGCTTTCCTTAGATCAAGATCCAATTGAAATCCCTAGTTATCCGTAGTAAATCAATCACAATCTAACCCTTAACAAGATTAGTGAAATAGCAATTCAATAGATCTAACAAATCACACTTTAAATCCACAGGGTTCATCCCTTTGCCCTAGAGCAAAGAGACTACTCACAATTCATCATAGAAATCTCAATAAAAACAAGATGTGAAATAGAATTCATCACAAAACTCAGATTTTGGAAGAAATATAGCATAAAAATATCAACTTGCAAGAGTTTAAACAAATCAATTTTGGAATACAAGCTTCAAGAATAAGAAATTTAGATCCTTCTCTCCAATTCTTTCGCCAAAAGAAAACTAGAACTAGAATTAAAACTAAGAAACTTATTCTAAAGAGTCTCTCCTTGGGCTGCCCACAAAACTGGGTATTTGTATCGGCCCAGAAAATACAGAAAATCCTGACAGATTTGCCCCTGAACAACTGCGAACCCTAGATTTGGGAAACTAGCCGATAGCGCACTCTGCCGAGTCAACTGCTCACTCAGTCGAGTGAGAAGTCTGCATAAATTGGGGTTTTCAGTATACTGGACGTTCAGACCACTCGACCGAGTTGTCTTCTCACTCGATCGAGTGAGAATCATACTCGGTCGAGTAGGAACTACTGCTGATCCTCTCAAAAACAGAGAATCATCGAAGGATTTATTCACAATTTTTATCTCCACTCGATCGAGTGGGCTTCTCACTCGGTCGAGCGAAAATTCTCACTCGGCCGAGTACATTCTGGATCTTCTTCAGGCTGGATTGGGCGTGTCAGCTTCACTCGGTCGAGTGGGCTGCTTCACTCGGCCGAGTCGCCTGTTTCAGTACTCTTTTCACCTTCTTCGTGCTTCCTCGTCATTTCATTCGCCTTCCTTCCTTCTTCTACTCATCCTCCAGGTCTGTTAGCTCTCTGATATCATCGTCAATGACGCTCTGACATGCATGTAAGCACTCGTGGCTCCAAATTGCTCCCGATTGCTCCATATTTCCTGAAATCGGACGTAACAAAGAAATAGTGAAATATGGCGTGAAAACGTCGTATAATCGTTAAAATCGCGATATGAGCAATTGTTATGGGATGAAAAAATACAGAAATAAAGTGTAAAATATGTGCATATCAAAATCCCCAAGCTTACCCCTTACTCGTCCTCGAGGAAGATAAGTAAAAAGTGAACTTGGCGAATAAAATAAATAAAAATCAAATAGACGAAAAAGGAGAAGAAAAAGGGAAGTGCTAGATCATTCTCTCAGAACTCAGGTTTGCTTACTCAAGTAACACAAGCAATGAATAAGAAACATCGCTAAAGCTTTCATTTCGATATCATTTCATATCGGTACACTTGATAGAAAAACTAAGAACAACATGAATCATATGAAATATGAAATCATTTTAGAATCAAACATCGTCTAAGGCATAGGAAAATGATATATATAATTATAGACAACACACGTTTTAATTGACTGCTTCTATTTGGAGTATAAGAGATATCATGCAATTCAAATCAATAAGAATATAAAGAGATGGTTTTAATGAATTTCATGCCAATTTTTCAATTCATAGATGTCGTTATACTCTAGGTCATCTCCCTAAGTATCAAAAATTACCTAGCTTAGGCCATCATGCACATATAAATAGTCACTCTCTCACACATCATTGGATCTCCTGCCCCAAGCTTATCTATAAGCGTGGTGGCATCAAATATGAACTTTTTCCCATATTTTGTGTAGCTCCATTTATAAAAAGGAAGACAAGAAAGAAGTAAAGAAGGGGATTGTGTATATACAATGAAACTTTTCTTTTTCTTTTTCTTTTTCTTTTCTCTTTTTTTCCTTTTGTTCTCTTTTTTTCCTTTTTTGATACACAAGAACAATCCTAAAGAAAGATGCAAAGATATAAATTTTTCTTTTCTTTTGAGATTTTGGGATAATGGAGCTTATTTCTCTTTAGCATGGGGAAGATGCAATAATAAGATTCACTTAAGGGGAGATTCATCAATGATTATATGTATAGAGACATTTTTCAAGATATGTGGAAAAAGAATATATGATAACGCTCGGTTCACTCTTTTTGTATGTGCACAACAACGTCAGCATGGTAATGTCATCTACCCAGTTTGATTTATAAAAGTAAACTAATCTACTCATATCAAACGACAATCAATTCATTCAACCTGGAAGTTCAATACACATTTCATGCAATAAGAAGTGATATTAAGATACAAAGCAATACTCCAAGTAATAGGCAGTCAATTCATGAATCTTGGTGCACTTTCTATAAAAAGTATACAATAATGTAATTCTCAGACGAGTCAATGCTAAAATTCATCCATGGACAAATAATAAGCACGTTGGAAATTCTTTTTCTCAAGAGCACGGTAAATATATCGCAGATGATATCAGAAATAAAAAACAATAGCATGACAAGAGATACGTGCATAAGAGTAAAGCAAAATCCAAGCTATATTCATCATAGGGAATTCATCTCTAGCAAAGAAAGTAAAAAAAGAAAGGATAAAATGAAATCTAACTATACACATGCAAGCACTCCAAAAATGAAGAAAACATGATGCATGTGAAATAATGAAAAAGTGCATGAAAATAAGTGGAAAATGAAGAAAACCGAAATAATAAAGATAAAAACAAGGAAAATAAAAAAGTGTGTGGGCACACTCACTCCCCCAAGCTAAACATCACATTGTCCTCAATGTGCGAAGTGTGGCACTAGGACATATAAGTTAGGGATGGGTGGGTGTGGATGCAATATGATGCGAAATAAAGGAAAATAAGGAAAATAAAATATGACATGATGGTATATGCAAAGGATATATGCTAAGAGAGCATGCAAAATGATGTATGGATAGATGCAAGATAGTGGGCCAGAAATACATACTCTCCCCGAAGCTGAAATATACAGTGCCCTGCCAAAAGGCAAAGACAGATGTGCATACAAAATAGTGGGATGATGTGTGGAGCAAAAATATGATAGGCATCAAGAAGTCATGCATATGCTGGTGCATCGCCATCACCTCCCTGTTGTGGGGGCGGTGGTGGCAAAGGTGATGGCTGCTTAGGGACAGGTTGCTGATGCTGCATGCGGTGGAGAATCTGGTTCAGCGTGAGCTGGATACCAGGAATCATGGTAATACGGGCCTGCTGAGCAGTGACGGCCGCCGTGAGAGCCCTAAGGTCAACTCTAAGTCCACTCACTGTCGACTCAACAGCGCTAAGGCAATGTTCTCTATAGTCAGGAGCGGGGTAGAGGGACATGGAGGTGTACTAACAGGGGGTCTCACACGGACTCCAGATACTAGTGGGCCCACTATTGAGTGTGTGCAAGGAGCGAAGCTCATAACAAGATGCCCAGCCTCTAGGGGAGGCTGAGACGTAGGAACGGTCTCAGGGATATGTGCAACAGAGGAGGAGGTCGGAATATCAACAGAGGACGAGGCATGCAGAGAGGTCATGGCAACAAATGTGGTGACAAACACCACGGCACTCTCGGTATATACGGCGGCGGCAGAGACTGGAGTGTCGACAGGTGGGGTGCTCATGAAATCAGGAGATAGTGACACCCCAGGAGTCAAAAAATCAGGTGTGTTAAGGGTCTCTGCGGTCGCGGAGGAAGAAGGGTCGCCTCTTTCAAAAGTGGTGGTGACAGCACTCTCAAAGCTCATATAAGAAATCGGGTCAACTCACAGCGGTGGGATGGTGGTAGAATCAGACACAATGATAGAAGTGGAGCTCTCAGCACGAGCAGAAGTGGAGACCGATGTGTCGGGCTTGGGGATCGGATCAGGAGTAGGCTGGGAAATCGGGATCTCAGGGGCGAGGGGCTCGACATGGGGCTCAGCTGCTTGTCGTCGGGCTCTAGTACATATATAGGTGGGATAAAGAGTTCCATCGGAAACCTCCACTCTACACCTATTGGTCCAATATGTGTCCTAACGGGGTTCGAAAGCACTATGTAATCAGCAGAGAAGGGACCATGTAACCAAACCCAATGTGCTGTCTGTGGGGACAGATCATATGCATGTAGGCCAAAACATCTAAAGACAAGGAGGTGGGACTTGTAGCACGGCGTAGGCCAGCGAGAAGCTGTATGTCGAAAATAGGCGGTAAGAGGGTGATCAGTCCGCCACAACATATCGTGTTGGTGGAGGCGATCGAAGAAAAGATGCGGTCAAAATACCATCTAGTAATATCAATGGAAATTACAGGGACTAAGACATCCCCGGTGCCCTCTAAGGCTCTCTTCCTAGTCATCGCATAGAGCATGAAAGCTCTGGCATGGACATGGTCCCTACTTCTGGCATGGCAAGTATGATGGTCGCCAAAAGGCGCTATACAAGTCGCAAGCATGGGTGGACTATAAAAGAGGCATTCGCCCTGCTAGGGTCAAAGTGGTGTGTGCCAGTGATCGTGTCCCAAAAAGCAGCAGCTGAAAAGACAAACGGGGAGTGGTGTGGGGGACAATAAGCTCGGTCGAGGTCTGGGATAGGTGGCCAATGAAAGTATGCTTAGGCCATGTCGTGATAGATCTTGCACGCCTGGTCCATGAGCCTAAAAGAGTAGCCACTAGGAGTCCTATGAATAGAACTCAAGACCTCTAGTGTCGGATGAACGTAGGTGTCTGCTGACACTGACAAAAAGTCGCCCCATCCCACATTGTCATACAACGGGTGCAAGCCCTGAAATACCCCTAGGCGCTCAAGTGTATCAATATGCGCGAACATAGTAGGTATGATCTGACACTGCGAGATCCTCTCAAATTTGACGTGGTGTGCTTCATCTCTGAAAGTGATCCCGTACGTCTCGATCGTAGGGACATGCTATGCTGGTGGTGCTGGTGGTGGTACAGGTGGTACTGCAGGTGGTGTGGAGGATGCTAGGAGTGTAGCTACGGGGTCGCTATGCGGTGGGGGCACCATCCCAGGGGAAGAAGGATCGGGATCGCCAGTCCTCTTCTGCTTGGAACCAAGATGTCGAGCGCTAGATCTAGTGTGTAGGGGCATCGGTGAATTCTGTGAGATGCACACCAATCAAGTGCTATCAAAATACTCAGAATAAAATATGGAACGAGTGTACCGAGCACGATGCAACTTCGAGCAAGCAAATCAACGTGTGCGAGCTCCCCTAAGCTCCAAATCAGCGGTAGATCTCCCCCAAGCTTTCCTGCTACAAAAGAACAATTAATTAGCATTAAGAATTCATAATGTATAAGGTAGATCAATAGAAACGGCAAAAAATGGGGCTGAATAGGGGTTATTGTTTAGATTAGGGCTTACGAATTAGATATTGGAAGATATATGGTGAAATAGGGGTAGATGGGGGGTGTTCGTCGGACTCGGCCGGAGGTGGGGTTGCTGGAGGTGGCGTCAGAGATCGGGTCGGCGTGCACTCAGTCGAGTTGGCGAAGGAGCAGTGGTCGAGTCGGAGAAATGGGAAGGGTTTTGTGAATTGGGGATTTAGGGCTGTGGGCGAGCACTGTTGGGGATTTTATAGGGCTCGACTGACTTAAGTCACTCGGCCGAGTGACGATCGTCACTTGGTCGAGTAGCCCAATATTAACACATTTTGGAATTTCAGCTGAGTCGAGCGACTCGGTCGAGTGGTTCGAGTCACTCGGGCGAGTGACAAGTTCCACTCGGTCGAGTGAGAGATAAGGACAGAGTATGATTTTTGGGACTTTCCTTTTCAGTGTGTCACTCGGTCGAGTGGCTTATTCACTCGGCCGAGTGGGAATTTCACTCTACCGAGTAGGCTGGCTGTTTCAGCTCTCTACTCTCTGTTTTTCTCAGTCTTCTGTTTCTCCCTCTCCATCAGTTTCTTCCTTCCTTTATCGTTAAACACATCCTCAGGGCTGGGGCTACTCTCCATCGCCATGGCTATCCTCCATTCGAATAGATTCCTCATATCTTCTTCCTTCGATAAAAACATTGCTCATTGTTAGATTTTTCTAGACTCTTGACTCACTATACTAATAAAAATCTAAAACGAAAATTAAAAAAAATTTCAACTAAAAAGAACTAAGATATGAACATCAGTTTTCCTCTCGACAAGCGCTTGTTTAAGGTCTTGAGCTCAACCCCTTATGATTTCATGTTGAGCTCGTGATGTTCGGCGCATAGGAGATGCACGTGTCAAACTTTGTGAGGAGGCCGGTAGAATTCAGATGTTGTGCTTCTTCTTGCTTGGCCTCCTTTAAGCCCGCTTCGTCTCTAATGATGGTGAGGGATAACTCCCACAAGCTTCGGTTCTTGGCTCCTTTGTTCTTTTCCCGACGGTGGTGAAGTATACGTCGGTGGCACGTTCTTTCCTTGCTTCACCGAAGAGAGCTTATAGAGCTCTCTAATCCTCACAACATTAGCATCTTTCTCCTCTTCCTCAGTGAGAGGATCCGTGGTATCTCCATTTGGCGCGCCGTTTTCAGAAATTGGCACTCCGTCAAGGCTATCCGCGTGTAAAGCTCCAATGGCATATGGCATGGCTTCATCGATGACCTCATCAAGTAGGTCCACATAGTCGCTTTCCTCCAGCAAGGATCTATTCTTCATGGCGCGTGGAAGATGGAACTCAACTTTGATATTTCCAACATTGAGTGACAACGTTCCCTCTCTCACGTCCACGATGACTCCGGCGGTAGCTAAGAAGGGGCGCCCAAGTATAAGAGATGTATCTCCCTCTTCTTTTACATCCATGATGACAAAGTCACATGAAACTCAAAGTCCTCCCGGTATTTGAAGCGGCACATTTTCAGCAATTCCCACCGGCCTAATAATACGCCTATCGGCAATTGAATCTTCATGTCGGTGGCCTTAAGGTCGGTCCACGTATTGAGCTTCTTGAACATGGTGAGAGGCATGAGGCTAATGCTCGCACCCAAATCTACTAAAGCCTTTTGTAGGGGACTCCGCCAAGTGTGCACGGAATTCTAAAGCTTTCGGGATCCTTTAATTTCTTCAGCAACTTGTCTTCGTTAACGAACCAAGTATCTTGTTCGGTAAGCATGATCATCTCCGTTCGTTTCCTTCCTATAATCAAATCTTTGAGAAACTTCGCATACGTCGAGATTTCAGTAATAGCATCAAGGAACGGGATGTCCAAGCTTACACCTCACAAGTACTCTAGAAATCGAGCAAACTTCTTCTCTAATTTGGCCTTTGCCAATCGTTGTAGGAATGGTATCGGTGGCACATATATCCTCTCCTTCTGGGGCTATCAACTTCAGATTTTTCCTCATTGTGTTTCGCCGCCATGGGCTCACCTCTTCATTTCTTCTCTCTTTCTCAACCGAAAATTCATTCCTTGGGCCTCTAGTTTGAACCATGGTGGGAGTAGTATCCTTTCCGCCTCTAGTGGTCACCACCACTACCGCATTGATGTTGTCGGCGTTGCTCCTTGGGTTTGGCTTCAGTTGAGCCAATAATTGATTTTGGGCCTTGTTGAGCAATGTGATTTGCTCTGCCAATTGCGCCACGATGGTGTTGAGGCTATCTTGGCATGTCGGTAGTTTAGCAATGATCTTCTTCTGCTCGACCATAAACTCTTCAACTCTAGTCTCATGATCGGATCTTGGCAGTGCCGATAGTGGATTTTGTGGCCTCCATCCTTGATTAAATCCGGGGGGGGTCTTTAAGGCCCCACTTGTTTCCTTTGCTTGAATTGTTGTTGTTGTGGCGGCCTTTGTTGGTAGGATTGTTGCTGAGGTGGCGGGCGAGCTAGTTGTAGTTGTGGTGGTTGTTGAGGAGGTGTTAAGGCTCCACTATTGTTTGCATATGAAAATATGGGGGGAGACTTCCAAGCCGGATTCACCCAAGACCCATTATTTTCTCCATATGGCTTGTAATCAGAAATATACTGAACCTGCTCAACAGGTTCCTCATGTGCCTCGCCACCTACTTACATGACTTGTCCTTGCCAATCATTTGTGTGTCCATTTGATGTTAACATATTAGGAATAACACAAGGCTCACACAACTTCTTCTCAAGTCTCTCCACCACTCTAGATTGAGAGTCAAACTTTGTCACCAATTCTGCCACCGCCTTGGCTTCATGTATGCTCGTCAGTTTCACAAATGATGATGTTTGGCCACTCTCATCAGCCCACTACTGATTGTTAGAGGCCATCTCCTCTAGTAACACCGTAGCATCCTCAGCTGTCTTTGACAATATCACCCCATTAGCGGTGGCATCAATAATCATCTTCGTATCCGCTTTCAAACCATTGTAGAAACTGTGCACAAGCTTCCAATCATCTATATTATGGTGGGGCAATAATGTTGTAGATCTTTGAAGCGCTCCTATGCCTCATATAACGATTCTTGGGGGCCCTGCCTGAAAGACATCAAAGCATTCCTTATCTTTACGGTCTTCGAAGGCAGATAAAACTTGTTGATGAATGCGCTTGCTAGCTCGTCCCAAGTAGTAAATGTGCCATGTGCTTGCGTCCTCAACCAATATTAAGCTTTATCTCAAAGAGTGAGCCGCAGGCGGATGGCATCCTCTGGTACATTAGGGATCTGAAAGGTAGCACACTTCCCCAAGAACATCTGGATGTGGTAATGCAGATTTTCATGCGCATTCCCATGGAAGGGATCTTGTTGCATCAGCACAACAAGTCCCATTTTCAGCTCAAAATTCTTCTCTAGCGGTAACTCTGGCATAAGTATGGACGAAGTAGCCAAGTTTTTTGGGTTAAGCCTATCCCGGATGGAAATAAGCCTAGAAGTTCGTCATGGTGGAATATTTTCCTCCGCCATTTGATTATCCTCTGAAATTTTCCCCTTTTCTGCTCTTAGTTTCCTTGTGGTACGCTTGATCTCGGGATCAAATAATATATCTTCCTTGGTTGCTCTCGATCGTGTGTTCATGCACAGAAAAAGAGAATCGGCAAAGAAGTGTTAGCACAATAGAGAAATAAAAGGGAAAAAGAACTACAATAAAAAGAAGAATAGCTAAGTAAAAATATAGAATACAGTCGCCTCCCCGACAACGGCGCCAAAAACTTGGTCGTCCCGGATAGTAACTCGGAAAACAATGAAGTTTTACCGCAATCGCACGGTTAAGTGGTAAGCGAGTATCGAATCACGGGGAGGAACTATTGGTATCTATATGGATTACTAAGCTATTGCAAAATGGTGGCAAAGAAATATTGGTGTCACAATCGTTCAAAGTGTTGGTCGTAAATTCAATTTATAAGAATGCCTAGGGCTTGGGAATCCCCATTATAGATTTCAAGCAATTAATGTGAAACACAAATGTCTATATTACTACTCTTGATTTAGGATGAACTTGTCGCAACTAAATTGGGAAACAACGCACGCTCTCGTGCTACGCAAGTATACAGTAATCTAAACTAGAGCCTTGTTCTCGTGCAAGCTTAGTTCAAACTACTAGCATTAAGATCGACAATAATATTTCAATTCTAACTCAAGCTCGCCCTCGTGCAACTCAAGTTCGAATCTAGATCGTGATAGTTAGTATCTGTTTTAACGTCGTACAAACGAATATAATTATAGAAATATAATAAAGATGCTAGCTTTGGTCGCTCTCGAGCACCAATTCTAGGGAATCTCGATTATAGATCTAAATCGAATATCTAGGGCTTCTCTTAGATCAAGATCCCCTCTCGAGCTCTCAAGATCCAATAGAAATCTCTAGCCATCCGTAGTAAATCAATCACAATCTAACCCTTAACAAGCTTAGCAACATAGCAATTCAATAGATCTCACAAATCATACTTTAAATCCATATAGTTCATCCCTTTTCCCTTGAGCAAAGAGACTACTCACAATTCATCATAGAATTCTCAAGAGAAACAAGATGTGCAATAGAATTCATCACAAAACTCAGATTTAGGGAGAAATATAGCATAAAATATCAACTTGTAAGAGTTTAGACAACCTAATTTTGGAATACAAGCTTCAAGAATAAGAAATTTAGATCCTTCTCTCCAATCCTTTCGCCAAAAGAAAACTAGAACTAGAATTAAAACTAAGAAAATTATTCTAAAGAGTCTCTCCTTGGGCTGTCCACAAAAATGGGTATTTATAGCCGCCCAAAAAATACAGAAAATCCTGACAGATTTGCCCCTGAACAGCTGCAAACCCTAGATTTGGGAAACTGGCCGACGACGCACTCGGCCGAGTGAACTGCTCACTCGGTCGAGTGAGAAGTCTGCAGAAATTGGGGTTTCAGCGTTCTAGACGTTTAGACCACCCGGCCGAGTAGTCTTCTCACTCGGTCGAGTGAGATTCATACTCGGTCTAGTAGGACCTACTGCAGATCCTCTCTAAAAATAGAGAAACGTCGAAGGATTTCTTCATAATTTTTATCTCCACTCGGTCGAGTGGGCTTCTCACTCGGTCGAGTACATTCTGGCTCTTCTTCAGGCTGGATTGGGCGTGTCAGCTTCACTCGGTCGAGTGGGCTGCTTCACTCAGTCGAGTGGGTTGCTTCACTTGGCTGAGTAACCTGTTTTAGTAATCTTTTCACCTTCTTCTTGCTTCCTCATCGTTTCTTTCGCCTTCCTTCTTCTTCTACTCATCCTCCAGGGCCGTTAGCTCTCTGATATCATCGTCAATGACGCTCCGACACATGTGTAAGTGCTCATGGCTCCAAATTTCTCCCGATTGCTCCATATTTCCTGAAATCAGACGAAACAAAGAAATAGTGAAATATGTCGTGAAAACGTCGTATAATCGTTGATATCACGATATGAGCAATCGTTATGGGATGAAAAAATGTAGAAATAAAGTGTAAAATATGAGCCTATAACGTTTATATTCCATATATGCACTCAAAAATCCAAAAAATGAAAAAAATCAAAAACTCCAAAACATATGCATTCGCATCATGCATCATGCATCATCATGCATCCATGTGTATATACTTGCATTTGCTATGAGATTTTTCCGAAAACGAATTTTTATATGCGTGGAATCTCGAGTTGAAATTCGCTTCCAAACTTTTACGCTCGATTTCCACAATGTCGATGTGAGTATATGATTAGAACGTGTCCCTAGCTCTAAATCCCTTGTAATATCCTAGCTTTGGCCGTCCCCGTAATTCCCAAGATAGGAGTACTTGAAACCGACCTAGGTTGAAACTTAGGAACCCACTGTATGTGTGGATCGTAGAGTCGATAGTTGAGTATAATGGCTTATAATCCCACGAAACTTGGATAACAACACATCACCTAGTAATAAGGATTGAATTTGCTTGGTATACTGATCGCTCCGGAATGTAACCCAAAAGTGCGACCGTGTAGTTTTACTGCAAGCGCACGGTGTAGCGACGAGCGGGTTATCGAACACAGGGAGGACGAATGAAAGTGCTTGCTCCAATCAACCTGGCTATTTAAGAACAGAAAAGAGAGAATTTGCCTTTGGCGATTCTGTCACAATCGTCAGACAAAGTACGAAGATATCAAATCAAATAAAGAACGTCTAGGGAATGGGGAATCTCCGCTACTCACCGTATCTCGTCAATGTGGTTCATTGGTGTCAAAATTGCTAGAATAAAATTTTGGATGAACTAGTTGCAACTGAATGTAATACCTAGCTCACGCTCTCGCGCTGTTGCCGGTCTATAGCTATCCTAGGTTCGGGTCCAATCTCTTGCAAACCCTAGCCTAGGGAAGCTAGCATTAGGATCAACATCATCGTTCAATCGCGCCCCGAGCCCACTCTCGTGCAAACTCGGGCCACGACCTAGGTTGGGATAGTTCCTACCCATCCAATCTCTTGCAAACGGGTATCGGCACGGAATTGCAACCGGAAACCCCAGTATCGGTCCAATCTCTTGCAAACCGATACTACGGAAATTCGATTCCAACCCAATTCGGATTTCTAGGGTTTCCTGTCAAGTTGGGGTCCAATTTCTTGCAAATCCCAATCGGCATGAATACCTAGCCATCCGTAGTAAATCGATCCCAATCTAACCCTAATAGCAATTCTAGCAAAATTTCTCCCAATTCATCACAAATTTGAAATTGGGCTCATAGGGTTCATCCCCACGCCCCAAGACGTGGAGACTACTCATAATTCATAGCACAAATACAAAAATAATCAATTAAATTAACAAGAGAATTCATCATAATATTGAGATAAGCAATAAAAATGGTATTTTTAGAGGAGAGAGACACAAACCAATGGAGTTCTTCAAATAATCCAACAAAAATCAACTTTTGTCTCCTCTCCAATCACAAGAATAAAAGCTAAAAAGTTAATCTAAAAAGCTGCAAAAATCTAAGAGAAAAGCTCTCTAACCTAGGGTAAAAACAGGGATTAAATACCCCCCAAAATCGTCCAAAAAACTGTGACCAAAATGCCCCTGCGCAGCCTGAAATCCGTAATTTTCGCTACAGGCAGCGAGTCGCACTCGGCCGAGTGACAAAAGTCGCTCGGCCGAGTGAGAAACCCTGTAAATTTCATGTAAGTTTGGGTCTTCGGGGGTCTTCACTTCGGGAGTCGCTCGGCCGAGTGAGTTGTCGTCACTCGGCCGATGGCTTCTTAGTACTCGGGCGGTCGGCATTTGCCACTCGGCCGAGTGGGTCTTCTGAAGCTCAGGCAAACGAAAAATAGTGAGTTGGCGATTTTTGAATGGCTTCATCTGAGCACCACTCGGGCGGACGGGGTCTCGTCACTCGGCCGATGTGGCTTCCGTCGCTCGGCCGAGTGCACACATGAAGCGTGTCCGATCAGGTCGGCCGAGCGGTGTCTCGCTGGTCGGCTGAGTGACTCCTTCACTCGGCCGAGTGGGACACCAAAAATGCCCAAACAGCTTGTTTTGGCCTCCTCGTCGCTCCTGCGACGTTCTTTCTTCTTCTGCTCCTCTCCAATGGCAAAATACCCCTCGGGGAGGTCATCGGTGACACTCTGGAGTAGGCGTATCTCGATATCACTCCAAATCGCTCCAAATCACCTGAAATTCGACAAAAACAAGAAATCGTGAAAAGCATCGCAATATCGTCAATATATCGTGAAAATCATGATTTGAGCGATCTAAATGGCATGCAAACATGCGGGAAAAAAGTGTAAAATAAGGAGTGATCAAAATCCCCTAAGCTTACCTCTTACTCGTCCTCGAGGAAGATAAGTAAAAGGCGAACCCGGTGGATTCAGAAAACTAAAAACGACGAAAAAAATGAAAAACGAAGAGAAACGAAAACGAAATAAAAACAAAGAAGAAAGAAGGAAGCGAAGAGGGAAGCTGCTAGATCATTTTCTCAGGACGTGGGTTTTGCTTACTCTTATAGCATGCACCGAATGAAAAACACATGTCAAAGAATTGTATTTCGATATCATAGTATAATAGTGCAAATAGAAATAGAAAACCCACGAACAACGATATAATCATGAAAAACGGAATAATTTTAGAATTAACATCGTCTGAATCATTTAAAACGGTATACAAATCGCAGATCACACACTTTTCAATTGAATGCTTTTTATGAGGAGTATAAGAGTATCACGCAATAGAATAGAAAGAATAGATAAGCATGGATTTCATGAAATGAGTGCTAGGCATAGATTTCTGGACTTCGTAAAGCTAAAAATAATCTTACCGAGTATAGAATATTACTTAGCCTAGGTTGTCGTGCAACGTCAAGTAGTCACTCTCTCACACATCATTGAATTCCCTCCCCCAAGCTTATCTATAAGCGTGGTGGCATAAAAAAATATTTACATCCCCATCTTCATAAAGCTCCAAAAGTAATGAAAATAAATACGAAAAGAGAGAAGAAAGAGAGAACATGAGATGGGATCTTTTATTGAGGTTTTTTCCTCTTTTCTTTTTCTTTTTCTCTTTTTTTTTCTTTTCTTTTTTTTTCAGATGACATATATACACAATGATCCCAACTCAAAGAGAAGTAAGAACATACAAGAATTTTTTCTTTTTCTTTCTTTGGTTTTGGGAAATTTGGAGCTAGGAATTAATAGCGGGGGAAATGCCATATAATAGAATCGCTAAGGGGAGATTCACCAATGATTTTAAAATAGAGAAATGATGTTCAAGATTTGTGGAGAAAGAAATAAATATATCTCTCGGTTCACTCTATAGGACGTGCACGACAACTTCAGCAGGGTAATCTAATCTACTCAGTTTCGATCACAAAAAAGCTAAGCTAATCCAGATTTATCATAGCTAACATCATTCAATCATCCTGAAGTGAAATGTACAAATCATGCATATAGAAGTGATATATGAAAAGAAATTGGTACTCCAGATATAAGCATTCAATGCGTGAATCTTGGTGTGTTTTCTGCGATAGCATACATATGAATATTCAGACTCAGCTAATAATAAAATTTCATCCATTTTCATGTGGAAAAAGGTGTGGGTTACTATCTCTAAATGCAAGGCAAATCACAGCATATGATATCAGAAATAAAGTCTAAGACATGACAAATATAGCATGCATATAGAGTAAGCTAACTCCACGTCATCATCATCACAGAAAAGTCATCTCTAGCATGAGATGAAAAAGAAATAAAGATAAATGGGAAAATAAAACTATTTACAATGCGGCACACAGAAAAATAAGAAAAACGTGATGCATGGTAAAATAAAAGAAAAAATGATGAAAATAAGTGTAAAAGCGGAAAATGGCGTGAAAAAAACTAAAAATAAAGGTGGTAAATCAAAAAGAACGTGAGAACTCACTCCCCCAAGCTAAATGGCACAGTGTCCTCAATGTGCAAAGTGTGGCACACCGAGAGACAAGTAATGTGAGGGGTAAGTGAGGATGCATGCATGAGAAAAAATAATAGAAAATAAAAGAAACGTAAAATATGATGCGGACAGGATGCATGCAAATAAAGGAGTGATGCAGATATAAAGGTGTGGCACCAAAAACTCTCACTCTCTCCCAAAAAAGATATATGAAGATATATATAGAAAATGTGTACCCAAAAACAGTGAGGGGAGGGGGGTGGGCAAAATGCATCAGGACCCAGCAGAGACGGGCAGCACAACGGCAGAAAGAATCGATGGCATCAAGAGTGCCTAAGAAGGTGAATATGCGGGGGAGACGCTCCAGGACCTGGGTAAGGCAGTAGTGAATATGCGGGAGCAGGTCGAAGCGGCCAGCCATCGCAGTGACGGTGGCGGACAGGGTCCGAAGGTCACCTCTGAGGCCACTCACCGCCCCCTTGAGAGCACGAATGCTCTGAAGTACAGTGTCGGGGGGAGGTGGTGCAGAGGGACGCACCGGTCTGGGCTGTGCAGGTCGGGGCTGGCGTACTCTGGTGGCGTAGGTGACGGGCTCAGCAGGCAAGGGAACGAAAGGTGCTGTGCTCGTAAGTGTGGGCCTGGCCTCAGTGCGAGGCCGGGGCACCGGCTGGTGAGAAGTGGAGGCAGCAGCAACGAAAGAAGAATACAAAAGTGACAATGAGGCGGCCAGAGAGGTCGGTGACACAGAAGTGTGGACAGACGCCACGACACTCTCAGAGAATACAGCAGCGGTGGAGACAGAGGTGGAGACCACGGTCTCTATGGCAGTGGCAAAAGAGGGCTCTCCGCACTCAACTATGGTCGGCGGGCGCTCGGGTGGGGCAGAGGAAACGGGCTCGGCAGACAGAGGGCCAGTGGTGGTGGTGGCAGGCGTGGAAGCAGTGGAGGTGGGCTCAGCTAGGGTACTCCCGACACCGACAGCATTGTGGACAGAGGTGTCGGGAGCAGCAGAAATATCAGGGATAGGCTGAGGGACCACAGGGTCAACAGGGGCAGCGGGCTCGGCAGGCGCGACAGGGTCTGCGGGGGCAGCTTGGGCAGCGTGAGCCTGCTCGGCCTCCTCGGCCTCGAGAACGTATGCGGCTGGGATCAGAACATCCATCGCAGGGAGCCAGTCCACCTGGGCCGGTGCAATCTGAGTCCGAGCTGGGCTCGGAAGAATCATGTAATCGGCACCGTAAGGGCTGTGCAGCCAGACCCAGTGGCGATGAGCACCGGGCCCCACTTCACTGTCCATAGATGTCGCTCACCGTGCGGACGCAGCATCTTCATCCGGGCCATAACATCTATGGACAGTGAAGTGGGGCCCGGTGCTCATCGCAGGTCATCTGGAAAATCCTCGTCGGTCATAAGGGCGAGCAAGGTGATCAAGCCGCCGCAGCATATCGGTGAGCGAGCGCCCACCGATACGATGATGCAGTCCAAAAACCAAGCCGCGACATCAATCACGACGGCGGGGAACAACTCATCGTCGTCCCTAGACTGAGCTCTGGGCCGTGTCATCGCGTAGAGCATATAGAGCTCCGACGTGGACATCGTACCCGGCTCATATCTCGCCAAAAAGGTCGTCGCCATAAGGCGCTGAGCTATACGGAGGCAGGGATGGACAATGGCTGAGGCCTTGGCCCTACTAGGGTCAAAGGCAGCGTGAAGACCCGTAATCCGGGTCCAGAAGGCACCGGCGTCGAAGGAAGGTGGGGGGATATGGGTGGGGGCGTAACCTCGGTCGGCCCCGGGGACGTCGGGCCACAAGAAGAAAGCTCTCATCATACCGAGAGTGACCTGGCACTCTCGGTCCATGAACCAAAACGAGCATCCCTCGTCGGTCCGGGCGATCGAACTAAGAACCTCAAGTGTCGGACGGATAAACGTGTCCGCCGACACCTGGAAGAAATCTCGCCAGCCCATGTTGTCGTACAACGTGAGCATCCCCTCGAGTACCCCCAGGCGTCCTAGGTCTGCAAGGTGTGCGAACCTGGAGGGTACGATCAAGCGCTGGGAGATACGCTCGAAAGCGACGCGGTGTGCGTCGTTTCGGAACGTGATCTCCAGCGGCCCGATAAGTGGAGCCGGTGGTGGTGGCTGTGGAGCGGCAGGGAGTGGCTGTGCGGGCTCTGCAGGCTGTGCGGGGTGTGTGGGGCCTGCAGGCTGTGCTGGGTGGACGGGGTGTGGTGGAGAAGGCGGAGGAGAGTCATCCACATCGTGGGAGGGGCCGGCATCATCCGACCGCTTCCGCTTGGCGGAAGCTCTCCTCGACCGCGGTCGTGTCCGGGGCGGCATATGGGCCCCGAGCGCTCACCAAAAAGCATGAAAAGTGCGGTGTGCGTAAAATAAAGGAAAGAATATACCACGACACGCCGCGAGTGCAAAGCTATGGAAGCGTGCGAAGACGACGCCTCCACGTAGCCCAAATCAGTCCCTGGAAGCTCCCCTGGGCTCCCCTAAGCTCCCAAAAATAACATGCGCATGAAACGGAGATATCAGCGAGTAATATTCAAAACGTATGGAGCGTTAGGGGTATAATAGATAGAAATAGAAATTAATTTGGGTTTGAGGTTCGTTTAACACATGGATCATCAAAAAATACACAAAAGAGGAGAAATAGGCTAAAATCGGCGATACCGGAGGTGGCCGGAGGCGTGGCCGCCGGCGGCGACTCGGGCGAGGAGCGGCGGCGGCTCGGCCGGCAGTGGGTGGCCGAGCGGCGGCGGCGGAGGAGCGATCGGGCGAGTGGGGGAAGGGTTTGGGCGCTGGGGATGCGAAGGGTCAGGCTGATCGATTTTAACTTTTATCGAAAAACGAGCCCCCAGCGACCCCTTTTATAGCAAAAGTTACG
Source organism: Scilla litardierei (assembly GCA_030789695.1). Lineage (NCBI taxonomy): Eukaryota > Viridiplantae > Streptophyta > Magnoliopsida > Asparagales > Asparagaceae > Scilla > Scilla litardierei. The sequence continues at coordinate 387,086,218 of CM061142.1, forward strand.
ACTCGGCCGAGTGACTAGGTCGCTCGGCCGAGTAACTAAACGGAAAAATTCCTCCCCGCTTACGCTTCGGCCGAGTGGCCTTGCCACCCTCGGCCGAGTGGAGTAAGTCCATTCGGCCGAGTGGCTCAAGCTACTCGGCAAGTCTCGCCCTAGGAGCGTATCAGTTTTACTCGGCCGAGTGAAAATATATACTCGGCCGAGTAGCAGTTATACTGAAATCGGGAAAATAAACAGAGAGTTGGGTACAACAGACTTCCCTCGTTCTTGGGCAGCTCGGTCGGACGAACTTGTGTGCTCGACCGAGTGACTAGTATGCTCGGCCGAGTGAGCCTTGTTTTCTGCTGTTTGTCTTCGTTTGGGCTCTAAACTCCGTTTTTCTTCCTCCAGTCGATTTCATCTTCCTCATAAGCATCGAGCGCCTTCCTGGGGCGTTCCTCGTCGCCTTGTGCATCCTCCTAATGATGGGTACCTCGTTCTCCTCTCCTGTCAGGAAAAATAGGACCCGTTATCACAAGATTTTTGGGCGAACGACTCAAAACACTAAAAATTTCTAAAACAAAAATAAAAGAAAAGTGAAAATAAAGCAATAACCGTCGGGTTGCCTCCCGACAAGCGCTCGTTTAAGGTCGTGAGCTCGACCCCCTATGATTTTCAATTAATGCGAGATGTTTGGTGCATATGGGATGCACCCGTCAAACTTTCCGGGGAGAACGCTTGGATTCGGAAGTTGCGGCGGCGTGTTCTCCCTCAGTGGTCTCCCGTCTCAAATAGTGTTGGGGGGAGGCTCCCCCAAGCTAGCATTTGCTCCGGTCCTCGGTTTCACCGGTGACGCCGATTTCTGTATCGGCGGAGCTTTCTTCGGAGACTTCAATTTCGAGAGCTTGCAGAGCTCTCGAATCCTTGCGACATTAGCGTCGCCTTCATCAATTTCAGCGGAGAAGTCGGGGGAATCATTTTTCTTCTCATCTTGGCCTAAATCCGGGCCTTCCTCGAAATCCTCCTTGAATAGAGCGCCGATCGAATGGGGGATCGCCTCCTCAATTACCTCGTCAAGGAGGTCCATGTAGTCAAGCTCCTCGTGGTAAGGCATGTGTTTCATTGCCTTAGGAATATGAAGCTCCACCTCGATGTTGCCGATGTTCAATGTTAGGGTACCTTCTCGCACGTTGACAATGACACCGGTGGTGGCGAGGAACGGGCGTCCAAGTATCAATGACGTATCTCCCTCCTCCTTAACATCCATGATCACGAAGTCACATGGCAAGCATATGCCCCCCGGGACTTGTAGAGGGATGTCCTCGGCGATTCCTACCGGTCTTGTTATCCGTCCATCGGCTAATTGTATCCGCATGTCGGTAGGTTTCAACTTCGTCCCGGTGTTTAGCCTTAGGAACATGGAGAGAGGCATGAGGCTTACACTAGCCCCTAAATCCACCAACGCCTTTTGTAGAGGGACGTCGCCCAAGGTGCAAGGAATTCGAAAACTCCCCGGGTCTTTGAATTTGGCCGGCTCCTTATCTCTCTTGGTGAACCAAGAGCCCTCCTCGGCGAGCATAATCTTTTCCTTCCTCTTTCCCCCCGAAATCAAATCCTTTAAAAATTTAGCATATGTGGGGATTTCCACGATGGCGTCGAGGAAAGGAATGTTGAGGCTAACCCCTCTCAGATATTCGAGAAACTTTGCTAGCCTTTTCTCCATTTTTACTCTAGCAAGCCTCTGGGGGAATGGGACCGGTGGCATGAAGCGCCTCTCCTCAATCAATTGCTCCGCTCTAGATTTCTCCTTTTCTTGCGGCTCTTTCTCCCTCTCGACTTCAACTACCGGTCCATTGGCTCTACATTCTCCTCCACGGGCTCCTCGGTAGGAATCATGGCGGGGGTGGTATCCTTCCCGCCTCTAGTAGTAACGGCAACCACGGCATTGATGTGGCCGGTGTTGCCCCATGGGTTTTGCTCGGGTTGAGCCGGCAATTGTTGAGTATTCCGATTGAGCAACGCCAATTGCTCCGAGATTTGTGCCACAACGGTTGTAAGGGAGTCTTGGCCCACCTTCAAGGAAGCATTGACCTTCTTTTGCTCGACCATAAACTCCTCCACTCTAGCTTCGAAGTCGGATCGTTGTTGAGCTTGTGGAGGGTTATGATTTCTCCACCCTTGATTGTATCCGGGCGGCCTATAGGGTGGAACTTGTTGCTTCGGTTGGAAATTTTGTTGTGGAGGCCCCCTCGGTGGATAGTGTTATTGTTGGGGTGGTGGTGGTGGTGGCTGAGCTTGTTGAGGTGGTTGTTGTGGCGGGTTCAAAGCTCATTCATTGTTGGCGTAAGAGAAACCGGGATGATTTCTTGTTGCCGGATTGGCCCAATACCCTTGGTTCCCCACGACATATTGAACTTGCTCCAAGGTCCCTCTCCTTGCTCTCCTCCCAAATATATAGCTTGAGATTGGTCTTGCCAATCACACATTTGATTCGTTGGTGCGGAGGTGGAAGGGGTTCCTTGGGGCTCCGTGATAAACTTCTCCAGTCTCTCCACCACCTTGTGGAGAGAATCAAACTTGCTTGTCAGCTCCGCTACGGGCTTCGCCTCATAGATGCTAGTTGGCTTCAAGGAGGACGTAGAGTGTCCTCTCTCATCGCCCCATTGTTGATTGTTTGAGGCCATCTCCTCAATTAGGGCCGTAGCTTCTTCGGGAGTCTTTGATAAGATAGCACCATTTGCCACGACATCAATAATTTGCTTGGTCCCCGGTTGGAGACCATTGTAGAAGCTATGAACTAGCTCCCAATCTTCAATGCTATGGTGCGGGCATTGATGCTGCAGATCTTTGAAACGCTCCCAAGCCTCATAGAGCGTCTCTTGGGGTCCTTGCTTGAAGGACATAAGAGCGCTCCGAATCTTTACCGTCTTGGAGGGCGGATAGAACTTATCAATGAATGCACTCGCCAACTCGTCCCATGTGGTAAAGACTCCCTCAGCTTGCGTCCTCAACCAATAAAGTGCCTTGTCCTTTAGTGTGAAGGGGAAGAGACGCAGTCTGATGGCATCGATGGAGACCCCCGTCATCTGAAATGTGGCGCACTTCGACAAGAATAGCTGGATGTGGTAGTGGGGATTTTCATGGGCATTCCCATGAAATGGATCCTGCTGCATCAGAACCACTAGTCCATTCTTCAGCTCAAAGTTCTTGTCAGCCGCCAACTCCGACATGGCAATGGATGAGGTCGTAGAAGAGGTCTTAGGCCGAAGCCTATCTCGAATAGAAATAATCCTCGCCATTCTTGCCGCTAGTTGTTCTGCAGTTTCCGGGTTGGTCATAAACCTCCCTTCTGGATCTTGTCTTCTCTCCGCTCTGATTCTCCGCGCAGTACGCTCAATCTCGGGATCAAATAATATAGCTTCAGGGTCCGCCGTTGATCTCGTGTTCATGCATGGGAAAACAAAGTTTCAAAGAAGTGATTAGCACAATGGAAGGGTTAGGTAAAAAATAATGAATTAAAAACAAAAAGAAAGAAATAGCTAGGGTGGTAAGATCAAACTTAATCGCCTTCCCGGCAACGGCACCAAAAACTTGATCGCTTCGGAATGTAACCCAAAAGTGCGACCGTGTAGTTTTACCGCAAGCGCACGGTGTAGCGGTGAGCGGGTTATCGAACACAGGGAGGACGAATGAAAGTGCTTGCTCCAATCAACCTGGCTATTTAAGAACAGAAAAGAGAGAATTTGCCTTTGGCGATTCTGTCACAATCGTCAGACAAAGTACGAAGATATCAAATCAAATAAAGAACGTCTAGGGAATGGGGAATCCCCGCTACTCACCGTATCTCGTCAATGTGGTTCATTGGTGTCAAAATTGCTAGAATAAAATTTTGGATGAACTAGTTGCAACTGAATGTAATACCTAGCTCACGCTCTCGCGCTGTTGCCGGTCTATAGCTATCCTAGGTTCGGGTCCAATCTCTTGCAAACCCTAGCCTAGGGAAGCTAGCATTAGGATCAACATCATCGTTCAATCGCGCCCCGAGCCCACTCTCGTGCAAACTCGGGCCACGACCTAGGTTGGGATAGTTCCTACCCATCCAATCTCTTGCAAACGGGTATCGGCACGGAATTGCAACCGGAAACCCCAGTATCGGTCCAATCTCTTACAAACCGATACTACGCAAATTCGATTCCAACCCAATTCAGATTTCTAGGGTTTCCTGTCGAGTTGGGGTCCAATTTCTTGCAAATCCCAATCGGCATGAATACCTAGCCATCCGTAGTAAATCGATCCCAATCTAACCCTAATAGCAATTCTAGCAAAATTTCTCCCAATTCATCACAAATCTGAAATTGGGCTCGTAGGGTTCATCCCCACGCCCCAAGACGTGGAGACTACTCACAATTCATAGCACAAATACAAAAATAATCAATGAAATTAACAAGAGAATTCATCATAATATTGAGATAAGCAATAAAAATGGTATTTTTAGAGGAGAGAGACACAAACCAAAGGAATTCTTCAAATAATCCAACAAAAATCAACTTTTGTCTCCTCTCCAATCACAAGAATAAAAGCTAAAAAGTTAATCTAAAAAGCTGCAAAAATCTAAGAGAAAAGCTCTCTAACCTAGGGTAAAAACAGGGGTTAAATACCCCCCAAAATCGTCCAAAAAACTGTGACCAAAATGCCCCTGCGCAGCCTGAAATCCGCAATTTTCGCTACAGGCAGCGAGTCGCACTCGGCCGAGTGACAAAAGTCGCTCGGCCGAGTGAGAAACCCTGTAAATTTCCAGTAAGTTTGGGTCTTCGGGGGTCTTCACTTCGGGAGTCGCTCGGCCGAGTGAGTTGTCGTCACTCGGCCGATGGCTTCTTAGTACTCGGGCGGTCGGCATTTGCCACTCGGCCGAGTGGGTCTTCTGAAGCTCAGGCAGACGAAAAATAGTAAGTTGGCGATTTTTGAATGGCTTCGTCTGAGCGCCACTCGGGCGGACGGGGTCTCGTCACTCGGCCGATGTGGCTTCCGTCGCTCGGTCGAGTGCACACATGAAGCGTGTCCGATCAAGTCGGCCGAGCGGTGTCTCGCTGGTCGGCCGAGTGACTCCTTCACTCGGCCGAGTGGGACACCAAAAATGCCCAAACAGCTTGTTTTGGCTTCATCGTCGCTCCTGCGACGTTCTTTCTTCTTCCGCTCCTCTCCAATGGCAAAATACCCCTCGGGGAGGTCATCGGTGACACTCTGGAGTAGGCGTATCTCGAGATCACTCCAAATCGCTCCAAATCACCTGAAATTCGACAAAAACAAGAAATCGTGAAAAGCATCGCAATATCGTCGATATATCGTGAAAATCATGATTTGAGCGATCTAAATGGCATGCAAACATGCGGGAAAAAAGTGTAAAATAAGGAGTGATCATATACCCATGCTTTCAAAAAGAGAAGAGAAAAAAAATTGTGAATAAAAAAATATTTATGCACCGTTCCCCCAACGAAACTGAGTAACCGGATCCCCACGATAGAAACCGGAGGGGTCTCACGTCAAAGGTCTAGCTTGGGAGAGTGCATACGAATAAGGATCCTACATGGTTTGAGTTAGTAGATCCGAGGGGTCCTTCTTGGCCCGGTGCCCTAAGGTTGTTTGACCTGGGAGTCGCCGACCCAACACTCCTCACACAAACCAATCGTAAATCCAAATTTTTTTTGTATATATACGTGTGTGTATATATATCAGAAAGCATGAATAAAACTTAGCAAACTTCAAGAATCAAGGAAGTTTGTTGTGTCACAAACACCACTTTTTTGATCGATCGATCAGTATCCCATTATCCCATACTTATCCCTTCTTCGACAATTGCATAACTTAGATTCATATTCTTTCGATCTAAGGACTGGTTAGAGGAAATGTCTTAGGATGTGAGTATGGAAATAGTCTGTTGGATCTCCTGGCACACCAAATACACTGGAGGGTGATAGTGTAAATCACGACGATATTGCAAAATTAAAAGTTAATAAAAAATTGCAATAAGAGTGCGAAAAATAAAAGATCACAATCCAAAAAATTTGAAACCTTAGGAAATGGTGGGTAATGATCCTGGAGACTCTAGGAAGGGTCTGTGAAAATATTAGAATTTTCTGAATTTTTAACTATTTAAATTTGTCGACTAATATGAGGGATTGGTCGACTAATTTGACCTTTGAATTCATTTTTTGAAGACGGACCCTAAACGACTAAGATAGATGATCATCAAGGCTTTTACATTCTAAGTATAAGCAAGAAAAAAATAAAGATTACATCACTTTTTACAAGATACAAATTTTCTTCGATATGCGTCGTCTTGTAGTGAATGATTCTTGCAACTTGTGTTCTTGATGACGGACTCAGATGATAGTTCTATAACATCTGCATAGATAGAGTTAGTACATATAAAGTGATATGTATGTATCATCAAAACCATATGAGGAGTTATGAGTTTCCAACATTCTCCCCCTTTTTGATGATTTAACAAACATTGAATATTATAATAATATGTGACTAACGAATTTATAATAACAGAAAATTTGTCATGTGTTTACTGAAATACTCTCCCAAAAGATATGCCTTATAGGCAAGAGAGTATGTAAACATTTCATTTTAAAGATATATTATTATAATAATCATAATATAATAATATATAATAATTTTTAGTAAAAAATGTACAGAATAATACTGAAAATTCCGGCAGAGTCCAGAAACAACTGCAGAGTATCTGAAATTGTATGCATATTTTCTCCCCCTATCAAATTATCAAAAAATGGGGGTGACAGTACCAATTAGTCGGCTAATCAGTGGCATTAATCGACCAAAAATGTAAAAACATATTTTTAAAATAAAAACTGACTTCATTAATGAATGGGAAGATACAAATACATGCTTGAAACAACAAATTTAAACAATTGAAAGTAAGATAAAACCAACCATTCATAAAACAAACTAACAAACACTTAACAAATAGCTCTAAATACTAATTAGTCGGCCAATCTGCTGCATTGGTCGACTAAACAGAGTCTGTCCAGATTCGGTCCTAATTGTCCGAGGATGATGGAGGCGGGTTACGAGACGAGGAGGGTGTATATGGAGCCCATTGTTGGAGGGTGCTTAGGATTTCGGCTTGGGTGAGGTGTATCGCCTCGAATCCTTTGTTCATATCCTTCCAAACATCTCCAATATTAGCATTAAAACCGCTAAGATGCTCTTGAATTCCTCCGAGACCAGAATTGACATCCTTTCGGAGTTGATCAATTTGGTCTTGGAGAGTAGGCTGTGATGGAGGCCTAGCATAGGGGTTGACGGTTTGTTTACGGGAGAACCATACGATGCTCTGTGAAGGAGGTGTTACATTTTGGGGCTCGATTTCTTTTTTTTCTTCGTCTTGAGGAGGAGGAGTTGGGAGAACCATACGATTGACAACGGAATGGTCGAATTAGAGAGGATTAAAAACTGAAATTTCATTCTCCAATGGAACACGAAAGTGTTGGAGAATTTGTGTGACAACACATGGAAGAAAAATGTGTTGCTTGATGGGTTTGATCAAGACAATCATGATAGTGATTGCCCAATCTACCTTAATCCCTCCCATGATGGCGTAGAGAGCCCGACTACGGGTCTCATTAACTTAGTTAAGTGAGCCACTCTTTGGGAGTAAATTATATGTGATGATTTTGAGAAGAATGCGAGGAACGGGGTTCAAAGCTTTAGCGGACATTCCAATCCGAAAATTTGGGCTTAAGCAATTGATGAGATCGGGATTGTCCATGGAGGTTTGGCCAAGGAAATTGGTTCGAACACGAGGCAAGCGAAGGCTTTCGGCAAGAGAATCATAGCCGAGATGAATGTTTATGCCTTTCAGTTTGGTATCAAGGTAAATAATACCCACATTCTCTACCACCTTCATATTGGTAAAGAATTGCTTGACAAGAATGGGGTAATATGGAATGATATTACACCATAAGTGAAAGAGAGAAACGGCGTCGAGAAGGTGATGGATGTTGAGATTTTGGATTACCGGCTCGAAGAATTTGATGGCACGTTCGGGAAAGAAGGTGGCTTTCTCGACAGTTGCAGCCGGATTTAGGCGACGTTGATGGTGATGGTTGGAGGAGGAAGCCATTAACGACGGATGGAGTTTCCCTACAGAATTTTTGTGAACCCTACTGCGAAAACCGAAAGATTTTTGAGAGTATTGTGATAATGGTTTTCTCATGTGAGGAGGAAGAAGAAGAAATTGTGTTTATTTATAGAGAAAATTGAAGAGGGAAATTCTAATTTGAATCTTCAAAAATGAGTTGATAACTCCTAAGAAGTTACTGAAACATCTCCAAACTGATCAAAACGGATCAAGAAACTGATCAAAATTCGCACTGAAAACGGCTCTGGAAAATTGTGTTCTTCAACGATTAGTCGACCAATGCGTTGTATTGGTCGGCTAATTAGTACTAAAAACTGCCCAGGCTGGGAAATAACCGAAAAATTTCAAAATTTTGAAAAAGTTCAGTTAATAATGCTGACGCAACTAGCCTAGGAAAAGGTGTTTGACTTAAAGTACTTTTGTACTTTGTGTAAGAGTGTGTAAGGGATGGGTCAAATCTCATTTAGACTTTGTACTTAAGAAGTACTAAGAGAGGAAAAAGTGTGTCATTCAAAAAGTTTTGAATAACTTTGTCTTTATTCTCAAAAGTATAGACAGTTTGACCGTAAATAATAAAATGTTTTAAAAAGATTTAAAAACATATGTGTGTGTGTGTGTGAAGTTAATTCTGGACGATTAGTCGACCAAAACCATTGATTAGTCAGATAATTTAAATATGAATAAATTCAGAAAAATCCAGAAAAATCATAAAATTATAATAACTTCATATATAACGATACTATATGGTTAAAATGCCGATTCACTAATAATACCGAGTTCTCTTCTTAATTTAAGAAAAGTCTCCTCCTTAAGGGGCTTAGTAAGGATATTGGCTATTTGATTCTTAGTATCTATACACTTAAGAATAATATCACCCTTTTGAACATGATCATCCAATAAATGACGGCGTATATCTATGTGCTTAGTGCATGCATGATGTACAGGATTTTTGGATAGATTTATAGCACTAGTGTTGTCACACATGCTAGGACATTGTCACATTTAATGCCATAGTCTAAAATTGTTTGTTTCATCCATAAAATCTGTGCACATGCGGAACCAGCGGCAATGTATTTCGCTTCGGTAGTAGATAAAGGAACAGAATTTTGTTTCTTACTGAACAAAGATACTAATGCATAACCTAAAAGTGACAAGTTCCACTTGTACTTTTACGATCAGTTTTGCAACCAGCAAAATCTACGTCACTATATGAAACTAGATCAAATGAATTTGATTTTGGATAATATAAACCAAAATCAGATGTGTGTTTGATATACCTAATTATCCGTTTGACCGCAGTCGAATGTGATACCTTAGGATCAGACTGATATCTAGCACATATACAAACAGAAAACATAATATCTGGTCTACTTACGATCAGACTGATATCTAACACATATACAAACAGAAAATATAATATCTGGTCTACTTGCGGTAAGATAAAGAAATGATCCAATCATACCTCGATATAGTGTTTGATCAACACTCTTACCATTTGGATCTTTATCAAGATTTGATGATGTACCCATGGGAGTATGCTTTTCTGTAGAATTCTCTAATCCAAACCTTTTGATGAGTTCCTTTGTATATTTACTTTGTTGTATAAATATACCTTCCTTCATTTGCTCGATTTGAAGTCCAAGGAAGTAGGTTAATTCACCCATGTGACTCATTTCAAATTCATTCTGCATTTCCTTAGAAAATTCTTGACAAAGAGAATCATTAGTAGAACCAAAAATTATATCATCAACATATATTTGTATAATGATAACATCAGAATCTATATGTTTGGTAAACAAAGTAGAATCTATTTTTCCAATAGAATAACCAGATTTTAACAGAAAGTTTTTCAATCTTTCATACCAAGCACGAGGTGCTTGTTTTAATCCATATAATGCTTTCTTTAACTTGAAAACATGATTGTCAAAACTTTCATGTTGAAATCCTGGTGGTTGGTCTACATAAACTTCTTCCTTTATAATACCATTAAGAAATACGCTTTTAACATCCATTTGAGATAACTTAAAATCTTTGTAACATGCATATGCTAAAAGCATTCTAATAGATTCTAATCTTGCTACAGGAGCATAGGTTTCATCATAATCTATGCCTTCTTCCTGATTATAATCTTGTGTAACTAATCTAGCCTTATTTCTAACTACTTGACCAGATTCATCCAATTTATTCTTAAATATCCACTTTGTTCCAATTACAGGATAATCTGAAGGTCTAGATACTAATTCCCATGCATCATTCCTTTTGAATTGATTAAGTTCTTCCTGCATTGCTAAAATCCATGAACTATCTTTACATGCTTCAATAACATTCTTTGGTTCAATGGATGAAATAAATGCACAATTAGTCATTTGTTCAATTTGTGATATAGTCCTTTCTCTATCAGAAATATTTCCAATAACTAGATCATGTGGATGATTAGGAACTTCAAAAAATGATTTAGGAAGACTTGTATTTTTAGGTATAATCGCAGGAATGGGATTATTAGTATCATCATCATTTAACTTAGTGTTTTCTAAAGAACTATTGATAGGAATAGAATCATCTTCATCTAAATGAGTAATAGGAGAAAAGCTCTCATCAAAACTAACATGAAGAGATTCTTCAATGCATAAGGTTCTTCTATTATAAATCCTATATGCTTTACTACGTGTAGAATATCCCACAAAGATACCTTCATCGGATTTAGATTCAAACTTATCCAATGAATCCTTAGTATTAAGAATAAAGCATTTACAACCAAAAACCTTTAAATAAGAAACACGAGGAATATGATCATAAAACAATTCAAAACAAGTTTTATTCAATTGTGGTCTTATCAAAATTCTATTTAAAACATAACAAGCAGTAGCGACGGCTTCAACCTAAAAATACTTTGGTACATTACTATCGCATAACATGGTTCTAGCACATTTTTGTAATGTTATATTTTTCCTTTCAACTACACCATTTTGTGGTGCGGCTCGAGAAAAGAGAAGTTATGTGTTATACCAAGTTTATTACAAAATTTTGTAAATAATTCATTTTCAAATTCTACTCCATGATCACTACGAATAGTAATAATGGATGAAGACTTTAATTTTTGAATTCTTTTATAAAATATTGTAAATTCTTCATATGCATCATTCTTATTCTTTAAAAATAATACCCATGTATATATTGAAAAATCATCAATAATTACAAATGCATACTTATTACCATTCAAAGAGGCTACTCTAAACGGACCAAATAAATCCAAATGTAAAAGTTTAAGAGGTCTCTTTGTAGAAATAGCACCTTTTACTTTGAAGGAGGATTTATGCATCTTACCTTGTTGACATGCATCACAAAATTGTGAATGAGTAAAAGATATATTAGGCATACCAGAAACTAACTTGTGCTTGGAAATGCGTGCTAAATGCTTAAAGTTAGTGTGACCAAAATGCTTATGCCATAAAAATGTGTTATCCGTGGATGCAAATAGGCAATGATCATGTAAAGCTATTTTCATACATAATACATATATGTTATTCTTACGACTACCTTGAAATAAAATATTAGTTAATCAAAATCATATATAATACATGCATTCTTTTCGAAAACTATTTTTAAATCTTTATCACAAAGTTGAGAACTGGATAAGAGATTATGTTTCAAACCGTCGACGAGGAGCACGTTTTCGATGATTGGCTTGGTTGGATCACCAACTGTTCCGATGCCAATCACTTTACCTTTGTTGTTATCACCAAAAGTAACAGTGCCACCATCTTTGAATTGAACGGTTGATAGAAGATTGATGTTCTATGTCATATGTTTAGAACATCCACTATCTAGAATCTATTTTTCTTTAATAGGTACCTAAAAGATAAACAATGAATATTGGTACCCTTTTTAAATGGGTCCTTAGGATTAGTCCTTAGGAAACCAAACCCAAGTGGAATTTGGTTGCTTCAAATAATTTGGTGAAAGGATAATATTTTGCATAAAATTAGAAATATATAAATCCTTATCATATAAAAAAATGTCTTTGGGAACCCAAATATTATGCATAATGGTTTTTTAGAAGTTGTAGAAAAATTGATCTTCTTTGAAATATGAATAGTATCCCTTTTCATATTATTAGAGGAATCAATTTTCTTAGAGTTAATAAACATATGTTTTTTTCTTTTCTAAAATGACATTACCAAGAATATTGGATTTGGATGTATTTTTATATCCCAAACCTTGTCTATGATTAGCAGGATGTTTTAATTTAAGTAAATCATCTAGATTATTCTTTCCTTTATTAAATTTACTAATATTAGTAGACATATTATCATATTTCAATTTTAGAGAAGAATTATCCTTATCTAAAATAGAGATGCGTGAAATCATATTATGATTCTCAGATTTGAGAATCTCATTTTCATGAAGTAGTTTATCATTTTGAGAAGTTAATGTTTCCTTCTCAATTTGTAGATTATCTAATGAAGAAGAATAAGAAAGAACTAATGCCTTATGTTGAGAATTCAATTTCTTGAATCTCGTATATAATTCATTAAAAGCATTAAGTAGTTCTTCATTATCTAGTTTACTTACCTCATTATCACTTTGTGCCATAAAGCACATATGGGCATTTTCTTCATTTGATTGGTCGTTGACTTCTTCTTCTTCATCTGAAGATGAAGAGTCCCATGTTGCTGCAAGTGCCTTCTTTCTCTTTTCGAACTTCTTATCCTTTCTGAAGTTGTTGAATGTCCTTTATTTTGGCTTAAGAAGTGGACAATCCTTTTTCATATGTCCTGGTCTGTTATATTGAAAACATAAAGAAGCATCAGTAGTTTTAGGCTTAAAACTTTTAAACTTACCTCTTCGTAGAAACTTCTTGAAGTTTCTAGTTACTAGTGCCATGTCTTCATCGTCTATGTCTGAATCATCGATGTCTGATGAAGCGACGAAGGCAAGAGTTTTCTTCTTTGTAACTGCTTGTTCTTTGCGATCTTGAAGTTGTACTTCGTAGGCCATCAGGTTACCAACCAAGCTTTCAACGGTGAGAGTTGAAAGGTCATTGGCTTCTTCTATGGCTGTAGTTTTCTTCTCCCATTCTGATGTTAAGGCACGAAGAATCTTCCGTACTTGTTCCGTTTGAGAATAGGTTTTGCCAAGGGCAAGTATGAAGTTGACAATGTCGGTGAAACGAGTGATCATTTCTCCAATTGGTTCATTCTCCTTCATTCTGAATAACTCAAACATGTAAACAAGAACAGAGATTTTAGTTTCCTTAACTTTATTAGTTCCTTCATGAGTTACCTGGAGTATATGCCATATGTTATATGCGGTTTTGGCCTGGGAGACACGATTGAACTCATTCTTGTCCATAGCGTAGAATAGTGCATTCATTGCTTTAGAGTTGCGAGTTGCAACAGATTTGTCATTTGTGGTCAATTGGACATATTGAGTTGTAGGCTTCTCGTATTGAGTTTCCAACATGTTCCAAAGTTCGTAGTCGATGCTTTATAGATAGATTGTCATCCTTGTCTTCCAATAGGAGTAATTGGAACCATTGAATAGTGGAGGCCTTGTAGTAGAGTGCCCTTCTGGAAATTGTGATGAAGATGTTGAAGTGTTCGTCGGATAGGTGTAGGCCAGCTTAACCATGAAGCTCTGATACCAAATGTTGGATCTCCTGGCACACCAAATACACTGGGGGGTGAATAGTGTAAATCACGACGATATTGCAAAATTAAAAGTTAATAAAAAATTGTAATAAGAGTACGTAAAATAAAAGACCACAATCCAGAATATTTCACACGCAAACACAAAGATTTTTATCCTGGTTCGGATCCTTGTGATCCTACGTCCAGTCCTCTACCCCATAGAGATTTGAATCCACTAAAACACTTGCTCCCCGCAAGTAATCAACATACAAAGATGCCAACACTCCACGTGTTGCAAACTTGTACAATCTCTTCAACAAGAGATTCACCAAATAAAATAAAGAAAGAGTATGAAACAATATCACATGTAGCCTTGATAAAATCGGAATTATAGCTCAAGGTTGGTGATGGAATCTCCAAGGTTCAAGATGTGAATTGTGGTAGAACACTCTTGGAAATTGGATTTCCTAAAGGGGTAGAATTTCTGCAGAGGTTTCCCTATAGAAATCTGAAAATTACACACTTTCTAAAGAGAGAATGAAACCTTAAGAAAAGAGAAAGTCAATGAATTTTCGTAATTTTTAGGCAGGGGTCTAGGGGTCTATTTATAGCCCAAAGATGTAGTTTATGACCATTGTACAACTGCCTAAATTTTTAAAAAAATTTGAACCATTTTTGTCCAAATTAGTCGACTAATTTTATGTATTGGTCGACTAATTAAAGCTGACTGGATAGAATGAAAGTTAAAGTGTCTTTTCAAGAGGTGTAACTTCCTAAAATGGTAGGAAACTGTATAAAACGGCTATAAACGGCTATTAACTGCTAGAACTAGCCGTTAGTGACAGTTCTAACTTCCACTTAATAAAATATAATATTTAAATGATAAATCCCTTAAATATTCAAAATTTTAAATTGACTGGTAGGATAATATGAGGTATTGGTCGACCAAAAATTTGAAACATTAGGAAATGGTGGGAAAATGATCCTGGAGACTCTAGGAAGGGTCTGTGAAAATATCAGAATTTTCTGAACTTTTAACTATTTAAATTAGTCGACTAATAGGAGGGATTGGTCGACTAGTTTGACTTTTGACTTCATTTTTTGAAGACGGACCTTAAACAACTAAGATAGATCATCATCAAGGCTTTTACATTCTAAGTATATGCAAGAGAAAAAATAAAGATTACATCACTTTTTACAAGATACAAATTTTCGTCGATATGCGTCGTCTTGTAGTGAATACTTCTTGCAACTTGTGTTCTTGATGATGGACTCATATGATAGTGCTATAACATCTGCATAGATAGAGTTAGTACATATAAAATGATATGTTTGTATCATCAAAACCATATGAGGAGTTATGAGCTTCCAACATAGTGTAGTATATTACTTGACGATTTGGATTAAAGTCGATGCCCTAGGATTATATTCTCATCGATGGGAAGAAATCGAAGTGTTTAAGTTTCATGAATTCGAATTTTCAATTCCCCCACGTATAGAAACTCGATTTTTGAAAATTCTCAAAGTTCATGTCATCATTTGCATGTTTGATTGCATACCACCACTCTCTCTCTCTCTCTCTCTCTCTCTCTCTCTCTCTCTCTCTCTCTCTCTCTCTCTCTCTCTCTCTCTCTCTCTCTCTCTCTCTCTCTCTCTCTCTCTCGCGTCTTCCTTGAGGACAAGGAAGAGTTTAGCTTGGAGGATTTTGATGAGTGTTTATTATATATAGTTTTTTCCCCTTTTGCATACACGTTTTACATCGTTTATCTCCCGTTTCCCCCGTTTCCCTCATTTTTGTTCCCTCTTTTGCTTTTATGATCTCTTCTATGCTTTGCAGGAAATACATGCTGATTAGGGACCATAAGGCAAGAAAAAGGCGCGAGAAGGTGAAAGGAGCAGAGCCGGTAGCTCGAATTATGCAAAGGTGATAGAAAGAGAAGAACTGTGATACACACGGTCGCGTCGATTTGAAGCGGCCGTGTGCTCATAACACCCAAATGAGATGAACTCAATTCCACACAGCTGCGCCATGATGAACCAAACGACCGCGTCAAACGAGCTCAAGAACCCAACTCTGTGTGGTCGCGTCATCGATGTCTAAATTGCCACGTCGCTTAGGAGAAGAGTTGAAGATATGCAATCGACGCGGTCGCATGACTAGTACGATGTAGCCACATGATCCAGAGAAATCAAAGACCAAACGGTTACTCCACACGACCGTTTCGAGGACGACACAGGCGTCAAAGCCAAATTCAACACGGCTGCGTCCCTAGCGACCGCGTCACTTTAACCCCCACCGCCCCCATTTTATTCACTTAGACGATGCGACCGTGTCCTTTTCGATGCGGCCGCATCGAATGGTATTTCTGAGAGAATCTGGGCACTGCCAGGGTTAGTTGGGGGGTCTTTTGGTCATTTTGACGGATTGTATAAAAGCTCATCTTCCTCCTAAGCAAAACCCATCTCTTATTCTGCCATTTTTGAGGGTTTTGGAAGGTTTTGTAAGTGATTTCTTACGCTTTTATTCAGTACTCTTATTGCTTTTAATTAGTAGCTATTGTAATAGATTAGATTTTCTTAATAGAAGTTCTCTTTTTTATCACCATTGTTCTATTTTCCATCTCTTGAGCTTAATACCTGAATCTATAGCTTTTCTTATTACCCCTATGGTTAGAATTGATTCTATTGTAATGGGTATTGGGTAGATTTCATTTAGGGCAATGGGTTGAACCCCATTGAAATATGGCTATGGGTTGATGAATTTATCGACTAAATTGATGGGCAAATTTTGGATTTGGGATATATTAGGATGCCAATTATCATCGTAAATTCGATCCCCCTCCCTTGTGGGTGATCAGATTGGTCACCAGGGAGAGTCTGGACCAATCCGGGGTTTCAATCCCCAAGATGTTTCATACTATCGGTGTGACCGGTGAGAGTTGGGCACCGATTAGAGCCCTCCTAATATAGATCAAATCACCAAACGTCAGTGTGGTCGGGAGGAAGATTGAGGACCTTCTTCGAGCGTAATGCACCTAACGTATACCGATGTATCGGTGAGAGTCGGTATCGGTATAGGTTAGGATAGGTCTATCATAGCATCGCGAGGGTGGGGGTAGAAGATAACATAAGGGACTATCCTATCATGCACCACGAGAGTGGGGGATTGGAGAATGCCCATAGGTTAGGTGACCTCTCTTGAGTCCCGATTAATCCAACAATCAGAGCTTAATTTTATCATTTGATTTCACACTTTATTTCTATCTTTGACCACCATTCGATAGCGTAACTTTTGAACGATGAAAAAAATTGGTACTCAACGAACGCCTCCCTTTGTTCGACCCGTTAACGCTACACGACACTGTGTGCTTGCTGCATTATAAATATTGGAGGCTTCACGAGAGTGTGAAAACCCTAATGAGTATCTCAACACATTCCTAGAGAAAATGCTACGCTGAAGATGAATGGCATCACCAACGATGCCATTAGGCTAAAGACTTTTTCCATTTTTGCTTAAAGATAGGGCTAAAGATTGGCTTAGAAGCCATGACGCTAACACCTTCTCTACTTGGGATAGCCTTTCGAAAGCATTTCTAACGAAATTCTTTCCTCTAGGAAAGACGGTCAAGATGTGGAATGAGATCACTTCCTTTACACAAAGCACCCAATAATCCTTATATAAAGCATTGGAAAAGTTTAAAAATCGTCAAAGAGACTGTCCCCACCATGGAGGGCCAGAATGGCTTCTCATCCAATATTTCTACAATGGTCTAGACCGAGAAGTAAAAAATGACGATTGACGCCGCCGCTAATGGGGTGATCATGACCAAAATTTTCGAGGAAACAAAGAAACTGTTTGAGAGCATGGCTACCAACAACTACTTGTGGAGTAGAGAGAGAGACCTCCAAGAAGGGACGTAAGTATGAAATTGATGAAGTCTCTATGCTTTCAGTAAAATTTGACGCATTAGCTAAACAACTGTCTATGATTTTAATAGGTGCTTCTAATTTGCCTACGGTGGCTCTTTGTGAGGTTTGTAGTATACAGGGACACCCAAAAAATGAATGCCCAACCACATTGATGGCGCCACCGGGCATGACAATCGAGCAGGCCAATGCATTGTATGGAAACAATCAAAGTCCCTCCAACAACCCATACTCAAATACCTTCAATCAACGATGGAAGAATCTTCCCAATTTTTCATATAGGATTCCTGGATTGCAAGCTCAACCACCGTACCCACAACACCCTCATCAATTTCAAGCACCGATGCAAAACTTCAAACAAAATCCTCCTCAAAGACCCTTTGCAAATATCTCTTCATCTTCGAAGTCTAACTTAGAGATACTGATTGAAAATCACATTCTCACGCAGGGGCAGAGGAACGAGTATTTTCAGTCATCCATTCAGTAGATGGTGACCACCACTCAGCAATTAGCCTCAAGCCAGAAATCGATGGAAACTCAAATGGCACAGATGGCGTAGCAGCTGTCGAAAATAGCGAGGCCACAAGGGCAGCTACCAGGGCAGACTGAAGCAAACCCCTGAGGGCACGTAAATTCCATAACTTTGAGGAGCAGAAGGCAAATGGAAGGCCCCGATAAGCCCACTGATGGAGATGAAATTGCATCTGAAAAGGAGCCCCAAGTAGAGGCTGAATTTGGAACTGGGAAGGAAGTCAAACGTAAAGAAACATATCCCCCATCTGAGTCCTCACAGAAAGAAACTATTGAAGAAGAAAGAGGAGATGCCACTAAAAGGCGACCTAGAACTTACATCCCTTCGATCCCCTTCCCATCAAGATTGGCCAAAGCGAAATTGGATGAAAAGTATGGGAAGTTCTTTGACCTTCTGACGCAACTGAACATCACCATATCCTGCCTGAACGCCATATCTGATATCTCGACTTACGCCAAATTTTTGACAGAGATTATTACGAAGAGAGGTAGGCAGAAGAAGGTTGTGCTCTCAGAAGAGTGTAGTGCAATTCTTCAGAGAAAAGCTGTTGAGAAGCTTGAGGACCCAGGAAGTTTTTCTATCATGTGCGCCGTTGGAAACATGGAAATCAAGATAGCACTTTGTGAGTTGGGGGCGAGTGTCAACATATTACCGCTATCTATTAGCGAGAAGCGTAAGATAGGAGAGCTACAACCGAAGAATGTCTCTCCAGGTGGCTGACAGATCGACCAAGTATACAGTGGGCATAATAGAAGATGTGCCAATATGCGTAGGGAAGATATTAGTCCATTGCGACTTTGTAATAATGGATATGCCCGAGGACTCCCGCATTCCCATAATCTTAGGCTGTCCTTTTTTGGCCACAGCGGGAGTATTGATCGACGTGGAGGGAGGAAAGATCTCCCTCAATGTGGGAAGAGAAAAAGTGGAGTTCGACCTCCGAAGCTCAATGAAGGAATTCATGGAGGACGACCACATTCAACAAGTTGACCTCCTGAGGAAGCCATCAAAGAAACCACATTAGAGGAGATATTTCTAGATGCTACGGAAGAACCCCCAAATGATAATTCAAGCCAAGAGGGATAGCTAGATGGAATGACACTAGAGAAGGCATCCAAAGAAGCTCTGAAGGAGAAATTCAAGGAAGCGATGTCACGATCATAATCACCACATCAAAAAGCTAAGGAGGCAAGAACTTAGCAAGTCGATGCTAAAGAAGAACGAGAAGAGGCACGGAGACGACAAGGAAATTCTGAACATCTCCACCCTAAAGCCACCATGATCACATATAAAGGGAGTCGAGCTCACGAATTTAAACGAGTGCTTATTGGAAGGCAACCCAAGTCTCTTTGTATCATTTTTAGTTTTTCAATTTCAATCTTCATTTTAGTTTAGAATTGGTTGAATTTTGCTTTTAATAAACCCCAAAACCCCCAAAACCCCCAAATAACTCTAACTTTTTGATGCAGGAGAAGAACCTGGAAATCAGTTTAAACGGTCGTGTGGGATACTACATGCGGCCGCATGGAGTAAAGCTAAGGAGGAGCTGGAGATGGTTGAAATACGAATCGACGCGACCGTATCGTAAGAACACACACGACCGCGTCGCTGTAAGCAGTTTGGGGTGATTTTTGAACTCAAAATTTCCTATTCGACGTGACCACATCACCCAAGCGATGCGGCCACTTAATACCACCAACTCTCTGTTTTTGAGGCCAAAAATCCACCTCCCTGTTAAAACGACGCTACCGTGTAAATTTTTCTCAACGACCGCGTCAAATCCCAATCCAAGACCAAAATTTCCACCCATTTACGTTGTCATTTGAACTTAAACGATGTGACCGCGTACTTTCCCAAAATTCCAAAGCACAAAGTCCCAATTCGACATGGTCATTTCACCAAAACAACGCGGCCGCGTACTATGTCTAACTCTCTGTTTTTGGCCGAAAATTCTACCCACTATCAAAACGACGCAGACGTTTAACCTAGAACCAAATGACCGCGTCGAACCAATTTTTGAGCATCAACTTTCTGTTGGGGAATTGGCGGTCCCTTAGGGCACAAAAACTCTAGTCCCGTCCTAAGTCGGACGGAACATAGACAGAAAAACAAAAGCAGCGGAAGAAAAACTTAGTTAATCTAAATTAACATGCAGTTAAAACCTTTTTAACTTAGCCCTAAGGTCCAAGACCCTATGCCAAGATCTATGCCGACTTGGGATGGATCTGACCATCCCAAGAAGGATCTAGCCTACTGCGATTAAACTAAACTAATGCTAAAAATACTTTAACCACATACCCGGAATCTCAGCCCTGGAGCAGGCGAGATGTTCCGCGCCGTCTTCCGAGCTGCTCCCGTCCCACGCCGAGCCGCTCCTTGAACCGCTCCCCGAACCGCTCCTCGAACCGCTCCGCATCCCGAGGCGATCAATCCCCGTGCCGCCGAGCCAACCACGCGCCGAAGAAAGTTTCACGCGAGTGAAACCTCCGCCAAGATTTCAGATTCAGAATCCGAACTCCTTTGTGACTTTGCTAGAGCCCGCAGGAGTAAGGCAGAATTTTAGGGAGAAGTGAAATATTAATTTAAGCTTAGATCCGAGCGTGCTCCAACATTTACGAGAGCCGCTCAGATCTAGAGCTTGGGACGATTTTTGAGAAAGGGGGGAGACCCCTATTTATATAGGCGGCGGACTCTCCCCTTTTCTCAAAATCCGATGTGGGACTAATTATTTGGGTTTGTTAAAATCAAGTTAGTTTGCACTTCACAAAGTGCAAACTTCCGTGAATTTTAACTCACTCACCGTTGAGCTTCAGGATCGATACAACCTATCAATACGACAAGCGTTCAACGGTGAACGCATAGGAAAAAACCGTTCGTCAATCGGAGGTCGTTTGACCCTCCAATTGAGTGTTCAAACATCAGCCAAGAACCCTACCAAAGCACAAACCCAGCCGTCGCAAAAGCACGCAGCCCTAGGGCTGCGTGCAGCCTGCAGTGCGCCATATGCATCATAAATATTGTATTAAACATATTTAATACACATTTAATCGCTTTTGCATCATATGCAAAATAGTCCCTGTCTAAGCTTAAATTACCATATTGCATCAAATGCAATTATCTCTTCTTTTGCATCAAATACAAATATTCTCCCTAACTATTTTCTACCTATTACTAGACGAAGAGTTGCACTCTGTGTGAGACCCTACAGCCTGACCCTTACAACAGGTTGGGCTCGAAGCCCTATACGGCAGTGACCACGAGCAGTGGTTGCCGTCCCTGCTTCAGGAATCATCATTATGTGGTTAACTCATTAACATGAGTATTGTCGGGACCACCTGACTGTTTCCGTGATGAATTCCGCAGTTATAGTCTCTTCGTCTTAAATATGTCGTGTAGATCAAGTCTGGGGTACGGTCAAACTGTCAACCCCAATAACTTGACTCCGGTTAGTTTCTATCGATCTTTAGTCAACTAATGTTGGACTTCTTCCAACATACTCTGCGCAGAGTTTTTACTAAAGACCGAACTAACTCTACGACACTAACTCCCATTGACCGGGAGAGACGAATCCTCTCTTGGTCATTACTCGCCTCGTACGTTTCAAGTGACACCCAATCAAAAGACCTTTCGACAGGCCTTGCCTCGAAGCTAGGTCAGTTGATCTAAGTGGCACCGTTCACGCACAGGTCCGTCAAAATGACCTCAAGTCAAAAGACCAACTATCCTATCATCACTCAGAGTTATCACTGACAGATTGGTCAATATAACCATATGATAACTCTAGTGGATCGTTCAGTGAACTCATTCTAATGAGCACCTGTGTCTCGTCTTCGATTTCACCAAGTCAAGCGATCATGAGATCATCGCCACCGTTAAACGGTGAAGACTAAGACACAATGGTCTATCCGATGTTTCGATATCCTTGTCTCGATACATCTACGACCACGAACCATTTTAGACTTATGCTACAGACGGTCAAACGTTTCTCCATGATCGAGATACTCATCTCGATACCCGTTTGACCTTGCATAAAGTCTCAGGACTTTACCTAAGTTGATATCTAATGTTGACTACATTACAATATGACTTAGATAAATTATTACCAAACAGCTTACTGTTATTTCGAACAAGATGTTTGTGCTATTCACACAGGAATAAATGGCCTCGAGGGCACCATATTCCTACATCTCCCACTTGCACTCAGGCCCATTTATCTCGATATCTAATATCGTTTTTACACATAAGTTTTCCCGACTTCATGTGATAGAGCCTTCGTGAGTGGATCTGCTAAAACTGTCTACACTATAGACTTAAGGGGTTTCTATGTTTATGTTAGACCAACCTTTTGAATCTTATTCAAATAATTCACTTGGTCTATCGGAATCTATAATATTTTATTTCACTGGATCTTATCCAGTTTATCGTACCTTACGATAATAATTTTAAATTAGTTATTGGTCATTTCAAATGGTTCATATCCATTTCTGATAAATAATCAAACTCTTTGATTACTTAATCAAAATATAGGTTCCATCTCTTTGATGCCTCGCATGTAATTTACACGCTCCCACTGACCTTGAAAACTTTCTGGCCAATTCATATAAGTTGGTTCGTCTAAATCATATTTAGAAAACCGAACTTATAAGTGAATGCTCAAATTTTCATGGTCAACTTAAGCGTTTTACATCGGCTTTGGTCCGAGTAGATCTGTACACATCTGTTGGAGAAACCGGATTCATCATAATCCGTTTTAAAGAAATTAGGATGAAAACCGTTTCCGTCCAACATTATTGTACTTCACTATTTTCTTTTCTGCATCAATCTTTCAACTTAAAGATTTACTTGCAGAAAGTGAGGAAACATTTTCCTTGGGCACGTAAACTAAATTCTCAAATTTATTTACGCACACGGACCTGCATCAAGTTTTAAATCGGAGTTACTACTCCGAATTTCATCCTAGAAGTTGACTAAGTCATCATCAGTTATGATGTCTAACTCGACAATCCGTCTCACGAGATTCGAGTAAAAATACAACTTCCTTATGATTGATTTTATTGAATATATTATTGATAATGTTCTCATAGAACTTTATCAAAACCTAGGCATTACTATCTGGGACTTAACCCAGAGGGAGGACTTAACTCAGGGTCACTTACAATGGATCACACTAAATCTAATTAAGTGTGATTCATACCTTTTAACACACCGATGTGTTAACAGACTTAATCTGAGAGAAAATCACATTTTCTTTTAATTACACAAGATTTTATGTAGCTAAGTATTTGACCATTCGATCTAATCGAATCAGTTTAAATGCTTTAGTCATTTCGTTATTTATTTTATTAGACTTGTGTTTCATCAAGAACACGTGTCTTAATAAAATATACGAATAACTTATTTTTGGTTAATCTAGACTCGGATACATCAGTATGTACAAGACTGAGTTCGACAACTCATTCTCCCACTGTCTTACAGATGGGTTTCGGCCATTGTGTCTAAGAGGCTAAGACTCACAAGTGTCCGTAGACTTCATAATACGAGAGGTCAGACCCCTCTTTATGTGACTTGTGAAGCTTAAACTCTTGACACGGCCTAGTCTAATTTTACCATATAAGTTTGCTACTATCTTGTGTATTTATATATTAACATTTAATATATATATAGTTATTACAAATTACTTAACACAAAACATTGTTTCAGAAGCAAGGTGACGACATTCGTCAAAAAATGTGTTCGACGTTTTTGTATAACAACTTATTCCGAAATGTGACATCAAAATATGTCACGTTTTCATTTCCTCCTACTTATGCCTTTACTAATGATAAATTAAACTAACTTTCTCAATTGACTTTCCGAAGTGCCTTCTTCCTTTTCTAAATCAAATTTAGATATCAACATAAATAAATAGCTATGCAAGCAACTTATGTATCCAAACGCTTGAGCTTTGCAATCTTGAGTGTAGATCAAGAAGTTGCTTGTCTCAAGATCCGGTTGGGATACATAGTCTTGCACCGCTCATGCACTTGTATTCGACTCAAACGGTTTAATCGAATTCTCGAACTTTGCGGATCAAAATTGTTTGTCCATACAACCTTGAGGGTAGCTCGACAAGTTGTAGGGAGAAACATACTTTGAGTGTCCTATATGTTCAAGCTGCCTCATATAGAGACGAGTGACATGTAGCTTTAATTTATTTGTTGGACCCAGAACTTAATGAAATCATATTTCTTAAGTCTGTTCTTTAGAAGGTCATTTAATGTCAACGAGAACATAGTTTTTATTCTATCAATTAGAATTTAACTTGATATTCAATTAATCAACTTTTTGACCAATTAACTTATTAAAATATTATATTTTAATTCCTACGGTAAACATAGTCTTGCCCTAGTTTTAGCATATGTTCAATATTAAATATAGGTAGATTGGCTTTTATCTATCTATACCCTCCCACTATTTTTACGAACGTTTTAAAGCTTAATAACGAACGATTTAATCGAATTAAAAAAATGGGTAAGAGTTCCAATCACCTTGAGTCTAAACAACCTTGAGTGTAGCTCAACAAGTTGATTGACTCTGCGATCGGAAGATGACTCTTCATCGATCATATCGGATATGACCCTCTTAATCGGTTTTTGCCCCTAGCCATTTGTGATCATGAGTGTGCTCATCCAAATCACAATGTCTAGTCTAGTCGGACCCTTGTTTTCATGTCTAGCCTGACTTGCCCCTCAGCTCGGTGTATGCACGACACGTCGGTTTGGGTCAGGTCTTAGACTTACATCAAGTCAGACTACATCGTTGACTTAACTTACGCCGGCGCTCGGGGTACGAGACGGCGGTTAGGGTTAGTCAAGATTTCATCTTATGTATTTAAGAAGTTGGTTTCTACAAGGTTGCCATGTCACAGCTTGAGTGTATCTCAACAACTGTAACACGGGCCCTATAGTTACTAACCCCTAAAACAAGGAGGGCTACGGCTAATCTTGAAAAAGACCATTAACGTATTTGACTTAGATATAGTCCAGGGTGTCATACAATCATGATTCGCGACATTGCGGTCCAGCGGAACTCAGCCAGGGAATTGACTAAGCCAGGATCACTACCCCTTGGACTAGCAAGGGTTGACCCAGAACTCTTAGCCAAGCACATTGACTGGATCATGGTCCATTGAATGAAGCTTGTCATTTTTGTATGTATGCCATAGACTAAACAGCTTTTATTAACAACTAATTAATCCTATCAACTAGTTGAATCCTTAAATTCAAAATTTTAGGATTTGTTTAATAACTTTTATTTAAGTCCTTATCAACTATAAGGTTCATGTGCTACCCTAATCGTTATTAGGATTTTAATAAATTTTATTAACAACGCTAGAAGCGAAGTCCTTTAATGAAAATTAATTATAACAATTTAGAATTGAAAATTCATTTAAAGGACTACCCTAATCAGGAATTAGGTCTTAATATTGTTGTTAATGATTTATTAAAACATAGCATGTCATTAAAATTCAAGTAATAAATTTTAATCATTTTTAATGGCTAACCTAAAGGGTTGTCTTGTGTTATCAAATAAGGGACAAGATTAACAAGCCATTAAAATAAAGCTACACTAATTTATCGCATAAAGATAGTGCACAACTATTTAACATTTAAATATACTAAGTTTATCGCATAAACAATTTTAGATTTAAAAAAACAGTTTTAAAAATATCTTATAAATTTAAAACATTACTTTTAAAAAAAAAATTCATGTTCAAAAATTTATCATATACAATTTTTAAACATTTTAAACATTTTAAACTTATCGCATAAATTTAAAGCCTTAAAATCAATTTTAAAATTTATCACATAAATTTAAAAACATCATTTTAAAATTTCTATGCTTAAAAAATTTATCATATAAAAAATTTAAGGCATCCAAAATAATTTTAAACTTTTAAAGATTTAAAATTATTACATAAATTTTAAAACGTCATTTTAAAAAATTTCATGTCCAAAAATTTATCACATAGAATTTTGAACTTTTTAATAAAAAAAAATTTTTTTAAAAAAATTATCTAATAACTTTAAAAAATTTAAAAGTACTTAAAAGCATTAACAGGTTTAATGAAATCGCAGTACCTAGATCGACTACGCAAACCTGGCTCTGATACCACTGTTGGGGAATTGGCGGTCCCTTAGGGCACAAAAACTCTAGTCCCGTCCTAAGTCGGACGGAACATAGACAGAAAAACAAAAGCAGCGGAAGAAAAACTTAGTTAATCTAAATTAACATGCAGTTAAAACCTTTTTAACTTAGCCCTAAGGTCCAAGACCCTATGCCAAGATCTATGCCGACTTGGGATGGATCTGACCATCCCAAGAAGAATCTAGCCTATTGCGATTAAACTAAACTAATGCTAAAAATACTTTAACCACATACCCGGAATCTCAGCCCTGGAGCAGGCGAGATGTTCCGCGCCGTCTTCCGAGCTGCTCCCGTCCCACGCCGAGCCGCTCCTTGAACCGCTCCCTGAACCGCTCCTCGAACCGCTCCGCATCCCGAGGCGATCAATCCCCGTGCCGCCGAGCCAACCACGCGCCGAAGAAAGTTTCACGCGAGTGAAACCTCCGCCAAGATTTCAGATTCAGAATCCGAACTCCTTTGTGACTTTGCTAGAGCCCGCAGGAGTAAGGCAGAATTTTAGGGAGAAGTGAAATATTAATTTAAGCTTAGATCCGAGCGTGCTCCAACATTTACGAGAGCCGCTCAGATCTAGAGCTTGGGACGAGTTTTGAGAAAGGGGGGAGACCCCTATTTATATAGGCGGCGGACTCTCCCCTTTTCTCAAAATCCGATGTGGGACTAATTATTTGGGTTTGTTAAAATCAAGTTAGTTTGCACTTCACAAAGTGCAAACTTCCGTGAATTTTAACTCACTCACCGTTGAGCTTCAGGATCGATACAACCTATCAATACGACAAGCGTTCAACGGTGAACGCATAGGAAAAAACCGTTCGTCAACCGGAGGTCGTTTGACCCTCCAATTGAGTGTTCAAACATCAGCCAAGAACCCTACCAAAGCACAAACCCAGCCGTCGCAAAAGCACGCAGCCCTAGGGCTGCGTGCAGCCTGCAGTGCGCCAGGCGAGTGCAGCGCACGCGCCTCGAGGCGCATGCGCTGCACGCGCCTGCCTGGGTGCGTGCGACGCACGCGCCCAGAGCCTCAGCGCTGGGCGCATGCGGCGCACGCGCCCAGCGGGCGCACAGGCGCCCGCGCCCGCTGGTAAGCGGGCGCGGGTCGGCGCCCGCTTCTGGCGGGCGCCGGCGCCCGCTGGAGTGGGCGCGGGCCTGCGCCCGTTCTCCAGCGGGCGCCCGCTGCGGCTGAAGCGGGCGCGGGCCTGCGCCCGCTCCTAGCGGGCGCCCGCGCCTTTTTCTAAGCTGGGTTCAGCCCACTAAGTTGGGCTGACCCATTTAGGCTTCTTCTGGCTGTTTTGGCTCTAACTTGAGCATCTGGCGTCTGATTTGGACGCCGTTCGAACCTGGGTCTAGACCGGGACATTCCCGTCTTACCCGTGAACTTTTCCTTGCGTTTATATTATTAAATATTGTATTAAACAATTTAATACACATTTAATCGCTTTTGCATCATATGCAAAATAGTCCCTATCTAAGCTTAAATTACCATATTGCATCAAATGCAATTATCTCTTCTTTTGCATCAAATACAAATATTCTCCCTAACTATTTTCTACCTATTACTAGACGAAGCGTTGCACTCTGTGTGAGACCCTACAGCCTGACCCTTACAACAGGTTGGGCTCGAAGCCTTATACGGCAGTGACCACGAGCAGTGGTTGCCGTCCCTGCTTCAGGAATCATCATTATGTGGTTAACTCATTGACATGAGTATTGTCGGGACCACCTAACTGTTTCCGTGATGAATTCCGCAGTTATAGTCTCTTCGTCTTAAATATGTCGTGTAGATCAAGTCTGGGGTACGGTCAAACTGTCAACCCCAATAACTTGACTCCGGTTAGTTTCTATCGATCTTTAGTCAACTAATGTTGGACTTCTTCCAACATACTCTGCGCAGAGTTTTTACTAAAGACCGAACTAACTCTACGACACTAACTCCCATTGACCGGGAGAGACGAATCCTCTCTTGGTCATTACTCGCCTCGTACGTTTCAAGTGACACCCAATCAAAAGACCTTTCGACAGGCCTTGCCTTGAAGCTAGGTCAGTTGATCTAAGTGGCACCGTTCACGCACAGGTCCGTCAAAATGACCTCAAGTCAAAAGACCAACTATCCTATCATCACTCAGAGTTATCACTGACAGATTGGTCAATATAACCATATGATAACTCTATTGGATCGTTCAGTGAACTCATTCTAATGAGCACCTGTGTCTCGTCTTCGATTTCGCCAAGTCAAGCGATCATGAGATCATCGCCACCGTTAAATGGTGAAGACTAAGACACAATGGTCTATCCGATGTTTCGATATCCTTGTCGCGATACATCTACGACCACGAACCATTTTAGACTTATGCTACAGACGGTCAAACGTTTCTCCATGATCGAGATACTCATCTCGATACCCGTTTGACCTTGCATAAAGTCTCAGGACTTTACCTAAGTTGATATCTAATGTTGACTACATTACAATATGACTTAGATAAATTATTACCAAACAGCTTACTGTTATTTCGAACAAGATGTTTGTGCTATTCACACAGGAATAAATGGCCTCGAGGGCACCATATTCCTACACTTTCTTCACATGACACTGTCGATATGCCGATCAACGCGACCGTGTCGAATTGACCACGTTGTACTCTAAACCCCTCATTTTTAGCCTACCAAATTGATGTGGCCGCTTCTCAAATGACACGACAGCTTCTTAAATGACGCACCGTTTCACACGGTCGCGTCGCTGCTCTATATAAACCCCAAAACCCTCATTCGGTCGTTTCACACTTAAAAATTCCCGACTCTTCTACTTCTCCCTCTTAAATTCTCCAACTCCGAAAACCTCTGACCATCCAAAACTCCTCCCCTCTTTCCAAAATCATCCTACAACCTCTTCTCCGTCGTTAATATCCCCTCCCATCTCCACTTCCAGTCAAAACGGGCTGAACAAAACCCCTAAAACAGTCGTTTTGGGTGTTTTGAGGCAATTTCAGTCCATGTGGCAATTCTTCAGAGCTTGGAGTCAATTACTGCTGCTTGGGAGGAGCTTGAGGACCTCTCTTTTGGCTTGGTGCATGGCAATTTCAGCGAGGAACTTCGGTTGCTTGGTACACTATTTCCTTATCTCATTATTTCAATTGCTCGCTAAATTTGCGAAAATTTGCATGGGTATACACTTCACACACTCTTCATCACACCCATACTTCACTCACTATGCCTCCTAGAGAGCGTAAAAAGTGCACTAGTTCCGGACCAACCCGGGGTAGGGGTAGAGCTAAGCGTCAGCGAAACCTTACTCTCGCTGAGGCTCAAGCCATCGTTGCTAGAGGTGACGCACCCGTAAGTGCCCCACAGGTAGATACCTTAGGGATCACTTTTGTTGATGAACGTCACCACGATACATATCTCTCCTTCTAACCACGAACCATCTTTTCCACTAAACTCATGAGCGTCACCGCTCTATCATCACTTGGTCTTATTGACGATGTCGGCACACTCATCTGTAACATTGGTTGGGATGAATTTTTGGAGTGCGAGGCCAGAACCTATTAGAGACTCACCTTAAAGTTTCTATCCTCTTTTACGAGCCAACCATCGGGGTTCACGTTCCGCTTAATAAATACAGAATACGGTACATCCACAAACTCATTGAACCCCCTTTATCAAATGGCCACTGACTATGGATCCTGATGCATACATGCACAACGACCCCTATCCTGACGAATATGATCAGAACAACTTCTGGCAATAGATTACTGGCCTTTCTCATTTCTCCATCACACGGGCGAAAGACTCCAGCATTATCCATCCTTTCCTTCGCATCGTGCATCGTATTATTGCAAATTCTATCTTCTGTAGATATAAAATAGGCCAGGTCTCTCAGGACGAGCTTTTCTTTCTATGGTGCACGACGCAACCACGTGTTGTCCATGACGATGGCACTGCATCCCCATAATAAATCCTTCATGTCAGGTCGTGGTTGACCCAGAGATTTCTCCACACCCTCGCCAGCCCAAAATCTCGTTTTTGCTACGGAGGGTTTATTACTATCATCGTCATGCTTCCTCATGTATCATACAAGATCCCCGATGCCGGCCCCACTTCCCTTGACCTCTCCGTCCTCGCCAACATGCATATGATCAAAGCTATTGGAGACGGGAGGTATATCTGGCTTCACATGATCCATCACACTCCCTACACTAGACTCCCAAATCTTGTTCGTTTTGGTGCTATGACTGCCATGCAATGGATATTTCCAGCTAATCCTGATCTTACCCAGGGTGCTCAGGGACAACCTGCTCAGCCTCAGCTTGACCCTACATAGCCACAGTATCAGGCCCAGCCTCAGCCTATCCAGGACCCTCGCATCCCTCATGCTTCCACATCATCAGGCCTTGTCAGGCCTATCATACTTCAGTTTCATAGGAGATCTCGCTGACATGGCAAAGCCTCTAGCAGCACTGCTCCTCCACCCCTTTCTCATCTCGAGTGTATCACTTGAATGTAGAAGGAGCTTAGGGATTTTAGAACCTCCACGATTAGCACCCTGACTGGATTCAGGGACACCATATATAAGTTCAGGACCTCAAACCTCAGTAGACGGTCTCACATCTGTTGTCGCGACTCTCCCGTCGCACTTTGACTCCGTCTACCGATGGCATCACGCTCAGGGTCATTATCGTGATGCAGTACACACCCTCCTACCTATACCACCACCACCCCAGCCATCACATATTGTGCATCCATCCATCCCTAAACTGTATATTTCCACCACCCCACCTCTTATTCATACAACACCACCATCTCCACGTGCACCACCTTCACCTCCTCCAGCTACAGTGGTTCCATCCACTTCTTCACCACCTCTCACATCTGGAGCACCACCATCACCCCAACCATCCACACATGCACCTTCACCTCCTGCAGCCGTTATTTTTCCACACACTTCACCAACACCCACTAATGCCACATCCATACCATCTTCTGACGCACTACCAGCCCCCTCCCACATATACTATTGACCCACACACCTCACCACCACCTGAGGATGTCACAGTCGTTTCCTCGTCTCCGGAAGAACCATCACCACCCCCACATAAACCATCACCGCATCCATCTGAGGTGACTTTAACCATTCCTCCACCTCCAATAGACACCACAGACACACCATCATCTAAGCCATCACTTCCACTCACATCCTCCACCCAACCACCACCTGATGGTGGAACTATCTGATCGGATGACTTTTGCCCTCCCCCTGATCACATGGCCCTCAATTTCACTCATTCTCATTCTTAGGGCACAACTTACTTCAGCTTGGGGGAGATGCACCTGGATCTCCTCTCCCCATCACACATTCATCCACACAATCTATCTTTCTCATGATTTTTATCGCGTTGAGGACAACGCTCAATTCAGCTTGGAGGAGGAGAGTTCTCCACGCTTGTTTTCCTCTTATTTTTATTTATTTTCCACCTTTTTCGTTTCATTTGCATCATGTTTATATTTAATTTCCCTTTCTTTTCATTTTTCTTTTATTTCACCACATCACGTTTAAAGTTTCTATAAGCATCCAAAAAACCAAAAAATAGAAAAAAATCAAAAACACCAAAAATATTTGCATCCTACATCATCACGCATCCATATGTATATACTTGCATTCGCTTCGAAAATTTTTCAAATTCAAATTTTTATATGCATAGAATCTCGAGTTGAATTTCGTTTTCTAAAACTTTCACGCTCGATTTCCACAATGTCGATTAGGATATTTGAATAGGATGCGTCTATACCTTCAGATCCCACATCATATCCTAGCTTTGGCCGTCTTCATAGTCCCTAAGATAGAAGTACTTGAAACCGACATAGGTTGAACCATAGGAAACCACTTTATGCTTGGACCGTGGAGCCGATAATTGAGAATAATGGATTATAATCCCTCGAAACTTGGATAACAATATATCATCCAGTACTGAGGATTGATCTTACTTAACCCACCCATGCTTTCCAAAAAAAGAAAAAAAAATAAAAATCTATATTTGTGAATAGAAAAATAATAATATGTGCACCGTTCTCCCAGCAACACCGAGTAGCCGGATCTCCACAACTCAGGAATCGTCAGGGCCTCTCGCCGAAAGGTTTAGCTTGGGGGGAGTGCATATGAATAAGGATTTTTCTTAGTTTGAGCTAGTAGGTCCGAGGGGTCCTTCTTGGCCCTGTGTCCTTAGGTTGTCTGACCTGGGAGTCATCGACCCAACACTCCTTACACAAACCAATTGTAAATACCAAAAAAAATATTGTCTATGAAATAAATTTTTTTGGAAGCATGAATAAACCTAGCAATATCATGAATCAAGGAAAATTGACGTGTTGTGAGAGCCACTTCTTCGATTGACTAATGACACATTATACGATACTTATCCCCTCTTCAACCAATGCATAAATTCGATTCACATCTCTTCGATCTAAGGACAAGTTAAAGGAAATATCTTAGAACTTGAGTGTGACCATAGTCTAGTCTATTGCTTGACGATTTGGGTTAGAGACGATGAATTATATTATTATCGACGGAAAGAAATCGACAAGTTTAAGTTCCATGATTTTGAGATTTCAACTCGCCCACATATATAAATTCGATTTTAAGAAATTCTCGAAGTTCCATATCATCATTTGTGTGCTTAATTGCATGCCTCCAATCTACGCTCTCTCTTGTCTTCATTGAGGACAAGAAAGAGTTTAGCTTGGGGGATTTTGTTTAGTGGTTTTTGTATATAGTTTTCACCCCCTTTTTTGTGCACATTTCACGTCATTTCATTCATAGTTTCGTCCGTTTTCCCCGTTTTGTTTCCTTTTTTTACTTTTATGGTCCATTTCATGCTTTTCAAGAAAAACGTATCAAATCTGGACCGTAGAGTGTGAAAAGGCCAAAAAGAACGCAAGGAGCGAAGGCAGGAGCTCAAAGTATGCAAAAGGGGGGAAGGTAACGTGACACAAACAGTCGCATCACGCGTCATCAAGACATATTCGTGAAGCAAAAACATAAATAAAATGTACCCAACTCAGCTCGGCATCCAATTCCACATAGCCACGTGAACTCTCTCTAAACGGCCATGTCGCTGAAGAATGAAGAGGAGCAAATTCTCATTCGACGTGGTCGTATGATGCAAACGACATGACCGTGTAACATCAGAAGCATTGAAGCCAAACTGTCACTTTACGCGACCGTTTCAAAGACTGTTACTAAGATCTGAAGCTGCCAACAAAATAGTGGTGTGATTTAACCATGCCGCCGTGTTGCTGCTACTGATGAATCACCCTTTTTTATGCATCCAGACGACACGACCGCGTCGTTTTCGACGCGGTCGCGTCGAATTAGGTCCTAGGGCAAAAGGTGGGCACCGTCAAAGTTAGTTAGAGGGACTTTTTGGTCTTTTGAGCTTTGTATATAAACCGTTTTTCATCCTCTGTGAAAACCAGACTTTATGCTGCACCATTTCATTCTTTTGCAGAAAATTTTCAAATGTTTTGTCTTCCATTTTCTGTTTGCTCTTTTATTATTCCGTTTGTAATACTTTTTTTGAATAAACTTTAGGAATAGAAATTCTCTCTTTTGTTCATTGCTATTATGGATTGCTTGCTATCTGATTTACCCATTGAATATATTGCAATGGCCATTGAATCTATGCTTGTGATTGAGTTCTTAACAATGGGTAGTGAGTAGTTTTTCATCCAGGGCAATGGATTGAACCCAATTGAATATGGGCTATGGATTGGATGAATTTATTAATTAATTGTTGGCTAATTGATGATTGGGGTATATTAGGATGACAATTGTCAATGTATATCGGTCTCCTCCCACGTGGATAATTAGATTAGCTGCCGATGAGAGTCGGGACTAATCTAGGGTTTTCGATCCCTACATTGACCCATTCTACCGGTGTGGCCAACCAGAGTCAGGCGCCAATTAGAGCCCTCATAATATAGATCCAAATCCTCATCCACGATAGTGGTGTGGAGGAAGATTGAGGACATTTGTCGGACGTAATGCACCTAACGTATATCGATGTATCGGTGAGAGTCAACATCGATAGAGGTTAGGTAGTCCTATCATAGCATCCGAGAGCAGGGGGTAGGGATAACATAATGGACTATCCTATCATAGCATCACGACAGTGGGGATAGCAGAACGCCCTTAGGTTAGACGACTTCTCCCGAGTCCCAATGAATCCAATAATTGGTTAACCCTAATTCGATCCTAACCCTTAATTCAATGGTGGGGATACCCTATCCCTAGAGCTTTTATCTCTTGATATTTTTCTTATTTTTCATCTCGACCACCTATCGACCGTGTAGCTTTATAACTTAGAGAGAAATCAATACTCAATAACTGCATCCCTGCAGACGACCAGTATAGCGCTATGACGACGTCGTGCGCTTGTGGTCTATAAATATTAAAGCTTTGCGATAGCGGAATAGTATCATAGGCTATATAAGGGGTGTTTAGGCAAGGGTTTCTAGGGAACTTTGAGAGAACTTTGAGCTTCCATTGTTGAGAGCCAACTTTGAGAGATTGTTGAGAGCTTTTGGAGAGATCTTAAGTTCTTCTTCTTTGTTGTGAATAGAGAATATTTGTATTTGTTCTCTCCTTTCATAATAAAGCTCATTGGTATTCCCTTGGCCGACCAATGACCTAAAGCTACAATCTTTATAGCGCTCTATTTGGTTGCTAATTATCCTCGTCTCATATTGTCTTACAGTCCTAGTATTCTACCTGTAGTACAACAAACTGGTATCAGAACTTGTGGTTTTGGAGATTAATGTAAAAGGTGAAGATGAGTAACGGTGACAATGCCAGTTCTTCAAAAGGCACCGACTTCTAGAGAGCAGGCTCCAGCACCTCGAACTATCATGTCCAACACGAAGTTCGAAATTGAGAAGTTTGATGAAAAAATCAACTTCGGTATATGGAGATACGAGGTCTAGGATGTCTTGAACTACCTTGATCAAGATATCGCATTGGACAAGAAGCAGACGAGCATGTCAGATTTAGAGTAGAGAACTCTGAATCGAAATGCTTGTGGGACGATCCGACTATATTTGTAGAAGGAGAAGAAATACCCTTTTATAGAGGAGACAAATGCAAGGAAGTTTTGGAAGGAGCTTGGTGACAAGTATATGAAGAAAAACATCCAAAACATTCTGCATTTGAAGAAGAAGTTTTTCGGTTTAAAGCTTGAGGAGGGTGTTTCAATAGAGGAACTTCTCTACCACTACAACAAGCTTCTAACCTACCTGAGGAACGTCGATGTTAAGATCGACGATGAAGCTAAAGCAATGATTCTCCTCAATTCTATACCCATTGATTATGAGTACTTGGTTTCGGTTCTTACTTACGGTAATGACTCGATGACATTTGAAGAAGTATCCAATGCTCTTACGAGCAATAAGTTCAGGAAGAATGACGTGGACACGAGAATCCGAGCTAACGACGCTCATACCATGGTAGGAGGTTGGAGTAATGAAAAGGGTGGAGCTCGGAATGGGTATTTCAAATCTAAGTCTAGGGACGAGTAAAGGCCCTCTTTGTAAGGATTTGGCAAAGGACCAATGTGTTTTCTGCAAAGAAAGATGACATTGGGTCAGAGATTGTTTGAAGGCAAAGACGAAGCATGATACTACAGCCAGCACCATCAAAGGCATTGTGGCTGAAGAGTGTGTACTCGTTGGTGCTTCGAAGGGTGAGATGTCAGATGGTTGGGTTATCAACTCATTATGCTCCTTTCATATGACACCACATAGAGAGTACTTTACAACCTTTTGGAAGAGGATAAGAGTACAATCCTATTGGGGGATAACCGAGCTTGCAGCACAGTAGGCATTAGGAGAGTTCGGATGAAGATGGGAGATGGTGTAACACGAGACATCGACGAGAAACACTATGTTCAAGACCTAAAGTGTGACCTCATATCACTGGGTTCACTCGAAGCCAAGGGTTGTCGAGTGGCGATGGAGAATAGAGCTCTAAGGGTGACCCGATGAGCTATGATCGTAATGAAGGGGAAGCATAAAGGCAGCCTCAACTATTTGAATGGTTCGGTCATGACTGGCACAACAGCTCTGACCCGTGAGGCCGACAGAGACGAATCGCTTCTTTGGCACATGTGTCTAGGTCATGTTGAAGAGAAAGCTTTGTCGAAGATTATCAAAGGAGATCGTCTAATAGGAGCCAAGACTGGTAAAATTGAGTTTTGCAAGCATTGTGTCTTTAGGAAACATATGAGTGCTTCTTTTGGGACTGACATTCATGATATGAAGGGAACGCTTGACTATGTTCACACCGACGTATAAGGGCCAACTAGGTCAGCCTCATTGGGAGGTAAACACTACTTTGTATCTTTCATTGATGATTTCTCATACATAGTTTGGTTGTTTTCTCTGAAGTCAAAAGAACAAGTTCTGAGTACGTCCATAGAATAGAAAAAGTTGGTCGAAACTCAAACAGGTCAAAAAGTCAGGTGGATCCAAACTGACAATGGTGGAGAGTATAGGTTAGACTGCTTCCAAGAATTCTGCAAACTGGAGGGGATTCAAAGCCACTTCCCCGTCAGTGGTATGCCGCATCAGAATGGAGTAGCTAAAATGAAGAATCAGACTTTGCTGGAGAAAGTCTGATGTATGTTATCAACAGCCGACTTATCGAAGGGGTTCTGGGAAAAATCACTGGCGTACATGACCTACTTAGTCTATCGGCTACCTTCTGCTGCACTAGGTGGACGACCTTGTTTGGAGGTCTGGTCAGGAAAGTTAGTTCCTAACTTTGAGTCTCTGCGTATATGGAGCTGTCCGAGCCACTATACTCTGAAGGAGGACAAGCTCAACGCTGGAGTCAAGAAAGCCTTCTTCTTGGGCTTTAGCGATGGGGTGAAAGGATACAAGTTGTGGTGTCCTTGACAAAGAAAAGTGATCATGAGCAGCGACGCGGCATTTGATGAGTTACTACTGTTGAAGAAGGATCATGGACCAATGGTGGAGCCCAAAGAGACACAGATGAATCAGGTGTACATGGAGGTGTCTAAGGTTCCAGACAGCTCGGCTAGTGACTCAAGCAGACCTACACCAGAGACTGCAGATGAAGTACTCCAGACATATGATGGTGATGTTGGTGGTTCAAGTTTGGATGGTGGGGATAGCTCGTCTCCACAGATTGCACATCAGATGGATTCCATTATAACTATGAGACCAAGGCATGAGATACAAAGACCTGCATGATACACTAAGATGGTCTTGTTCACTTTCCTCAATACACACTTCTTTCAGAGATGAAGAGCACTCTGGAGACCCCGATTGGTGGAAAAAAACGATGGACGAAGGGATGGAATCACTAATTAAGAATGAGACATATGATTTGGTGGAGCTTCCTAAAGTCAAGAAGTCAATAGGGTATAAATGGGTCTACACCAAGAAGGATGGAGCCGAAGTTGGAGAAGTTTGCAACAAAGCTCATCTTGTGGTGGAGGGCTATGCACTAAGAGAAGGCATCGACTACACTGAAGCCTTCTCTACGGTGGTGAAGCATTGCTCAATTTGGATTCTGTTGGCATTAGGTGCACAGTTCGACTCGAGCTGGTGCAACTAGATGTCAA
Source organism: Scilla litardierei (assembly GCA_030789695.1). NCBI lineage: Eukaryota > Viridiplantae > Streptophyta > Magnoliopsida > Asparagales > Asparagaceae > Scilla > Scilla litardierei. The sequence continues at coordinate 387,124,264 of CM061142.1, forward strand.
GACGGTGTTCTTGCAAGGAGAGCTCGAGGATGAAATCTACATGGTTCAGCCCGATGGCTATAAGAGCAGTGATAGTCTTGCATGTAGGCTTAAGAAGTCGCTTTATAGGCTGAAGTAATCACCTAGACAATGGTATAAGTGTTTCGAATACTTTATGACGAATGATCACGTGTATGTTCATAATCCCTATGATCATTATGTGTTCTTTCAGAGGTTGGAAGCTGGGTCTATCATCTATCTCTGGCTTTATATTGATGATATGCTCTTCAGTTCATCAAATAAAGCAGAGATACAGAGACTGAAGTCAGAATTGAGTTGTGCATTGAGATAAAGGACCTAGGCGAAGCACAAAGTATTTTTGGGACAGAGATCACAAGAGATCGAAGTGGAGGTAAGGTTCATCTTTCATAAAGTTGTTATTTGAAGTCTGTTGTATAGATATTTAGTTGTGAAATGATGAAGTCTATAGTTACTCCGCTTGCACCTCACTTCAAACTCTGTACTGAGCATTGCCCGAAGAACAAAGTTGAGAAGAAGCTCATGGAGAGCATACCGTATGCCAATGCGGTAGAAGTCATGATGTATGCTATGGTATGTACCCGACCTGACCTATCATATGTAGTCAGTATGGTGAGTAGATACATGCACTATCCGGGGAAGTACACTGACGAGCTATTCAATGGATACTTAGATACATTAATGGCACCATTGACGTCGGATTGACATATAACCGATATGATGAAGGTCTGCAAGTTGTAAGCTGTGTTGATTCTGATTTTACAGGCGACTTGGATGGAAGGAGATCCATGACATGCAATGTCTTCACCATGTCAGGAGCCTTGATCTGTTGGTAGAGTATACTTCAGTCTACGGTAGCCATGTCTACTACGGAGGCAGAATATATGGCATTGACTGAAGCTACGAAAGAGATGATATGGATTATGGACTTAATGGACACCCTGGAAGTATATTAGAAGAAGTATGATCTCCATTGTGATAGCCATAGTGCAGTGCATTTAGCTAAGAATCAGGTCTTCCATGCACGCACCAAGCATATTGACGTGAGGTACCACTTTGTCCGTGACTATGTGGGAGAAGAAGACAATGACATCAATTTGTTGAAGATTGGAACAGATGACATCTATGCGGACATATTTACTAAGGTTGTATCTAGAGCTATGTTTAAGCACTGCATAAACTTGCTCAATGTTGTTATGAGATAATTTCAATGGCGGCCCCAGTTAGGGGCATTGAGGCTCGGTGAAGCTAGGTGAGCCCTGGTGCGTGCATTGGGCTCTTCGGAGAAAAATTGAAGGAAACACCAGAGGTGACTCTACCAAGTTAGTGCATTGAAGGTCGACTGTGTGACAGAGGCCTAAATCTCGTTAAGATGAAGATTGTGAAAGTTGTCTCGATTGAGGTGATGAAGAATTGTTGGAGATGTGCAGACGAGCTATCTTGTGCAGAGCTAGCTCGCCTATGCTCGGATCCTGCCTATCTGACTCTGCACAAGTCTGATACGGGGATGCCAAGCTAATGGACTTCTACAGTGCATTCTTAGTTCAGAGGATCAGCAGCTCATAGATCTGCAACTCTATAGCCCAAGCATCGGATAGCTTAGCTTGGCACTTCGTCAGCTCGGCCTTCAGCATGAAGTTCGACGGCACAAAGGGGCCCACCAGAGGACGCAACGTCCTATCCGAAGTAGAGTTGTGCTTGCATTAGCATTTTGTTTGAGTCGGAGTTTTATTCAAATAGGAATCACTCTTTTGTTAGAACATCTATTGTACCATTGGCTATATATATAAGAGGTGTTTAGGAGATGGTTTCTAGGGAACTTTGAGACAACTTTGAGCCGCCATTGTTGAGCGCCAACTTTTAGAGGTTGTCTTGAGAGCTGTTGGAGAGATCTTGACTGATTCTTCTTCGTTGGGAAGAGAGAGGATTTATATGTGTTCTCTCCTTTCGTAATAAAGCTCATTGGTGTTCTCTTGGCCTGACGACGGACTAAAGTTACAATCTTGACATCGCTTTATTTGGTTGTTGCTTATCCTCATCTCATATTGTCCGACAGTCCTAGTATCCGCCCATGCACAACATACTCGTCAGAGCTGAGACCCTGAGATCAGACCAACAGGCCCCAGCTTGAGCTTTTCCAGTAGAATGACATTTCAAAAGCAATTCCAGTTGGAGCAGAAGCTCGACTAACTTTGGCCTGTGATTCAGGGAGTAGTGGGACGTCTCACTGTCATGCACTCAACTTCCTGCATGCATGCATGTATGCCACTGGATGTTTGGCCGGTACCTTTCAAGAACTGATCAAAGTGGCAGTCAACATTCTTGACAAGCAAGTACTTCATTTGCCAAGTGGTTCATGACTTTTCAAACAATCCTCATAAAAAATATTACTGTATGGACTAATATAATGAAATTCTATTCTATACAATGCAACGCAATTGGTGACTAGCCATACAGAGAGTCGAGAGTTGCGTCTCCTTTTCCGATTACTCCTAGAAAATTCCCAATCCTCACCACACAAGAAGAAGAGAACCAACCCAAAAATACGCCGTCAGCTCTAGGACCAAAGAAAGAAACCCACGTCAGATCTTTCAGTATCAAGGCTTGATGTGTTGAGCAGTTGAGCTGTGAATCATAGACTCATTGATCTCATGGCCTTGCTGAGTCAGCATCAATTCAGCAAATTGTTGGAGGGAGTCTGATTAATAAACCCAATAACTTTTTGCCTAATCAACTGAGATTTACATGTTATAGTATATGTTTGGGTTGTCTCGATCCTTAATCCTTATCATCTGCTACCTATAATCTGCTATCTTACGTGTTGGTCTCGTTAAACCGGTGTGTTTACGTTATTGTTAATCTCAATTTTTATTTATACCATAACAGTATGTTTTAAAGACTAATAATAGATTAAGCTTTTGAGTACAATGAGTTCTTGACAATTGATTAAAAGACTCTCTATCAATGATACTAGTGTTACGGCCATATTTTAAACCAAGAAACAGCCAAAGAAGATAGAAGTCAGGTTCTTCAAATTTCTTTGGGTTTCCTTTAAAAAAAGACCCCACATCAACTTTCTGTGGCTTGACAAGCTTACATAGCATAGGGAAAGTCCATACATTACCCCACTCTGAACTGAAAGTTATTCACTTGAATCCAAATTTGGTACAACATCACACTGTTCCGCCTCAACATTCCACTCACAACACCAAGGACCCATTATTTTCACTATATGACAAACAAATTCCGTGTCCTGACTCTTAGATCCAATATTATCTTATTTTCTCCTAGACCTAATTTGCTTGTTGATGTCTGAGTCTCTGGCAGATTGCGCCTTGTCTTAGATGCCTGTAGGTATTGATTAGACCATCAATATGACTCACTAGCCTTTTTTTGACCTACTTCTTTATATATTGTTGGGTGTAGCCAAAACATTAGCTAAACAATTTTAAAGATTTCCACAGGCCTTGTTTGATGACAAGGAAAGTTTGGTTGCACTTACATTAGGAAAGGCTGTTAGTTTAAGACTGAATTAAGGCCTTTGTTATTTGCTTTGAGGGGAATAAAAGAAAGAACGAAAGAAGAAGAACATTTTCAGGGATGAATCAAAATCTCTTTGCATATATGCGGGCTAGGTCATACCAAATGTTCATGCAAACTTAAACTGTTGGAGTTGGCTCTAAAACTTCTTGTTGTAAATATGTGTCTTAGTGGGATTATATTTGTACTTTACTTATATCCCTAAGAAGACCATATATATAGTCTCTTAGCTTTGGGGGTTTTCATCAAGGTAGAAAAATAACCTAAAGAGAAAGGAGGCTAGGGAAGAGAGAGTGCTTTGGAGAAGGAGAAGCAAAGATTGAGGATGTATGTCTTAAATTCTTGCAAGGTGCTTTGAGAACTTCTAATAAAGCTTGGTATTCATCTTCCACATCTTGTTCTTAATCTTTGGCTTGTTCTTTCTCTTTTGTCTTAGATACGTTGTACTTGGTTCTTTGAAGAGGTCGGTGGAATCAACACAAACTGCTAAAAAGAAAGAGCAAATATATAAATACTTTTTAAAAGTTCTTACCAATAATCCTCTAGTAATTAAATAGTTTGCATACCCATCGATTTCCTTAGTTTGAAGTATCCATTTAATCACCCATGTTTGGTTTTAAAAGTTCTTACCAATGATCTGAACTTGCAATTCCTTACGGTACAGGAATAATAACAAATTACAAAAGTGGTTAGCTTAACAAGATCTTGCCTTGCGGATTAATGTAGCTTTACAAAGTGAACCATCCATTTAATGTTGTAGCAACTGTTGGGAAAAAAAATCCGAAACGCCTTGAGATCAATGCGGAAAACCAACCCTAATAAACTGATCAGGAATATTGGGCTAGCAAAAATCTAATCTCAAAGATCCAACAAAATCTCAAATGACCTTGCAATAGAAAGTAGCAAACGAATGACAGCAACAAATAAATCAAACGCAAACATAAAAGAATTTACCCAGGTTCGGTTGTAAACAACCTACGTCCAGCAATCCAATCCGAGACGATTCCACTAGTAGAGAGATCCAAACAATTAGGGTTACAAAACGCTTCCTCACGCGTGAGTAATAACTTGTCAACAGAACAAGCCCTCACGAATCCACTCAAGAGGAAGAAACCAATGGAAGAAGGGAAGGAAAAATCAAACATTTCTCTCAAGAACACAAACCCTAAAAAAATCTCTCCAATCTCCAATGGGATAGCAAGAGGCTCTCTAAACTCAATAGAGGCTTACTAACTCAAGATGATGGCTTAACCTGATCTAAAACACAGATAGGTTAAATACCAACTCAAACGAATGGCGAGAAAAGCATACAGGCCGTCGAAAGCTGCGCGCGGGCCCAAGCGAGCTCGGCCCGAGTCGACCGCCTGCTTGGTCGAACTCGGTGTGACTAGCATATCTGACTTGGTCGAGTAGACAAGCTACTCATCCGAGTATGTCAGTAACCTCTCCAAGGTGAAACTTCACAGCTCTCTATTTTTCAGAGTCAAGTCCACTCGGCCGAGTAGACATGCTGATCGGCCCGAGTATGACAATAGCCTCTCCGAGGCAAACATCCCATCTTTCTGTTTTTCGAGCAGCCTGCTGCCCGACCGAGCAGCCTGGGAGAATTAAAACCGATGAGTTTGAATCACAAAAAAACAACACATCACAAGCTCGGATCATTTACTTTAGTACCTACAATGTGGCAACAACAGAATCTTTAGATCTCCCTCTTGGTGGAATTTCTGGTGTATTCTCTTGTATCATCTTGTATTTAATAGTAGTTTGTTTGGAAAGTGTAGTGAGACCCGCATTATAGATGATTATCACCTAATGCATCCTACTCCAACAAAGAATCCTAATCTATCAAGGGATTAGATCCAATGACCCATGAGGGAGCATATACATATCCTACTTAAATAAGGATACTTAATGTGGACTTAATCAATGGTTTATTCATCACTTGATAGACATGTAATTAGGCTACAAACCAAAGTCCTCTACTTCGCTTGATTCATCCAAACCATCCAAAAGCTTGGGTTTTCGGTGGTCGAATCAGATCCTTCCTCGCATGATTTGACTTGTTAACCCATTATGACCAAAATACTCCCACCCTATTGAAGTAGGCACCATCAGAAATAAAATTTTCAAATATGCTATACATCTTGTGACCATCAAGATTAGCTTATTAAGCTAAAATTGAAATATAGCTTTTCGAAAGAAGTGAGAATTGTGCACCCTACATGATAGAAGATAGGACATGATAAGCATGCTGAAGGAGGTATATCATGTATTTTAGATACAAATATATATTTGTTCTCATTGAAATCAGTAGCCTTCAAGTATAATTCGCATTAAAAGCTTATCATTTCTTCCCGAACCTAGAATAATAATGGCTAGTCATGTGATCCAACATATGATACCATTATTAGCATCTGAGTGATTTGGGGGAAAAATGACAAATGAGCAATAGTATTGTTCTTATTTGTCCTCTCCAAAATCATGAAAGCCTTTGTATGTTTTCCAATGCATTTTCTATTGACTACAGTAAAGAATGTCAACAGTTTAGGAATTTATGCATAATTCTAAATGTTTTCTTCTATGCATCATAGTGAAATCCTAATGAATATTTTTTTTTTGATTAAATTGAAAAAATAAAAAACATCAGACTCCAGCCCACGGCACCCTGTGCCCTCTCTCAAAACCCTTCCCCCAAGCATCAACAGCCACCAAACTCAACAAACACTCCGGTGGATGTCGAAAATCCAAGAATGCAGCCTCCAGCTGAGCTCCCATATTCGCTAACCCATCAGCCACGAAATTCGCTTCCCTTTTGATATGAACAACGCTTAAGCTCCATTGCAAAGCCTTCAGCTCTCTAATGTCCAAGATAAGTGCTGCCAGGGGATGAAAAAATACATCACCAGATTCAATCAACCTTACAGCTTCCAAAGAGTCTGACTCGCAAATAATCTTCTTGATTCCCCTAGACCAAGCCCATTTAATTCCAAGCATAAGAGCATGCAGCTCCGCCCCTAAAGGAGAGCATGAACCCAAAAATGCTGAAAATCCCCCTACCCAATTGCCTGCATTGCCTCTAATTACTCCTCCAGCTCCAGCCCTCCCAGAATCTCCCTTCACCGCCCCATCAACATTCAGTTTGAGACACCCCTCCGGCGGAGGAACCCAACTAATAAGACTCTCCTTCAAACTCACCTTAGGCAGAAGGCTGAAGGCTTGGCAAACTTCCTCAGCCGTAACACAAATATTACAAACCACACTACCAATATCCCTCCTACTAGCATTCGGATGGAATACTGCCTCGCATCTATCAGTCCACACTCTCCAAACTGCCACTGCAAACAAAGTACCTCCCTTCTGACCTTCTCGTTTAAATCCCTTTAGCCCTGACTACAACCATCCCTTAAGATCATCACCAAAGAAAAAAGCCTGATGCTGATTCGGAACCAACCTCATCCAAATCTCTCTGGCCCTGCAACAATCCCTGATCGCATGCAATACATCCTCCACCATAGCCCCGCACAAAGTACATTCTTCACTAGAGGAAATCCCCCTGCGGTATCTTAGGTGAGCAGTCACCAATTTCTCTTTAGCTGCCAACCAAAGAAAATACTTCCATCTAGCTGGCAAATGCACTTTCCAAATCCAAGAAAAATCATCAGTTCTCAGCTCCTCCAGAAGGTTAAGGTAAGCAGAACTAGATTTGAACACCCCATTAGTAGATCCCTTCCAAATATACACATCCTTTTTCCCATCCAAAGTCTGCAAAGGGTATGCCATTATTTTGAGAACCATATAATCAGGTAAAGACATGAGAAGCTTGTCCAGATTCCATTTACCATTTTCGGAAATAAAATCGCTTACTCTTTCCAGCAGCGAGTTCTTCACTGGGTCAAATAAACCAAGATCCACTAATGGCTTGTCAATCCATGGATCTGTCCAAAAAAACACAGAATCCCCAGTCCCAATTCTTCTGACCATGCCTTTGCTAAGTGCCCTAAGACCAAATAGAAGTGATTTGAGTTGTAAAGACCAGTACCCTTTATTGCCAGTATGATTCTCAATCCAATTAAACACATCATCCATTTTATATTTAGCCTTGATAAACCTCACCCAAAGAGTATCAGGTTCTGAGTAGAATTTCCAAGCCAATCTTTGTAGCAGAACATTATTGTGAAGTTTCATTCTCCTTAGACCCAAACCTCCCAATCTCTTAGGAACACAAACCTCATCCCATTTGATCAGATGAAGTTTCCTGGACTCACTACTGCCACCCCATAGGAACTGTTTATTCATCCTATCAATCAAATTACATATATGACCAGGGATCTTCGCTGTCATCATCAAGAAAGTAGGAATAGCTGAAGAAACTGACTGAATCAGAGTAGCTCTTCCAGCCAAACGTAGCATTTTAGCCTTCCATCCATTCAATCTTCTACTAACATTATCAACAATGTTATTGTAGGTGCTCTTGGATACCCTCTTGTGAACAATAGGAACCCCCAGATACGTCCCCAGATCTTCCGTAATAGCAATACCCAACAACCTCCCAATCTTCCTAATATGCTTCCTACCAGCAACAGGAGATATAAAACACCTTGATTTGTCAAAACTAATACTAGAGCCTGAAGCCAAACAAAAATTCTCCTGGACCCTCTTCATCTCAATCACTTGCTTCTCTGAAGCTCTCCCAAACAGCAGCAAATCATCCGCAAAGAGCAAATGAGATATCCCAGGTCCTCTCTCCTTGACCCCTATAGGAATCCAATTGCCATTATTAGTAGAGTCCTGGATGAGCATACTCAGTCTTTTCATACACAATACAAATAAAAAGGGACTAAGGGGGTCTCCTTGCCTTAAACCCCTCTGCGGGCTAATCCAATCAGTAGCTCCACCTTCCCATAACACAGATAGCTGAGGACTAGAAACACAGAACATGATGAGATTAATACAGCTATCAGGGAACTTAAACAACCTCAAGGTTTCCTCTAAAAAACTCCAACTAATCTTATCATACGCCTTCTCCAGATCAATCTTCACAGCAAGTAATCCCTCATTCCTCTTAGATCTTCTAATAGAGTGGACCACTTCTTGCGCAATGATGATATTATCCAAAATCTGTCTACCAGGGACAAAACTGGATTGATTGGGACTTATTAATGACTGCATCACTCCACGGAGCCTTTCCACCATCACTTTTGCAATGACCTTGTAAGCCACAGGAATCAAACTAATAGGTCTAAATTGCCTCAGCAATTCAGGATGATTTACTTTAGGAATAAGCACTATAAGAGTCTTATTAAGTTCAGTGTTGAAACTTCCATTCTCAAAAGCTTCCCTGACTAGCTTATACAAATCCTCCTTCACCATTGGCCAAAATTGCTGAAAAAAACCTGCATGAAGACCATCCACCCCAGGAGCCTTCCAAGGTTTCATAAGAAAAAGAGCCCTCTGAACTTCTCCTTCACAAATCCCCTTATCTAAATCAGCAGCCTCCTCCTCAGAAATCCTTTGGCACACAGAATGTGTAATCCTTATCTTTGCCCCATCATCCTTTCTAAATAGCTTTCTAACAAAATTTCTACATAAGGTGAGAATGTCATCAGCTTTAGAGAACCATCTGCCCTCTTCATCTTTAATCATCAACACCTTCAACTTCTTTCTTTTGCAAAGAGTGGAGAGATGGAAAAAAGAAGTATTTCTATCCCCCTGTGCCAACCAACTGCATCTTGACTTCTGATACCAGAACATCTCCTCCTGAGACACCGTCTTCTCATACTTGAAAATAAGGTCCTTTTCCACCATTCTAAGGTAATGAGAATCCTGCAACATTAGAGCCCTCTGAACCCCAGCGATCCTGTTTTTTAACCACCTCTTTCTCCTAAACAAGTTGCCGAAAACATTTCTGTTCCATATTTTAACTTTATCCACAAAAACCTCAGATTTTCCAACAAAATCCATTTCCTTGCCACCCCAAGCACCCCCCACAAACTCCTTGAATCCCTCCTCTTGTAACCACATAGCCTGGAACCTGAAAGGACGAGAGGAGTGGATAGAATTAGCAACAGGCTTACCTCTCAAAAGAATAGGACAGTGATCCGAACATATTCTGGGGAGGTGATAAAGACTGGCTTCAGGGAATAAAGTACACCAATCAGCATTGGCCACTGCTCTATCAAGTCTTTCAAAAACCCTAGCCCTTCCAGTTCTCTGATTGCACCAAGTGAACGGGCCTCCATTGAACCCAATATCCAACAATCCACAAGAAGATAAAAAATCCCTAAATCTTTTACATCTGCTCAAGGATGGGGGGGCTCCTCCAGATTTTTCCTTCGACCCTATATAATCATTAAAATCCCCAATCAAAACCCAAGCCAAATTCATGGAAACACTCAGGCACTCCAACTCTTCATACATGCTCCAGCTGAGGGTTCTGTTAGGGCTAGCATACACAACAGATAACCCAACATCCACAGAATCATGTCTCCTAACAATCCCATGAATAAAATGCTCCGAAGAGCACAACACATCTATGTCCAATGCCTTCTTATCCCACAATAGCCAGATTCCCCCAGAGAAACCCACAGCCTCCACCACAAAAGAACCCTCAAACTTCAATCTCCTTATAACCTTCCTGGCATCTTCCCCTGAAATTCTTGGCTCAACAATCACAAGAATATCTGGCTTATGACCCAGAATCAACTCCCTAATTTCAGAATTAAAAGACTTTTTTGCAGCCCCCCTGCAATTCCAGAATAGAATATCCATAAACACTTAGTCCCCAAACCTAGCACAACACCCAGCTATAAAGTTTCAAACTCAAAGGGAAATAGGAACATCTCCCAACCCCAAGATACTAGGATCAACTTCAGCAGCTGACTCCACCCCTTCCTTCAAAGAGCATTCCCCTAACAAGGAGGATGAGTGGCTTCCATTTTCGTTTGAGATATCACCCAAAGGCTTTCTCTTCTCCCCAGAAACTCTGTGGGCCTTATCAGGTTTATCCAAAACATGACGTTCTGATGAAAAGACAGAATTAAAGCCTGTGTGAGAATATGGTATCAACACTCCATTACCCTTCTTCTCTTTCCCTTGCCTCCCATTGGAGGTTCCTTTACTCTTAACAGAAGAGGAAGGAGCAATGCTCTGCTTCCCTTTCCTCCAAGTCACTCCCGAACCATCCAACTGACTACCAAAGGAGAAACCCTCCCCCTGCTTCAAATTGGAAGCCAAACCCCCTTGTATCCTACCCTTATCCCCACCAGATAAGACAATCTCATTAGAAACTTTTCCCCCCTCAACAGGTGTGATCACACCCTTATCCACACCCTCCAGATTCTGAGATAGAATAGAAAAGCGAGATCCACCCACATGGCTTATACCTCTTCCTTCAGAGCCAGCACTCTTTGGCTTCCTTACAATATTACGGGTCCTCCTGTCACTTGCCAACAACCAAGGCCCATACTCAGGATTACAGCTTCCCTCATCTGCTTTACCTTCATCCCCCTTCGAAACCTCCGAACCCTTCTTCCCAACAGCCTCCCTCTCTCCTCCATCATGCTCCTGGCCCCCAGTACTCTTGAAAGGGCAAGGCTCCTTGTGACCCACTCTTCCACATCTAAAACAGATCAGCCCAAGCCCCTCATACTGAACTTCTTGCCAACGGTCTTCAACCAAAATCTTCGTCTTAAGAGGTTTGCTAAGATCTATTTCAATGCATACTCTTGCAAATCTGGCTTTCATAACCAACTTTGTGTTCAAATCAATCTTCACTATCTTCCCAATACAACTTCCCATCATCATCAGAACCTTCTGATCGTAATACTCCACAGGTAGGAACGGGAATCTGATCCATACAGCCGTCGATCCAACCTCCGCATCCAAAGGCGAGAAATCAGGCACCCAATTACGTATCATCAGATATCTACCAAGAATCATCCAAGGCCCCTCCTCAATCGCAAAGCTTCTGTCTTCTTCACAGCTGAATTTAACCATGACATAGCCCTCCCCTAATTCAATAAACTCCATATTTCCCTTTGGCTTCCACATCACTCTGAGCTTGGCTTCAAGAAAGGAGATCGACACAAATCTACCAAGAAGTTTAACAATCACCGCCCTCTCACATTTCCGACGAAGACGATCCTTGAATGATGGCGAAAAAGAAATGCTATCCCAACCACCCTTCAAAGAAACCAACACATCATCCATCAGCCCAGGCTCCTCCTCCTCCATGTCCAAGCACCTTTCCTGCAGATCCCCAACACCCATACATACCTCCTTGAAGGATTTCACGCCAGACCCCTGAAATCCCCCCGATCCCATCGGAGCTTCGTTCACACCCGCCTTCGCTCCCTCCCCCAGAGGAGAAACAAACGACGGCATCCCCTTACTTTTCTTAGAGCAACGCTGAGAACGAACCCCCTCCTCAGTCGCTCGCAAGCCTCCCTCATCCTCCAGAATAGCATCACCCTCACAATCGAGCCCTAGCATCCCCAAAAACGACGGAAAAAACGCCCTAAAAATCGCTCCTCTACAAGCGCACGATAGCCCGCTATCGTGCACCTAACTCATTTTTAGTCTTAATTATAAATCCTAATGAATATTTAAGCATGATTAAGAATGATCAATCCAAGCACCAAATGTATACAACCGTCTCCTGAACAAATTAAGAAGAACCATTTAAACATGATAATTTTCATCCTGTCTAAGCAATTTCATCATCATTTAGTAGTAAGTTTGTGGTTATATATGATATGTTAGCATTTGGTCATCATAACCCCTATAAAAAGATGGCTCTAAGCACCCAAATAAGATTAAATCCAGACAACGTTTGTAAGTCCAAAGTGGGTTGAAATAACCAATTAATAAGACCAATCCCAAATAAAGGGAGTGCTTTCAACTTATGTGCTTATACTTCTAGTTTGTCTAGTTCTCCAATGTGAAGTGCATGCATACATTTGAACTAACCTTAAATGTGCACCTATGACATCATGTGAGTAAAGATAATTCTCACCCTTACAGAGAATACATAATCATAATCATGTCTTTCTATAAAAAGGTATATGAGCTTTCCATGATGTGATGCCATGCATTTATCCAACAGAATAATGTCTTTACATAAGTTTTGAGAACTAATATGTTCCCAAAGGTGCACCAAGCCAACATGCACATAGTCAGTTATAGCATCATGTTGCAATGGTTACAAGTGTGCTATACTACTGCCAAATAGGTTCTCTTTGTCAGACCTAGCACCATAGTGTAATTGTTTCAAGTTAATTGTACTACCATTCAGTAAGGGCTCGGTTAGGTCTATCGCCATGTTACTAGGTGGACCTAACACTTAACATTTGGTTGAAAACATTAATCAAGTCTTGGAATTAATTTCACTGCATAAACTTTATTGCCTCACATATAATTATCCATATACAACTATATGCTTAAGTTTCATAAAGGGCATTGGATGTCCCAACCAAATGCGACATTACCAAGGACATGCTCATTGGTCCTTAATCTCAAAATGATGATGATGGAACATATCACGTTGGAAATATCAAGCTCACAAGATTTCCATAATGCCAATAATGCATCACTGATGGGAATGTTATTCCAAAATGCCTATGCTTAAGATCATCTTGTTGTATTTGGCCTTTAGGTTCATAGACTCATCGTCATCTTGTATTATTAGGTATTTAGGTGTACAAACTCAAGATTCATGCAAAAATCCATGTCATTCTGTTAAGTGTCCATGCACCTTCCAATGTCTCCAAGAAGAATAAGGCTGGTCCTATTCCTTAACTGGATATTATGAGTGTAGTCATATAGCTATTCTCAAATTGCTCAAGTATGGATTTGTGTCTGTTATGAATAGGACCCATTGGGCCTATTGGGTATCCACCCACATGAGTAACCAATATAAATACTATATAAAGGAGGCTAGGGGTTTCCTATCCTCAACCTTCTCAAAACATGTTTCTCATTCACAACACGTTATCAGCACGATCACGTTCGATGAAAGAAGCGACGGCTCGTGAGAGTGAGGCGCCCGGCGGACGCTCCGTCAATTTTTTTTCGCGGCGCAAAGCTTCGCGAGACGATGCAGAGTTTCTTTTCGGGCATCCCTCATCAAACTTCGCTAGATCTGGCGGACAGATTTAGTGGGTATGCCTAAATATTTTTCTAGATCTGATAACATATTAAAAATTCAATTTTTTATATGATCTAGAATAAAATAGATGATTGTTTACGCATGGATCTAACTTATTAGATTAAAAACTTAATTGTTTGTATGCAAAACTGATTTAAAATTTACTTTTTATGCAATCTATCTGTTATTTGGTAGATTTTATTAGATCATTTTGTGCAAAATTTTGTTCATGATGTCCTATAATTTAAAAATCAAAATCTGATAAACCCATGAACGGCCAGAAGCCGATAGCCCCTCCCCGCCAAAGATCCGACAGATCCGGCACAAAATCCGGCAGGAGAGAAAAAAAAGCATGTCGTGCCTCCGGGCACGGTGGTGAATACTGTCGCGCCCAGAAGACAGGCGCGGCCACCGAACGCGCCACCTGGCGCGACGGCTGCGCCCAACAGGCGCGGCCCCCCTGCCGCGCCTGTCGGCGACCGGCGACTGTCGGCCACTGCCGCCGGCGGCTGCCCTCTCCCCAAAACCCTAACCCAATATTATGGTTAGGGATATGGGAAGCCCATTTTGGGCTGTTGGGCTAAAAGCCCAACTAAAAATTGAAATAAAATAAAAATAAACAAAAATAAAATAAATCTGAAATTAAATTGTTTTGGGCCTGAAGCCCAAACAAAAACAATTCTCAGATTCTTACACGCATGGGCCTTTTCTTGGGACAGTAGCCCAATAAGAAAAAAAACAGATTAGTTGATTGATATTATGTTAGACCTCTAATCGGCCTGAAGCCCACCAAATAAATACAAATGTATTAAAATTGAAGTTGTTTTCCACCTTTTCTTGATGGGCATGAAGCCCACACTGAAATATAATTAAAATTTAAATTAATTTTAGCTTGTTGAGTGGGCTTAGCACATATATTTTCTTGAAAATCAATAAACAAGTATCCTAACGGGCCTGAAACTCGCGGACACAAATTAATTTATTTTTAATAAATAATATTAGTATTCCTCTTACTTTGTTGGGCTTGCAGCCCACAAAAAGTGTAAAAATATACATAAATAAAGAGGAAACATGCTTAATTGGCCCGAAGCCTGCTTGCCTAATATTATTTTAATTAATTTCTGAAATCTTTATAAAATATATTTTTTAATATATATTAAATTCAGAAATTAACGAATAAATCCCAGAAAAATCCAGAAAAATCCTAAAAATTGGAAAAAAATTTCCTGAAACATCAGGAAAGTAATTGGGAGGGGGTTACAATAAAAATTAATATTTTTTGGGATAAAAAGTTATTTGTCGTTAACGATGAATGACATGTTCAGTTTAAATTTTTCTGAACATAATCTAACTGACACGGCGCATACCACGGATGGCCAGAAGCCTCCGTCGCCGCCACATACCCATAAAATTTTCTTTTTTGAGGTTAAATTCCCATGAAATATTTTGGGTATGCGTCATAAAATTCCAAAGACATCTTATGAACAACTAGATTAATGCACAATTGATTTAATATTTTGTTTGAATGTTAAAACTTAGTCTATTTTCTTATATAACTATTTTTCATGTTAATACTCATACTAAGATTAAATATTATGGCACAAACAGATTAAATAATATTTCAACAAGTTTAAATATCATATCTTTGTTGAGAATTGAACCTGAAGTTCAAATCATATTAAATGTCAAAACAAAACAAATACGATGGTTGCGAAAATTATAATTGCTATCTTCATAAAAGATGCACACTTCGCGGTAAATAGATATATAAGATATATGATCTATATAATCCAATATGGACACCAGAAGTTTTCCATAATACCGCTAAACTCTTTAAAAGAGTACTCTCCTTTATTTTTACAAGGAAAGATTTTTTTTAAATCTAGCCTTGAATATAAGCATACGCCTGAAGTCGTGGCTTAATAAATAAGTGAGGAATATATTACGCACCGACGTATTTGTTCCCTTTGAGCATGATTAACTATCCACAAAAATTTGAACGACTCAAGAAAATGGCCTAAAGCCATACTCGAGCATTCAAATAGACTTTAAAAGTCTCTAATTAATTAGAAATGTGGAAGTATAAAATAATTTGCTCAAACATCTGCTTATGTCTTCTTAGAAAGACTAATTTTCATTGCCCTTTATAAATAAAGAAAATTGAAATCAGGGGAAGTTCATGACCAAATATGACCTGAAATATAAAATAAGGGAAAATGTTACATACCTCGATATGGAGTAGGAAATGACAAACTAAGATCAGAACCAGAAGCTCTGATAAGTACTCATAATGCTTTCGCAATATGAAAAGTAATTAGTTTATACCATCGAAATATATATACATTGCTAGTCTAAACGGACGAAAGTCGACCTACTTATTTTATAATTAGCCACTACTAGAGGACAAATAAATTTTATAAACACATTTTTTAATCTGTTGCTATAACATATTTCTTAGTGAGTTTTAAGTGTTTATATATACTTTTAAAAAGTATTTTATAGTATAAGTCATTTAGAAAATCTTTTCTGTGATTTCTGTTTTTTAAATTCAGAACTTTTTAAGCCTGAATACTCTAAAAAGAGGATGTCTATTACTCTAAAAATAAATAAAGCCTGAAGCTTTGTCCCAAAATAAATTCAAAAATAGGAAAATTGGAACACCTGAAGTGTTCAAAATCGTCCAAGTCTTAACTTAGGAACGATAAATATGATGCCCAGGATTGATGTTTGTTTAAACAAATCCTATATATCTGAAAAACAATGTTTATTCAGATGGATGCATTTTCTTTATCCCATATAAATGGGCTAATAGATTATGAAATCATTTCCACTTCATGTGGACATTAACCCTCATAACATCCTCAAAAATAAATTAGATGATATACTTACTATCATCATTAAAGATAATGAAGACCTTTAGGTCTCTTGAAAGTATTTAAGGGATATAATTAGGCTCTGTCCACTCCCTTAATAGGACTGATGATGTACCTTTGGTGTACTCATCAATATATCCTCTAAAAATGGTCATTATCCAACCACATTTTTTTAAAAATGGTGGTGACATTGGATAAAAATGGGAAATCATAAATAATTAGCAACAGTGGTTGCGTACACTCAGCTAAACACACCATTAGAACCTTTTTATATGAGTCTGATCAACTCCATATAAACATTTTCTAAGAATGGGTTTAGAGCACATCTTAAAGATGGTACATCCGCAATGCTATGTATGTGTTCGTAAAGCAACACAACATAAACTGGCATGCTGCCATAAAGAGAACACATTCATCAGGATTAACCAACTTTGATGAATAGATTCCAAAATCTCATATGAGTAAGGCATTAATACACATCTTATAGATTGTGTGTTGATGGTAATAAGGATCCTGAAGATCCTTCAATTCCCTATTTGGTTCAAATCATCTATGAGCGTGAAGCTCAAATTGACCATTTAAAAAGTAAATACATATGATCTGATTATAATCAGACTGACAATTTAAATATTGTCAAAACTTTCACATCCCTGCTGCTAAAAATCCAGCTAGGATTGACACACCAAATATAATGGATGCAATCCACCAGTAGCAGAAGTGTATGTCCTTAAGAGATGAGATGACATATCACTAGGCTCCAAAGAGAGAAATCTATTCCTGGAGACCGAAAAAGCAATACCACCACAGGAAAGTGAGCTCAAATCCAGAACCTTATTGCAACTTGGTTACTAAGGACCCATTCTGGATCTGTCCATATTCTTGACCCGTCCCAGAACCTTCAATTCTTTAACGCATCGTGAAGGAGACACCTCTGGGAGAAATCAAATGATTATAGTACATACAGGGTGAGTTTTGGGCAAGAAAGAACATATTTTGTCGACAAATTCTCTCATATTTCATTTTGCCAGTTAAATATAAAATATCGTTTCCACAACTCTGCTTTGCCTGAAGCAAACATAGAGATTTGGCCAAATTATAACAATGTGGAATGAGGCAATAATAAGGTGAGCTGGACTCACTTATGAAATATGGGGTGTATGGACCTGAAGTCCTGATATCAAAAATGCTATCAAATCCTGTGGGATAACTGAGTATTGTAGGAGAATTATAATAAAATCGTTAGCTATAAGCATTTTAATTTGCTATAGCTTTAGAGGTATAAATAGCTCAAACCAGGAAGTAACCAATTAAGATGAGCTGAACTCACTTACAAGATGAATCTGATGCATCAACTGGTTTATGTCAAGGCGTAACCCAACAAATGGCAAAAGGAGGGAATTGTTGGTTGATGTTGTTTTTGGATGTGACAACATTACCTATATAAAATTTCTTCAACTGCATGTATAAAAATTTTCTTTACTTTCCTTTTTTTCTTCTTTCTGGGACATATATTAAAAATATGATTAAAGGAAAGACCACCTAGACAGAGATCCTTAAAGGACTCATACTAGAAGGTTGTTTGCACCTCTTAAAAATAGTATTATTTTTAAGAGAGCAAATTAAAAGAATTGAGATTATTTTAATAACTTAATAATATTATCGGATCTCCTGAAGAGAAAATACCGAAATATCTGTTAAAGCCTTGTTAGGATTTATCATGTGGTCATTCTTGTATGCGTCTTGTCATATGTGGCACTGGAGAATGTTGGATAGGTTGATGTCCCTGCCGTATGTAGAAGAGAATGTTGGACATTTTGTTGAACAGGTTGTTGGACCAGGATGTTCAACAAAATATGTTTACTTGCATATTTGGTGCTCAAGAGGATGCGGAACTTGAGCTTGCGTATTCCGTTATTTTCTATCTTGCTATTCTTGATCTTATGGTGGTTATTAACTGATTTATAGTTGATTGTGCATAATCTCTTGCGAATCGGTTGAAGAGAGATTTTCGGCAAATCAATACTCTTGCAACTGCCACTTACGGATCTTTCGGGATCTCTTTCTTGTTGAAGATGGTGCAGTTGTTGTTGTAGATAGAATCGAATCTAGGTTTGATTGCCGGCGTGCAGATTGAACCGAAGATTGCGGGGCGTTGCCTTTTAAGGCGTGGAATGTTTGGCGGCTAGGGTTGACGCTCGCATTGAAAAGTTCAAGGAGATTCTCCGGGAGGGAGGTCGACGGCTGCGCACGCAGGATCAAGGGAGTTGATCAAGTCGGTGGTGCAAGGGGAGCTTGCAGGCAAGGGGAGCTTGCCAAGAATACTTCACGGGGTTGATTGCGATCACCCCATCACGGTTTGTTTTAAGGATCAGAGTGTTCTTCCTTATTAAAGCGTGAATTGTAGAATTTGTATTCTCCGATCTTTTTAGTGAAGTATTCTATTTTCTGGGCGTGGCCTCGCAGATGTAGGTGTGCGCACCGAACTGCGATACCAATCCTTGTGTGTTCTTGCGTGATGCGTGTCTTTTCGTTGTTCATTATATTCTTAACTGCGTACTGAATTTCATTTGGTATCAGAGCAAGTCATCCACAATACTTTGACTTTCTTTCAAAGTGGGTGTGATCCTGTAGGTCAGTACGCTGATCATGAACACAAAAGAAGGTGCTTCGGTCACTCGTCCTCCTTTGCTCACTGGATCGAACTACACCTATTGGAAGTCTCGTATGCGAGCTTTTATCAAGTCCTTGGATGAAAAGGCCTGGGTTGTTACAGTTGAAGGATGGAACCCTCCGGTTGAAGTCAACAAAGAAGGAAAGGAAAGCTTCAAACCTGTGAGAGACTGGAGTTCTGATGAAGAACGTGCTGCCTTAGGAAACTCTAAGGCGGTTAACGCCATCTTTACTGCCGTTGATGAAGAGCAGTTCAAGCTTATATCAACTTGTGAGCATGCTAAAGAAGCTTGGGATATTCTTCAAAACGTGCATGAAGGAACCAGCACTGTTAAGGCCTCAAAATTACAAATGCTCGCCAGCCAGTTTGAAAATCTGAGGATGAACGAAAACGAGACGGTTGCGGAGTTCAATGGAAGATTGAGGGATATTGCTAATCAGGCATTCCAACTGGGTAAGAAGTATTCACAAAAGAAGCTTGTTGAAAAAACTCTGAGGTCCCTGCCAGATAAATTTTCAGCAAAGATTGCGGCTATAGAGGAGGTGAGGAACACATCGACCATGAGATTGGACGAACTCATGGGATCCCTTCAGACCTACGAGATGAATCTCAAACATAACAAAAAGGAGAAGGGTGTTGCCTTGAAGATTGAAGCCAGTGAACTGCCAAAATCTGATGATGAGACAGAACTCGAAGATGATATCGCGCTTCTCACCAAAAACTTTAGCAAGATGATGAGAAAGATCAGCAATAAAGGTCAGAATTTCAAAGCTACTAATAAAAAGGTGCGGACAGGACCCCCTGCAGGTGAAAGGAATGCTGGTCGTCCTATACAAAGGTATGAGTCTAAAAACAAAGGAAAGGGAATACAGTGTAGAGAATGTGAAGGTTTCGGACATATACAGGCAGAGTGTGCAAACACTCTTAAGAAGCAAAAAGGGAAATCTCTCGCCAGCACTTGGAGCGATGAAGACTCTGGAGGTAGCGAGGAAGATGAAGACATAACTAGTAATTATGTTGCTTTCACAGCTATTCTGAGTGACAAATCTGAAGGCAAGTCAATCAGTCTTGTTGAACATAATGTTGCAACATGTGCTGCAACATCAAAGCACAAGGGAGAACATGTTGTACAAAATGTTGCAACAAATGACGCTAATTCTGACAGTGAAGTTGAATCAGAAGTTGGGAGTGAAGAAGATATTGACGATGAGGAAATCCGCACAGCCTATCAAACTATGTTCTACAAATGGATGGAAATCTGTGAAGTCAACAAGAAACTGAAAGATGAATGCTCTAAGTTGAGAAGTGAGAAGAATGCATATCAAGTCAAACTTCTGAAGACTGAAGCAAGTCTCCGAAACTGTGAGAGAAATATGAAGAGAGCCGTAATGAGAGCTGAGAAGGCAGAAAGCACTGTTAACAGATGGAACTCTGGAAAAACCAAACTCGATGACATCCTCAACATGGGAAAAGTTGCTGGAGATCGAACAGGAGTTGGTTACAACAGAGGAAGTCATCTTCACACACCCAAGACCAGGAGTAATCTCAATGCTAAGGAACATGTTAAAAGGAGCTCACATGATAAGGCCAAGTCACGAGGAAAGAACAGAAGATGTACTACTCTTAGGCAACCTATATGCGGTTACTGCAAACAAATAGGACATAATGATTGGAAGTGTTTCAGGCGTATGAAGCATGTGAGTGAAGGAAGAAATATTGTTCATCCACAACAACAGACAACCATGAAATGGATTAAGAAGTCGGAACTGTTCAGTATGGTTACATACACATCCTTGGCCACCTTTGCGGAAAATCAGTGGTATTTTGACAGTGGGTGCTCTCGGCACATGACAGGGAACAAGGGTCTTCTATCTGAGTACATTACTGGGAATAAAGGTCATGTCACCTTCGGGGATGGACAGAGAAGCAGAGTTATTGGGAAAGGTAATCTGAATATGACAGAAACTCTGAAATTGAAAGATGTGATGCATGTTGAAAATTTAAAGGCTAATCTCATTAGTATAAGTCAGCTGTGCGATCAAGGCCTGCTGGTTCGGTTCAACAAAAGTGAATGTCTTGTGTTTAATGGTGATGAAGTGTGCATTCTTTCTGGAAAAAGATCTAGTGACAACTGCTACCTGTTGCAAGAACCTGACAGATGTCTGAGCATCACCACAGATGCGTCTGAACAGTGGCATCAGAAGTTAGGCCATGTTAACTTCAAGACCTTATTGAAAATCTCCAAAGCAAGAGCTGTCCGAGGAATGCCTACGTTAATCAAGAAGAAATAAGGAGTGTGCGAAGCCTGCCAACTGGGTAAGCAGAAGAAAATTAGTCACAAACAAATTCAGAATATCACAACGTCAAAAACTCTGGAGCTGCTGCATATGGATCTGATTGGACCCACTTCAAAAACAAGTGTCGGAGGTAAGAAGTACATTTTTTTGTGTTGATGATTTTTCACGATTCACCTGGGTGGATTTTCTGAAGGAGAAATCAGACACATTCGATGCTTTCAAAAAACTGTGTACTCGTCTTCAAGTAGAAAGAGGAGATAACATAGGGAAAGTCATTCGGATCCGAAGTGATCACGGAAAAGAGTTTGAGAACCACTCATTCTCTGAATTCTGTGAGGGACAAGGTATAGGACATGAATTCTCGGCTCCTAAGACTCCTCAGCAAAACGGAGTTGTTGAAAGGAAGAATCGAACTCTTCAGGAAATGGCTCGTGTTATGCTGAACGCCCGAAAAGTGAATATTAAGTGGTGGGCTGAAGCGATTAATACTGCATGCTACACCATCAACAGGGTTTATCTTCGACCACAGACTGAGAAAACTCCATATGAAATATGGAAAGGTCGAAAGCCTGATGTCTCCTACTTTCATATTTTTGGAAGCAAGTGCTACATTCTGCAAGATCGGACACCAAGACGGAAGTTCGACACCAAGAGTGACAAAGGAATTTTCTTGGGGTATTCAACAAGGAGTCGTGCTTTCCGTGTGTTGAATGAACGAACTGATGTCATGATGGAGTCCATTAATGTTGTTGTTGATGATTTTGATCAGGGAGAAAGTATTCTAACTGGTGATAAAGGAGTTCCAGAAGACAGAAATGAGGATGATGCTCATGTTGAAAGAGATGTTGCAACAAACAAGTCCGTACAGAACAATGTTGAACAAATTGTTGCAACACAGGATACTGCCACCATGGAGTCGACTCAAGAAGAAGCTGAAAGTGCACAAGGTGCTGAGGGAGTTACAAAGATTATACGAGATCATCCGCCGGAGCTCATCATTGGTGACGTTCACGACAGTCGTCGCACCAGAGGCATCAGTCGTGTTAATTACAGAGATCTTGCTGGGTATGCTTGTTTTCTTTCTACTACCGAACCAAAAAATGTGAAGGAAGCAATTGGAGATGACTTTTGGGTCTCAGCTATGCAAGAGGAATTAAACCAGTTCCAACGAAATGACGTCTGGAGTCTTGTGGAAAGACCGAAAGGAACTAATGTCATCGGGACAAAATGGATATTCAAAAACAAGACAGATGAGAAGGGAAATGTTACCCGGAATAAAGCCCGGCTTGTTGCTCAAGGGTATACCCAAGTGGAAGGCATTGACTTCGATGAGACATTTGCTCCTGTAGCACGGTTGGAATCTATTAGACTATTACTTGCGGTTGCTTGTAGTTTAAATTTCAAACTACACCAAATGGACGTGAAAAGTGCCTTTCTGAACGGGTTGTTGAATGAAGAAGTGTATGTTGAACAACCCAAAGGCTTTGCTGATCCGTTTCTTTCAAATCATGTGTACAAGCTGAAGAAGGCGTTGTATGGGCTGAAACAAGCTCCAATGGCCTGGTATGAAAGATTGACCACATATCTTCTCAAGAAGGGATACGAAAGAGGAGGAGCTGATAAGACCTTATTTGTTCAAAGGACAAGATCAAGTGTGATGATTGCCCAGATCTATGTTGATGACATAGTCTTCGGTTCAACATCACAACAACTTGTGCATGAGTTTATAAATCTCATGCAAAGGGAGTTTGAAATGAGCATGGTAGGTGAGTTGAATGTATTTCTTGGGCTTCAAGTTAAACAGTGTCAAGATGGTCTATTCATCTCGCAGAGCAAGTATGCTAGAAATCTTGTCAAAAGATTTGGTTTAGAAAGTGCTAGACATGTTAGGAATCCCATGAGTACATCTGAAAAACTCTCTAAGGATGAAGGAGGAAGAGATGTTGAAGTCACCCTCTACAGAAGCATGATAGGCAGCCTGTTATATTTAACAGCTAGCCGACTGGATATCAGCTTTAGTGTTGGAGTCTGTGCTCGTTATCAAGCAAGTCCTAAGGAATCTCATATTACTGCCGTAAAGAGGATTATCAGGTATATAAGCGGAACAGCAGACTATGGTATATGGTATACAAAGGATACGAATACTCTTGTCTCAGGATATAGTGATGCTGACTGGGCAGGAAATACAGATGATCGGAAAAGCACCACCGGAGGATGTTTTTATGTGGGGAACAATCTGGTGTCATGGTATAGTAAAAAACAGAACTCCATATCGTTATCTACAGCAGAGGCTGAGTATATTGCTGCAAGGAGTTGTTGTACTCAATTACTGTGGTTGAAGCAAATGTTGATAGACTATGGACTGGAACAAGGAGTTATGACCATTCTATGCGACAACCAGAGTGCTATAAATATCTCCAAGAATCCTGTCCAGCATTCCAGAACGAAGCACATCGACATCCGACATCACTTTATTAGAGAGCTGGTTGAGAAGAAGTCCCTAGTCATGGAGTATGTTGCTACAGCTAATCAACTAGCGGACATTTTTACAAAGCCCCTTGATTCTGCCAGATTTGAAGAATTGCGGCAAGCCCTAGGGCTGTGTCGTATCTAATGATGCTTCCTGTGTTGAGAACTTTGTTGCAACATCATGTTGCAACATTATGAGGGTCTACCGATCTCTGCTGACGGGTTGGTTTTCTTTTATATCCTTACCCGATATTTATAACCCTCTGATTCTTTCCGTTCCCCAAGGCGCATTTTCGCTTTCTCTCTCAACTCAAATTTCTCTCCAAGATTCTCCTAACCTCTCGTCTAGGGTTCTTGAAATCGGCTTGGTTGAAGCATCTCCCAGTTTATCTACAATGACAAGAAATCAGTCGGAAGGGTCGTCGCTGCCCCCTCGTCGGTCTTCTCGACGAACGACATCTGCTCGGAAAAGTGTTCCGCCTTCCTCGTCTTCTTCTGTTAAACGAAAAGGAGTGTTTTCTCGCCCTGAGCAAAGATCCTTCGGTGGTAATCCCTCACCACCTCTCTCCTCTTCCTCGTTTGGTGGCATGCATCCTTCCAATGTCTCTAATTTAGAGTTGGTGAGTTTTTCCCCAATTCTTGAAATTCCTCTTCCCAAAAATCCCGTGGAAGATGATGTGTATGATGATGATGAAATTTTTCCTGATCCGGTAACTATTCAAGACTGGTTCTGGTTTTTGCGGAGAACAGGAAAAGAACTGGATCTGTCTTATGTGGATGTATCTCATATTCATTTTAAAGGTCTCATGCATAAGAAGATTTTGGGGAAAGTTATGAGTGTTAGAGTTCCTCGAGATAGAAAGGTTGTCATTCGAACCTGGAACCCGAAATCTTTTGTTAAAATCTCTGAAATTGACGTGATAGACATCTCAGATTCTGAAGACTCCCCAGTGTTTGCTGATTTGCCTAAGTCGAGGGGGACTACAGGAACGTCTTCGTCTAATATTCCTCCAGAGAATCCTGTTGTGCAGGATGATGTGCAGGGAAGCAAGGAAAATGTAGAGAAAGGTGATCCTAGTGATGAGAAAACGTATGTTGTTCCACGTCAGGAAGAGTCATCTGTCACTGCGTCACCTAGGTCTGTGGATGAAGGGTCTCAGAACGTGATCAATGACCCTACTTGTGATGTGAATATGTGTTCTCAAAATGCGCCTAATTACTCATCTCAAGATGCTTCTGAGCCTGGAATAGATTCTGAGAAGTTTGATCATGGTTGTGTAGACAGTATTAAGGAGTCGTCTCTGAAAGACACTGTGGAAGACATGCTGCTTGTTGATGATATGCCTCAAAAAATTCAGTCTCCAAATGAGTCTGTAGTACCTGGCCCCACACCTATGGATTTAGGATCTTCTGAAATTCATCAGGATCTCCCCAACAGTTCTGAAACTGGAGTTGGTGAGATGCAGGTTGTTTCGGATAAGGTCACTGCAGATGTTGTGTCTGGAGGTGGCTCAGCTGGCTGTGAGGTAAATGATGAAGTGATCGTAGAAATGTGTACCCTGAGTCAAGATACCTCTGCTGTTGGTGGTGACAATGTGAGACTAAATGTTGAAACTGATATGGAGCCTGGTTCCTTCAAGAAAGCAAGTGTTGAACATATTGTTGCACAAAATGTTGCAACACAGGGTGCATCACCTAAGGCCTCTGGTCCTACTGATCCTCCCTTGTCATCATTTATGCGCAAGGCTCGATCATGCTCCAAGAAGCGCTCTGCTCCTTCGTCTAATACTGATGGTTCTCCTTCTAAGAGGTCCAAAATCTCAGCTTCAAGTTCCTCACGTTCTCCGTCATTTACCTCTTCAGATGCCTTTAGCAGAATTTTCTTTGACAAAGTTCGCAAGAACCGATGGTCTTCTTACTCGGAGAGATCATTACTTCCTGAAAAGATTCTGAACATGGCATCTTTTGACAAGACCCAGATAGCCGCTATATTGAAAAATCTCGGATTGTACCACGCTGCCACTTGCTTCAGTTCCTTCTACCCTGTGTTAGTCAGGGAATTTTTCTGTAATTTATCCAAAACTGCTGGAGAGGGCTCCTCTCGTTGGCATTGCAGAAATTATGTTCGGGGCAAGATAATTTCTTTCTCTCCTTCCTCTCTGAACAAACTTCTGGAATGGAAATGCCCTCAATCTGCTCCTGCTTATGGAGAGTCTACAGGAGTCGAGTTTGATAGACTGATTCGAGTTGTGACTGCGGGGAAGCTCCAAAATTGGCCTAAGAAATCATCTGTCTTCCCTTCATCTGCTCTTACGGCCAAGTTTTTTATTCTCTTCAGGATTGCCACGAGGAACTGGCTACCTACTTCAAATGTGTCTGTGGTTACTCGAGACATGTGCAGGCTATTGTTCTCTGCAGGAACCTCTCAGGCTTTTAATTTGGGCCGGATTATTTTTGACTCTATCTTGTCGTTTGCTGAGTTATCCTCCTCCGGGACTTCTTTACCGCATGGGGCTCTTATATCTATGCTGCTCCTGGCTCAAAAGGTGCCTCTATCCTCGTCAGATCTTCCTTCATATTGTGAGAGTATTTCGTATACGGCAAAGTCTGTGGCCGGAAAAGTGGATGACATCTCTGACTTGGTGCCCTCTCTTCATAATGTGTCTTCAACATCCTCTCCACCTTCTACTAATGAACCCTCTGCCACAGTGCCTCCAGCATCTCAATCTACTTCACCCTGTCCAGCTACTGATGCTACTACTTCCTTAGCGAGTGCGATTGATATTCAGTTTCTCGAGACTGCTCTTCAGAATATTGATGATCAAATTCTGGTTCTCGACAGCCAGCGGGTTCTTCTGAATCGCCACAAGGAGTTGCTACAAAGCAAGCTGTCTTCTCTACGGAGTGGCCCCTCTGCGGATCTCTGAAGTATCTATCCTTTGGTGGCGCAAAAGGGGAGAAGTGGTATGATTTGTTCTCTCTCTCTGATCCGTGATCTGATATTATGTTGAAAGTTTTTGTTGAACATTTTGTTGAATGTCATTGTGTTGGGTGTCTACTGATGAAATGTGGCTTCAGGGGTTTGAAAAGTTATCAATGACCTCCTCTTCTATCATACCGTATGTTGTGCCACCAAATGACAAAAGGGGAGATTGTTAGGATTTATCCTGTGGTCATTCTTGTATGCGTCTTGTCATATGTGGCACTGGAGAATGTTGGATAGGTTGATGTCCCTGCCGTATGTAGAAGAGAATGTTGGACATTTTGTTGAACAGGTTGTTGGACCAGGATGTTCAACAAAATATGTTTACTTGCATATTTGGTGCTCAAGAGGATGCGAAACTTGAGCTTGCGTATTCCGTTATTTTCTATCTTGCTATTCTTGATCTTATGGTGGTTATTAACTGATTTATAGTTGATTGTGCATAATCTCTTGCGAATCGGTTGAAGAGAGATTTTCGGCAAATCAATACTCTTGCAACTGCCACTTACGGATCTTTCGGGATCTCTTTCTTGTTGAAGATGGTGCAGTTGTTGCTGTAGATAGAATCGAATCTAGGTTTGATTGCCGGCGTGCAGATTGAACCGAAGATTGCGGGGCGTTGCCTTTTAAGGCGTGGAATGTTTGGCGGCTAGGGTTGACGCTCGCATTGAAAAGTTCAAGGAGATTCCACGCTTTTAAGGCGTGGAATGTTTGGCGGCTAGGGTTGACGCTCGCATTGAAAAGTTCAAGGAGATTCTCCGGGAGGGAGGCCGACGGCTGCGCACGCAGGATCAAGGGAGTTGATCAAGTCGGTGGTGCAAGGGGAGCTTGCAGGCAAGGGGAGCTTGCCAAGAATACTTCACGGGGTTGATTGCGATCACCCCATCACGGTTTGTTTTAAGGATCAGAGTGTTCTTCCTTATTAAAGCGTGAATTGTAGAATTTGTATTCTCCGATCTTTTTAGTGAAGTATTCTATTTTCTGGGCGTGGCCCCGCAGATGTAGGTGTGCGCACCGAACTGCGATACCAATCCTTGTGTGTTCTTGCGTGCTGCGTGTCTTTTCGTTGTTCATTATATTCTTAACTGCGTACTGAATTTCAAGCCTATCTATCAAATATAATATGATATGATATGAAAGTCCTAGCTAGGCATAATTCTTGGCTTACAGAATACAACATCCTGAAGATGTACTATCATCATAAAGAGGAACTATCATCCTGAAGATGACATTAATCATCCTGAAGATGAACTATCATTCTGGAGATGAACATCATCCTGAAGATGACATTTATCATCCCGAAAATGAACTATTATTAATCATCCCGAAGATGAAAACTTCATACAACAGTCGTTGATGAAGAAACATGAAAATAATTCTACACTAAATACACATATTTTGTTGTATGGATACACATTAAAAGACCCCTTTCCGTTAGCTGGAAGATGGGAAGAATATACAAGGTCCAGAAGTACCTTAAGTGTCTTTGGAACACTCTTTTACCTAGTCAACGGCATGCGTCTCTTTTGAGCGATAGCAGTATAGCTATTAGCCAAGTACAATGCAGCGCCTGCAGCGCACCACTGGACCAGAGATAAGTAGCTTCTGCGTTATCTCCAAGGGTCGAGGAAAAATCCTCCATGTTAAATGTATTTGCATATGCAGGTTATAGATCATCGCGATGAATAGCATAAAAGGGACGTCCACCTCCTGCAGATCTACACAGAATCCTTTCAAGTCTACATCCTCCTACCATGCTGAGAAGCCCATCATCCAAGCAGCAGTTCAAGAACATACAAAGCCAGGTCCTGAAGTACCTCGCAGACAATGACGATTGAGACATGGAGCTGTCTACCAAGTCTGCAGCGCTCCTTTAGTTTCAGCTACTGCCCTATTATGAGTGAAACTTATATAGATGAGTGATGTTTGTACTTTACATTTGCTTTCGGAATGTTGCAGATGAGATGGATGTATAAACGCATAGGAGATTAATGTATAGATATATAGGATATCTGCAAGCCTTAAGCTTGATCAGATAAGGGGGAGTCAACTGTAGAGTTGTACTCTTTTTCCTTGGCTAGTGGTTTTTCCCACAGGGTTTTCCATAGTCAAGGTTTTAACGATGCAACCACATTGACTCTGGATCCAGAAGTATCCACCCCTCGACACATCCCCAAATCAGGGGAAGTTATGGAGTGTTGTACTCTTTTCCCTTCGCTATTGGTTTTTCCCACAGGGTTTTCCATAGCTAAGGGTTTTTAACGAAGCAGTTATCCCTAGCTTGGATCTAGAAGTATCCACCCTTTTAAGATACTCATCAGTACTAATGAATCATTCAGTATTCATAAGTCGAGTATACCACGTTGGTTGGATAAGAGGAAGTGTTATGAATAAGACCCATTGGGTCTATTGGGTATCCACCCACATGAGTAACCAATATGAATACTATATAAAGGAGGCTAGGGGTTTCCTAGCCTCAACCTTCTCAAAACCTGTTTCTCCTTCACAACAGTGTCCATTTTCTTGAGGCGTTACATAAAAATATTGTATATTATTTTTGCTTGCAGTTTCTAAGTGGAATCAGTTTTGACGGATATACTTGAAACTTAGTAAGTTTCTTTTTAAATTTGAAGAGAATAATACATCTTTTATTTTTATTTATGTACCATTTGGGAGCAACAGAGTTGCATTTCCTGATCCTTCAATTATATTTGATGGTCCTGATATTGTATTCACCAGGCTATCATATGGTATTATGCTATGAAAATAACATTTATATTGAAAGATTGTATGTGTCGAGGTATTGTCTACTAGGTAGTCATGAGAGCAATCCATGTAGTCAAAGATGAAGAACATTGCAGAAGCATAACTAATTCATTTCAATGGAAATAAAACCATACATGGTTATGAAAAAAACTCTCTATGCCAAAGTTTATTTAAATAAGATAAATGCATTTAATCAAACAAGTCATCATTTTCAAAATCTGCAGCTAAAACCTGCGCTGGAGCTTGGGAGTAGTTGGCCACCAGATTTAACTCGGCTTTTTTCTTCAAGATCTCTTGGTACAAATCTTATAGGTGCCGCGGAGTTCTGCACGCTTTGGACCAGTGTCTTGTCATGCGACAACGATGACACTGGTCTTCTCAATCCTTCTTTGGTGGGGGTGCCTGATTTTTATTATTATTTTCTTTCTCCACTATGTAAACTTCCTCTTCCATGCATTTTTGTTGTCCTGGTGGCTTTGTCCTCTGGCCTACTTTTTATTTGGTCCCCCTTCTGAAATTTGCCTTTTCTTCTATTCTTCTGCTTGGAAGATGTATTGTGAGCTTTTGGGAGAGGGGTCGTGACAGGAGGGCACATGTTATAAGTAGCAATGAGAAGCTCTCTACTCTGTTCAGCCATGAATAATCATGCAAGCAGCTTTGAATACTCAGTGAACTTTCGTTCATGGTATTGCCGCATTAAAATTGCATCTTTTCCATGAAAAGACATGTAAGTATTTTCTAACATGCATTCTTCTGAGACTTCCTCACCACACAACTTTAAGCATGAGGTGATATTGAACAGAGCTGAGTTGTACTCCGCAATGGACTTACAGTCACGTAATCTCAGATTCTCCCACTCATAGCAGGGCATTGGGAGTATAACATCTTTTTTATGTTTATATCTATCCTCAAATGCAGTCCATAACTCAAGTGGATCTTCGACCGTGAGGTATTCAAACTTTAAGGCCCTATCCACGTGGCGACGAATATATATATTATTGCCTTTGCTTTCTCTGTATCTGTCACAATGTTTTCTTTTGTTATTATGGCACTTAGGGATTGGGCTCGCAGTCGCAGATGGAATTTAACATCCAACTGCCAGCCGAGGTAGTTCTTCACATAGTTTTCCAGAATTTCAAAATCAACACTTGCGATTTTTGCCATTTATCTAGAAAAGAACAATTTTTATGCATTAATAAAACTGAAAATTATATCATGCAGAACCAATTTAAAATGAATAAGCTAATTGTGTGGATCAGCCAGTCACCACAAAAGAATAATATCCAAAGTCCAAATTATACAGTCCCGTTTTGCATAAATGAAAAAGAAAATACAATTTTGAAAACCACGTGGGTCCCATAAAAATTCTTCATCAGGGGTGGCCTCCGCCTCCATGTAAATGGCCATCGGTTTTGGGCATTACATTATATTCATCACTACCTTTTCTCTAAAAAAGAAAAGTGCAGGAAAATAAAATGTGGAGCATAAAAATGGTGATCCAAAACCACAATGTCGTCGTTCATGCAAATTTGTACTCAGTACATTTTCATCATATTTTATCATATATATCAGACATCACAGTTCACATGATATAAAAATTTAAATATTTTATGCTTTATAATTAATTGGATCCTGAGTCAATGGCATACACCGTTAGGTTAGGTAACTAACGACAGAGCGGTTGCAGGATCCTCATAATTATTAAGCGAATGCTTACAAAAATAGGAAAAGAATTATCCCAAAATACATGCCAGATAATACGTGATATTTAGCATATCTATATGATCCTAAAACATGCATAATATGCTGAAATAATGAATTATAAACATAGTTGTGGTGTCAAGTCCAGAAAAATTAAAAAAACCAGAGCTACGCCCTTATTTTATTTATTTTAGAAAATTTTCTATTCCTTCCCCTATTTTTATTTTTATTTTTCCCTTTTTTTTTTCTTTTTTTCTTTTTTTCTTTTTTATCCTTTTTGGACCAGGTCCGGCAGCAAAGTACGAGCCTTCGGTCTGCTAGTCGCTTTCAGCCCCCTCTTATTTTTTTGTTCTTTGGGGCCGAGGCCCGTAGCAAAGCTGCAAGCTTCGGCCTACCAAGGTTGGCCCCTGCCCTTTTTTTCTTTTTTTTTGTTTGGGCCTATCGGTCGAGGCCCGCATGCAGTCATTGCAGACGTCGGCCTGCAGTCAAAAGGGATTTTTTTGTTTTTGGATTTTCTTGTGGGCTGAGGCCAGCAGCAAGCTGCGGGCTTCGGCCCGCAACTAAAAATCCTTCTTTTTTTCTTTTGTTTTTTAGGCCAAAGACCCACCGGCCTGTAATACCCTATTTCCATACGTACTGATATTATGTTAAGTATTTATGTTCATATTTGTATGTGTATAATTTTTGTGTACTTCTAGAAATTATTCCCTAATTTTTATAATAATAGAAATTGAGGTTAACAGCCTCTGTTTTGTGATATCTATGATTGTCTATGGATTATTTTTGTGTTGGAGCACTTTCTTTATTTTCATCTCTTTACTATTCCAGTGTGTCGTAGTGTCATGTGAGAATGAAGTCTTCTTGTAATCACAATTTATGCTTAGTAGTACTTGGAGTCAATGGGCCAAGCCTTGAGTACAAGTACTATTGTGGCCTTGTCGCACTTCGAATCTCTACGAATATCGGGAATATACGTATTTCTGCGTATTTGGAAGAACCGGGCGTGACACGATCCAAACCTTAGATCGGGTTTGGTCGACAAGTTGGGGTGGCAGCCACTGCTGCCAGCGGTGGCAGCGCACAACCACTGTAGCAACGACGCCATTGCACCACCGCTATAGCAGTGGTAGGGCGTGGGGGGTTGCCACCGCTAGTGGCAGTAGCAGGGGCTGCGATGGGTTGGGGCCACCGTCGGCGAAAATTTGTGTCTGAAAACCCCAAGTCTGGTTTTATTGTCACCGCCGCCATCGGCAATGACGTATTGCCGATACTAAGGCGGCAGTGGTTTGGGGGGGTGTGCTGGCGGCATGGGGGCCGCCGACCGAGCAAAAGAAATTTTTTTTCTTGTGTATTGTATGCCGACGGGGCTGGTGGTCGATTGGCCGCTGCCCTTTCCCCCTCGAGGATGGGCTGGCTACCGGTGGCCGCTGCCTTAGGGTCGATGGCCAGTGGCCGCCGCCCTTACCCATGAAATTTATTTTTTTTATTTTGTTCAAACTTAGGTATTGCAATTTTATAAGTAGCATGATCATTAAAAAAAATTGGGTTTTTAGGTATACCTCAATATCGATGATGACATATGTCTGATTCTAATTTGTCGTCCGCGTGCGAAAACAATCCTTCGTCGTCTGCCTCGGCTCTCGCAACGTCTGATATCTCTCTCACAGGAAAGCGTACTGATAACGTGTTGTGAAGTACTTTCTGGTGAAGACCCCAGACCGTTATTTTTAGGAGAATAAGGAAGAGTTTCACCAGACATTTATTTTTAGGAGAATAGGGAAGAGTTCATACAATAGTATGATACAGTATTAATGTAGGATACAGACTCATAATCTGCTATGTAATATGATAGAGCCTTACATTGGCCTACATAATACTTTCATAACATTATCTATATAATGCCCTAATAAAGCCTTCGAAAAGAGGAGAAAAATAGAATAATAAAGAAATTCGTACTATCTAGAGAGACATAGTAAACTTTTAGAGGTGTGCTATATAAACCGACCAGTGTAAATCGGGGTGCGTGCCAAATTAAAAAACATTTGACCGGCTATATCTACGTTGTTTGGTGTCTGATTTATGCATTATTGGTACCGCTAGAAAGCTTATGAAGAGTGAAATCCGTTGATACTAATTTTGTGGCCTTTCTTTGACATTTTCATGTCAGATTTTGGTATTTCAAATAAGACATGATCTATTCGATGAAAACGTCAACGAAAGACCAAAAATTGGTATCAATGAAGTCTACTTTTCATAAGCTTTCCAACGATACCAACGAAGCGTAAACGGACAATAAACGACGGAGATATAGCCGATCAAAGGATATTTTTTTAAGTTTACACGCACCCCGATATACACCGGTCGGTGTATGTAGCACACCTCTACTTTTAAAAGATATTACAGTGGAAAATAAGAGATGTTCAAGAAGCAACATTGTGTTATGAATAGGGCCCAATGGGCTTATTGGGTATCCACCCACATTGTATCCAATAAGAAATCTATATATATGAGGCTAGGAGTTTCCTAGCCCTCACAACACGTTATCACCACGATTTTCTAAAATTTTCCGAATATCCGGTCTTGCGAAAGCAACGAGAAGATAGTAGTTACATCACGTGCGGGCGTCATCTTCCACGCGTAGGCTTCGTCAATCGTCGCTAGATCTGGAGGGCGGATCTAGAGGTAATAACCCAAAATTTTGATTTAAACCTATTTATATCAGAGAATGTGTTTAGATCTGCAAATTTACGGACCAAAATCATGTTTTTAACAATAGAAATCAAATTTTAGTAAAAAAAACATTGATTACAACGATAAAAATTGGATTTTTATTGATAAAGGAAGATGTTTTCTCAACCAGGAAGGGATTTTACAATAAAAATTGGATCTCTCTTTCTCTTTGAGAAGATGATGCTAATAAAGAGACAAGGGAAGGAATTAATTAACACAAGATAGAACAAAACCAATCACGGATCCACTTGCATGATTTATTCCATATAACACAGTTCATGAATTATTCATTGAAACTCCATGCATGAATTTAATCCAAGTGGTTTCATGCACAAACATGAATAATCTTATTGCATGCAAGGTTTACCCATTGCATGCGTAAATTATTGATTGACTCTTGGAATGTGCTCACCCCAAATGAGATGCATATGCTCCCCTCCCAAGTGCTGGAGTGTCAATTGCAATATATTTATAATTCCTGGTGAGGTCCGGGTTGGTTCACGGGGACAAGTCGTTTTGCAATCGCAAGATCAATCGATAAAGGACGGGTAACAGCGATGCTTGCTTAACCCAAAAACGTGCCACTCCTTTCTTTGCAAATGAAACACCTTCTTCTTCTTCTAAAAATCTTATGAAACTCACTCACAATGCTTTCTAAAACTCAAGAACTCTCAATTTTGGCTATGTAGTTATATATGGAATATTACATCCAAAGAATGAAGCTCTCCCCTTTTTATAGGCTTAGAATCCCAAGGGGTTAATGGTGCTTGGATCTTCATTTCCACACTCTTTATTTGAGAATAAGTTTCCATGGCTCTTTATTTCCCCACTCTTTATTTGAGAATAAATCCACATGGCTCTTCATTTCCTTACTCTTTATTTGAGAATAAATTCCCATGGCTCTTCATCTTCTGTCCCTTTGGTTTCTGATCATGTAAATAAGGTGAAGAGTCACAAATTGGTGGAATTTGTGCTGAATTATTTTTATTATTATATTTATTAAACATGAACTGTTTTGCTTCCAAAATTTGTAGAACATTCCTCCGAGCTCCGAAAAATGCGAATAAATAGCCGTTGGAATCGTGGGCTCGAGCTCTACTCCTGAAAAATATGAAGAAGCACAACTTAGTTCACAAAAATTAATAGTTGTGCAAACTATGAGATTAAGCTCTAATATTATATGATTTTCTAAATATGACTACACTAGAGCTCGTTTAGCACTATGTATGCACAAATTGGGGTCCAATGAGGGGGAAATAATGTAATATTATGCTGAAATCAATTATAGGTTCCATGTTAAAGCCTCATGCGTGAATATTATTGGCCAGGATTAATCATGCTCATGCATGATTATTCTACCTACCTTCATCATGCAAGTATGCATGACCGAACCTCATGCATACAACTAGGCCACCTCATGCCCGCAGGGGGCTCCGTCGCCCCGAAAATCGCGCCCACCTGCACCGTCACCAAGGCCTAAAGGGGGCTCCGTCGCCCCGAAGGCGGCACCCCCTATGCTGTTATCTCCCGATCCGCCGCCACGCTAACCACACGAAAACTAAACCCTAATTACAGTCTTGGGATGGCCATGGATGACGGGGACTCCTAAATTTTATATGGGGATTTTCGGGACATAATTAATTCTCCCTTTTACCATTATATGCCTAAAGCATACTTAATGTCTGTGATTCAAATTTTAATGCCTGAAGTATATATGTGATGAAAATTTTAAATGCCTGAAGCATATCTTTGATGAACATTTTAATGCCTGAAGCATATGTGATGAAAATTTTAATGCCTGAAGCATATCTGTGATGCAAATTTTCTTATGTATATGTGATACTGCATGTGATGATAATAATATTATTTCCATGCATATGTGTTCATAAATATAATTATAATTATGTTTATGGCATACATATAGTTTTCAAAATGGCAAAATTGAACCTGAAGTTCAAATAATACGCCAATACCCATTATTCCCAAAAATAATAAAACGTCGAAATCATGCGAACATCATTTATGCCATCTTAATGATGAGCAACACGCGGTAAATAGATCTTGAAAATCTATGTTTTATATGGATCAATATGGACACCAAAAAGGATGATATAACACCGCTAACTCTTTAAGAGTTTTCTCACTACAATGTAGTATTCTTATATCTAACATTGTGCATAATAATTATAAGATCACGTCCGAAGTCGTGACTTAAGTGAGAAATATATTCGCACCCATGTAATTGCTTAACTGACTTATGTTTCTTCTTCTACAAATACTTAAAGAAACTTACAAAGTTTCAAAGGATATTTGTTTAAACGAAATCCTTAATGTTTGTATAGCATATTCATGAGAAAGAAAAATGGCATTAAAGTCATACTTGAGTACTTAAATAGACATTCAAAAGTCTGAAGCTATACAACGAAATAAATGTTGAGTGGAAAAGTGGAAGAATAAAAAAGGTCTAATACAAAGGGAAAGGAAAGATGTGACATAGTTCGAAGATGAATAGCAATAGCAAAAGCCATCCACTGCCACATGGACAAAACTCTGAAATCAGAGTACTTTATTGTTGAGGACCCATACAAGTTATGGGTGGCCTTGGATGGACGATATATACATCAAGAGCACGTTATGAGTGGGAGAACCTGAGACTACAGGACTTTAAGTTCATAGTTGAGTACAACTCAGCGTTTTTTAAGCATCAGCTCACGCCTGAAGTTGTGTGGTGAAAAAGTCGCAGAGGATCGCACGATGGAAATGACGTACACGTCTTTCCATGTAAAGAATTATACGATACTGATGCAGTAATACCATGAATGAAAGTTCACTTAGTATTCTGATCTGCTTGCCTACCTATTCATGTCAGCAAAACAATACAACTTCTCCCTACAACTCATAACATGTGTTCACCTGACAAAGCTAGTCAAATATAAAAATTGACACAAACCTAGTTATTGTTTACTTAGATATTCCTCGAGCACACATCAAATTATAAAACTTATTGCCATAACATAATTATCAGTAGTATTTTCTTGCAGTATATATGCATTTAAATGCATTATCACAATATTTCTTATTGATGAACATCATGCTTTTTATGCATTTTATTTTACTATGAATGGTTTGCTATAAACATTTGCCAAACGATTATGGATATTTTTAATTATCCAAATTATACATCATGACGTATGCTATAGAAAGCATTTTTACCCTTATGATAGTCAAACAGATCTATTTGGGACGTCTGAAATTGAGGATCAGGAATAGCAAGCCTAAATACTCCTAAAAATAAATTGAGCTGACATGTACTTTCTGAAAATTATAAAGTTTCAAAGGGTATTCGTCAAAACGAAATCCTTAATAGCATAACTCAAGAAAAATGGCATGAAGACTATACGTGAGACTTCAAATAGACTTTCAAAAGTCATATGCTATAAAAAAATAAAAAGAGGAAGCATATATACTGGAGCACCTAAAGTGCCCAGAAACGACCAAGTTTTTAAACTTTGGTACGTTATATTTAGTCACCCCTGGATTAATGATGCAAGACATCATTAACCAATCGTATAAAACTGAAGAACCCAAAGATTCTTAAAAAGGGTGAAGCTTTCATTGTCCCATTCAAAAGATAAAAATGATTACGAGATCATCTCCATTCACATGGACATTGACTCTCCTCACTTCCTCAAAAGAATTTAAGATGTTATATTTACTATCGCCATTAAAATAATAAGACCTTTAGGTCTCTTGAGAGTATTTGAAGGATAAAAGTGGACTTATCCACTCCCTACAAATGGCTGACGATGTACCTTAGAGTACTCATCCATATATCCTCTAAAAATGGTCATTATCAAACCTATTATCCAACCGCAGTCCAGTTCTTTCAAACCAAATGGGACACATTACTAAATGGCAGGAACATTGGATAATACTGGGAAATCAACAGTATTTGCAACTGGAATAATGTCGAACACCTTGAAGTTTGTGTTCACACCCAAAAATTGGTTATATAAATAAATCATTAAAATGATTTAAACGGATTACTCGTCCGTTAAAAATCCAGTTGCTGGTGACTGCATGGGGATATGCGATCACTACTACAGAACATTTTACTTGTAGTGGTTATATTAGTAGCGGTTTCAAAAACCGCTACTAATTTCATGTTTATA
Source organism: Scilla litardierei (assembly GCA_030789695.1). Lineage (NCBI taxonomy): Eukaryota > Viridiplantae > Streptophyta > Magnoliopsida > Asparagales > Asparagaceae > Scilla > Scilla litardierei. The sequence continues at coordinate 387,162,628 of CM061142.1, forward strand.
GCGGTTACAAACCGCTACAACAAAAAATCCTCCACTAAAAACCAGCGGGAAGAACCAACAAAGTGGCAGGACTAAATATTTTCATTTGTAGCAGTTCGGAACCGCTACAACAGGAGCCTGGGTAATTATTTAGAAAAATAAATCTAATTAGAGGAAGAAAATGAAAATAACATTTGTAGAGGAAGAAATCAAATATTGTCAAAATCACACATCCTTGCTGCTAAAACACCAACTAGGATTGACATACCAAAAATAATGGATGCAATCCACCCGCAGCAGAAGTGTATGTTCCTAAATTAAAATGAAAGGACATACAACGAGGCTTCAAAGAGTGAAATAACTCCTGGAGGCCTTAAAACAATACCATCACAGGAAAGTGAGCTCATCTCCATATCCTCTCCCTTTCCAGAACCTCTAGAAGAGATGACTCTGGAATAAATTGAAATATTTTTGAATAATGTACGTACATATGGATGTGTTTGATAAAAACACACGTGTCGACAACTACTCACATTTCATTTTGCCGTTTAAATGATAATTATAAATATCGTTCCACACTCTGTTTCCTGAAACAAACGTAGAGATTGGCCAATAATGTGGAACGATGCAATAATAAGTTGAGCTGGACTCACTTATGAAATGTGAAGTGTTTGGACCTGAAATCCTGATATCAAAAGATATCAAACCTGTGGGCAAAATGAGTATTGTATAAATATAAATATAAATAAATAAAATCGTATGCTATAAGCAACACGATATAGCTTAGATGTTTATTTTGCTGAAACCAGGAAGTAATCAAGTAAGATGAGCTTGACTCACTTACAAAATTATATAAACTGATGCATCAGGTTCCTTGGTCATAGTTGCGAAAACCATGCGAATAACAAAGGAAATTTTCGGTTATGTTGCAATGGATGGTGTGACAACATACCCTTATGGATTTCCTAATTATTTCCTTTATTGCCTGGATAGATTTTTGGGACATCTATCCTATGAAAGATATAATAAAATAAAAACCAAGAGAGTTCCTTAAATTAAACAAGGACTCCAACTAAAGGTTGCTTTTGCATCTTTAAAAAGAGCAGAGAAAATGATTTGAGATTATATTTGCAAATGACTCAAATCTTATCTAATCTTCTGAAGAGAAAACCGAAATATCTGTTTAAGCCTAACTATCAAATATAATATATAAGACCTAGGCAAAATTTTTGACTTACAGAATAATCATCCAGAAGATGAAAATATCATCCAAAAGATGAAACCATCTTCCAGAAGATGAATGGTCATCCAGAAGATGAAACCGTCATCCAGAAGATGAAACCATCATCCAGAAGATGAATGGTCATCCAGAAGATGAATAATCATCCAGAAGATGAAAATATCATCCAGAAGATGACTTATCATCCAGAAGATGAAATTGCATCCCGAAGATGAAAAACATGTGACATTAAACTTCATACACCCAAAGTTGATGAAGAAACATGAACAATTGCAATCCACTAAATACACATACTAGTTGTATGGATGCACATTAAGAGCTTTTCCATTCGCTGGAAGAGGTGAAGGATAGTTTAGGTCCTAAAGTGCCTTACTTGAGTGTTTTTGGTACATTCCTTTATCTGGCCAACTACATGCGTCTCTAGATAGCGTTGGCAGTAAATCTGTTAGCCAGATACAGTGCAGAACCTGCAGCGCATCACTGGACCGAAGATATGTAGCTTCTGCGCTACCACTAAGGGTCAAGGATCATCCTCCATGTTAAATGTATTTGCAGATATAGGTTACAGATCATCGCGTTGACTACCACAAAGGAACAACCAACTCATAGAGATCTGCAAAGCATGCTACTAAGGCAACATCAATCTTACCATTCCGAGAAGCTCATCATTCAAGAAGCAAATCAAGAGTATGCATAGCTACGCTTTGAAGTACCTCGCAGACATACTGACGACTGGGTCAGAGACTAGAGACGTGGAGCTATCTACCGAGTCTGCAGACCCCTCTTCAAAATAGCTCCCTTTGATTCAGTAGTTGTCATATATGAGCGATACTTATATAGATGAGCGATGCTTTGTATTTTGTATTTATTCTCAGAATGTGGTAAGATGAGATTGATGTATAGATGCATAGGAGATCTGCAAGCTTGAAGGTTGTACAGATTAGGGGAGTCAAATGTAGTGTTACTAGTCATAACCCGTGCCCGCGGGCACGGTTCATTTAAGATTTTCCCTTGCGAAATCTTTGTTCCCCGAAATTTTTTTTTTCAAAACCAAAATTTAAAAGAAAAACAAATTAGCTTACAATATTTAGCGGCACAGGCGTCTTCGGCGTGGGTGCCTTCGGTGCGGAACAACAAATTCAGCGCATGCGCCTTCGACACAGAACACTAAATTCGACGTGGGTGCCTTCGACGCAGAACAACAAATTCGACGTAAAACAACAATTTCGACGCAGGTGCCTTAGGCGCGGAACAACAAATCAGCGTTAAAAATGGCGCGGGCGCCTTCGGCGCGGAACAACAACTTCAGCGCATGCGTCTTCGACACAGAAAACCAAATTCGACGTGGGTGCCTTCGGCGCAGAACAACAAATTCGTCGTAAAACAAAAATTTCGGCGCTGGTGCCTTAGGCGCGGAACAACAAATCAGCGTTAAAAAATTTCGATGGCGCCTTCGGCGCTGGCTTCATATACATATAACACGTGCCCGTGAGACACTGTTCATTTAAAAATCTTGGACCCACTAATTTTAAACAAAAATCAATAATTATTAGTTTCCCCTGAAATATCAGCGGATGGGATCGAAATTTTACAGGGTTTTGCAACGCGGATCAATGAGTTGGCAGCATCTCCCGCGTTCATTCTCCCACAGCTCCCACAGCTCGCGTCTATTCCCAAGATGAGATTGTGTGTGTGCACAACATTTTTTTTCATAACTAATATTAAAAGGCTATTCCTAATTTCAATGTTTTTGTGTATTTCCAACAAATTTCTCTTTAACCCAAAAATTTCCCTCCAAAACTTGATGTGACATTGCCACATAGGACAAATTCAAAATCTGCCCTCAATTGTAATATAGATACTATTTTTCTTTTGCTATTGATTTTTCCCACCGGGTTTTCCATAGCTAAAGGTTTTAACGAGGCAACCTCATTGACTCTGGATCTAGAAGTGTACACCCATAAATATTTTCACAAATCAGGGGAAGTTATGGAGAACTGTACTCTTTTTCCTTGGCTATTGGTTTTTCCCACTGGTTTCCACAGCTAAAGGTTTTAATGAATCAGTTATTTCTAACTTAGGATCTGGAAGTATCCACCCCTTATGATACTCATAAACACTATGGATCATGCAATATTCTGCGTACACAACACATTGGACTATATGTCTTTTCTTAAAAAGCCTTTTTTGTAATTATTTTTATTTTTGTAGTCAATCCCCTCATTTTTTTCCACACAACAAACGAAAGACAGCTAGCACAATCTTCTACAAGATGCACTCTGCCACACCTCACTTGTTTCACGCTGACTACATCAAAACAATTTTGCTGGACTCATGCATGATGCAAACCAGCCTATTAGTGGGGCTCACTTTTAAAAAAATTCCAATTTTTTTTTAAAAAAATTGATAAATTACACCGAGACCTTCTGTGCATACTACATACAACTTACCACCGTCAATCTTTAATGCAATTACTGAAATCACCTGAATTACACTCCAAAATTCTAGTTGCAATAGAACTAACTCAAATTGAGATTTATTAGTCATTCAACTTGAACTACTACCAAAATTTTAGTTTCAGTGTGTCCAAGTGCAACTTATCCTTTATTGGTCACCCGATTTATTTTTCTTCAATTGAATTTTTTAAGAGACCTTATTTCCAAAAGAGTTGCACAAATAATACTGGCAAGAAAGCCGACTTCGCCCCATCGGAGAAGCCGTCACGTGACGTCCTTTTCATAAAAGCATGGCCTTACGAGTTACGACCTCTCCTTTTTCTTACTCTCTTCCTTTCTCCTCCAAAAAAAAAAACGCCAAAACCCTTTCTTTTTTTTTTTTTGTTTTTTTCCTCCTAGAAACAGACAAAAACCTCAAACATTCAAATATATTAATCAACCAAAAAAAAGCCCATGCAAATATATATTATGGTATTTGATGAGTCAGGTTGTCGTCCCATACACAAATCAGACGACGACCCGCAACTCACCCGCGTCTGATCTTCGCCGGTTCCACTCCCACATCCATTCATTTTTATTTATTTGTAATCAGCGTGCCTCTCACTCTCTCTTGTCACTTTCAGGGTCTCTCGATCGCTCCTTATAAAGAGAGAGAACAAGGAGAAAGAGAGAGAGACCCATTTGGCTGTTTGATTGATCACTGCACCAAGGTGGAGTTTCATGTGCAATCATGCTCGATGAACAGAGTAAGTTATTTTGATTGCTTCCTGTGATCTATTTGGCAGTTTGGAGACGAGACACCAGTGTTTTTTCCTTCTTTTTTTCAGAGTTTCGAGTTATCTGTGCATATAATGGTTTCATGAGTATGCAATTATGTTGATAATCTAAGGCCAATAACTCGGCTAGTTTTTGAGTTGCGTTGATGTATTGTGGGATTCATCCATTTTTTTTCCCCTTCAAGGGTTGAAAGTAAGCATTTTTTAACAGAAGATTAAGAAATGTGCCGATAATTGAGGTGATTTGATCTACTGTCAAAAAATTGTCTAGAAACCAAAATTCAAAGGATTTTCGTCATGTTTTTTCTTATCCATCAAAATGGCAAAAATTAAAGTGGTTTTGTATTATTTTAATTTAATCAATTGAATTCTTTATTACACGGTTTATGATCAAACCATATTGGAAATTCTCTAAAATTTGGGTTCTTTCTGGTTTTTGGTGGGAGCTCACATCTAATGGAGTCGATTTTCCATTTGGTGTGTGTAGGGTATTTAAAAAAAAGAGTATCTGCTATCTTAATGCTTTTGAAAGTCGCCTGGCTTAGCTCCTAGCAATTCATATTTATGTTGTTTAGGAGCATGGTGCAATTGTAAGTTAGAGGAAACCATATCAGAAATATAAGCAACAGTCTATGAGTTTGCATTCAGTTAAGTATTGGGTTTTGCTTTAGCTTGCTTAACTCATGAAGTTGAAAAGCACCCAGATTATTTCAGTTCAGTTGAAAATTCTCAGCTAATACATGTGCATGTATGGTTGATACTGAGAAAAAGTATGTCATATTACCCTCTCCTGCTACAATAGCCAGTTGAATAATTTGCATTTCTTGTGTTGGGCATGTGTATACTCAGTTAAATTTGGATAGATATTTCAGGCTTTGAAAATACTATCACCAAATGACAAGAAATTGCAGTACAAAGAAGTAGCTATTATATGTATGTGCTCTGTTTGACGTTATCTGAACACATTGAATATGTTTTGCTGCTTTAATACAGACGAATTGTGCCGATGACAAGTTGAATTGATAGATCCCCAAATTGGATTCCAATTAGGTTTGATTGCATCAGAAGCTTAGACAGAGGCTCTTGGATTAACTTCCTTCTTAGTGTTTCTGATATCAGACGCAAAACCTTTTGTTATTGTGTCATTCAGTTACCCCCAGATATCCTGGTTATATGAATTTGGAATGGGGAAAGAGCCGAGTCTTTAATTATCATGACAATGTGATAGTTCATTCCGATTTAAAAGCAAAATCTATTAAACAAGAGATAGACGAAGGTATAAACACACTGTTGATGGCTGTGAGAAATGATTAAGCCATGGTTACAGTCAGAAAAGATGATTTGGTAATACAGAAGAAAACCTCTAAATAGATGGCTACGACTCAAAACTTACAACGGAACATTCCACCTAAACGTTTGAAAACTGTAGACATGGAGAGAAATCAAAGAGTCAGATAGCCTAAGAAAAAGCACGGTCACTTCGTATCGATTCATATGTCCTTGTCTGTGATGTGCACATTACTAGTAGCTCATGGACCACTGGATGCATTGGAATCGTGTCACCTTTCAATGAACTAGATATTCGCATGTTAGGGTTGTAACAGCTTTAGAAGAATTTTTAAGTATTTGTCTTTCAGACATAGTCATGGGCTTGCTAATAAACTCTAATATCTGTGCATTATGAGCATATATTAGGTTTGGCATTGTATAGGACTTCCATCTTTACATGGTATAAGCTTTGAAACACATAATACTTCAAAATGAGTATTGATCCATGCAAGATGCGTGTCAGACATTGACACTTGCAGGATACTTGCCTGGCTCAATTCAGACGCTCCAAAGTTGTGTTCCATTTTCAAAATCTAAAAATCATGTTAGATACATGTCAACTTAAAATCTAAAACATCGCATGCCGTTCAGACACTTCAGAGACACGCATCTCTTTAAAATATATATAAATATATGATCTTTTTAACCTAGCTGATACTATGGCAACAATGCCCAAGCATCACTCAAACTATGTTGGGTATCGATTAGATTTTCTTTTAAGATCTTTTTGTTTGATTTTCTTGATTAGAAACTATGGATTATTTGTCATGGAAATTTTATTTTTTTAATTGTTTTCTATATGACGCATCCTAACGCTATGGCTTCTAATATGTACTTCATATAGATACCCATGCACACATATACAGGGTCGTATATCCATTTCCCCATGACCTACTTTTTAAGAATTTACCGTGTCCATGTGTCCATGTCGTGCGTATGCATATCCCGTGTCTATGTCCATGCTTCAAAGGTTCAATAATTGGTTGATAAATTTTAACATGTTATACTGTTTTTGTTTTTACATTTTGATAAAATATGGCAGACTCGGTAGTCATTTTCTAGTTCCCACATGTTATCAAGGGTAATATACATTGTGTCTATGTTTATTATGTCAACCCATAATCATATTCTACTATTTCAGGATTTTCCATTTTGCCATCTACTTATGATATCCTTTCTTTGTATTGGTATCATGCTTCCTAATGTCTAGTAGCCAAGGACAGAGTAATCCAAAGCAATCAACATTAAGCTTAGTACTATATTGATGGCATGTGACACAATAGGCCATTGAGAAAATAGAATAGGAATATATGATATGCAGCAGATGCACTTCGACCATGAGGCTTTATCGTATCAGATATGTGTATGGCATGTGTATCAAACATGTGTGTAGTATGTACTTTTTTGAATTTAATGTGCCAGCTTGTTGTATCTGTGTCTTTATGCCCCTGTCTGTGTCATACAGATACAAAACCAAATAAGACTCAATTGAATGAACTCAAACCTCCAAGAAAGACTTCATTTCAAGTGGTGCATGTATAGGAGTATGTGCGATGTTTATGACATAGAGTTTGTTTTGCTGAGGTTTAGCTTAAACCCTCTTCCCTTTTGATTAGCTTCACATTTTCTTAATCCTTCCGTTGTTTGGTTATGTAGAATGGTCAAATGACCAAAGGCCCTGAGGGTTTGGAGGCGGAGCCCCCAATCCAAATCTTTTTAGAAAGATGTACCAGATTGATCCGTACTCTATGGGTTGATGGGTATTTTGGGTATTTTATATTAGGAAATAACCCTATATATATTTAAGGTTTTGATGAGGCAAGCCGTCTTGTGTTTTTTAGAGTTTCATCGTCTGTTAGTTCTATCTTCTATGGAGAGAGTGTGACATCGGTAGATCTCTTCCTCCAAAAAAGTGAAACAATCTGTTGCTGCCTATAAATGTAGGACTTGCTTAGAACAAAATAAATCGATACGTTTGTGTTGTTGATCTCGATTTCTATTTCTTAACATGTTTGATAGAACAAATAACGAATACAAAGACGGTAAATGGATATTCAGTACAGTGGGCTACCAAATAGCACATGAAAGGTCTGTCTCAGCAACCTTTGCCGTGAATTTAAAGTAAATGAATAAATAAATACAGTATAACAAAATGTGGAGACTTGACAGAATGTAATGGTGCTTGGAGAGGATATGCAATGTCTAATATGAGATGATATTAGATGTAGAGTACCAAAATGAACATATTGGAAAAACAACATTTCTACTTAACAGCATTAGTTAAATACACATGAATTTTTGCTGGTGTCTGTCATCAATGTTCAACCAGAAGAGTATAAAAATGACCAATACAGTGATAAGCCAATGAAAAGCATTAAGAACTAAGAAGGGACATGAAATATGCTAAATTTATTACTAAGTCGCATTCATCTGTTGTATTTACTAAATAAGTCTATCAGAGTATCACCATTACATTATACTACACCGAATCGCTAATCTATTAATTTAAGGATGAGAATGAGCATGCCCAAAGCCCGATTGGGCTTCCAATTGGGCATGCCACATCCTCATCCCTACTCATCCCTTCACTAATTCAATTAGAAAAATTAGTGAAGGGGTGAGTAGGGATGCGGATGTGGCATGCCCAATTGGAAGCCCAATCGGGCTTTGGGCATGCCCATTCTCATCCCAACTGATTATCCCTCTGATCATGGTATATTCTGTAACAGCATCTTAACAAGATATGAATAATGGTTTATTACAATATCTAACCTCCCTGCGTTGTCATCCTTTGTTCATCTACAGTAACCCCGATGTTTATACATTGGGAAGGATGGTCAAACAGAAGCTCGCCGTGCTACTGGAACGTCCTTTCCATGCTTCTCAATCTTGTATTCATCAGCATCTTTTTCCTAAAGCTCCTGGTGAAGATATTCAGCCTATCATGGACAAGGAAAAATAAATCCTCAGATGAAGGTAGACAACAAATTGCTACATCAAAATACATACAGGGTGGCATAACCTTGGGAATTACATACCAGCTCAGCAAATGGTGCTGCTCTGTTGTGCTAGCCAGCCACTCGGCAAACCTTCTATTGTTGATTTTCCATAATCATGGAAGCCAGTGCAGTTATATGCTCTCAGTTCTGGCTGAAATAACACAAGTGGTCGCATGGATAGTGATGCTGGTTGCCATTTTCGGTTTTCAGAGAGCAACCTTGGTAAAACTCCCTTGGATTATAAGACTATGGTGGATAACTAGCTTCTTTCAGTCAGTAATCTGCATTAGTTTTGAAGTGCAGTCTGTGTTTCACCATGAAAAATCATTTGGGATAGAAGAATACATAGGCCTCTTAAGTCTTTTGGCATGTGCATTCTTGTCTGCTATCTCAATTAGGGGAGCAACAGGGATCAGCGTCATCAAGGGTAGCACCACAGAACCTCTGCTGCAGCCTTCGAACGAAAAGCAAATAGAAAGAGAACGGAAATCTCCCTATGGTAAAGCAAGTCTTCCACAGCTTGTCACCTTCTCTTGGCTTAACCCACTCTTCATCCTCGGAAAACAGAAACCTCTTGAACAGGTCGAAGTGCCTGATATCGACATGAAGGACTCTGCTGAGTTCCTCTCACATTCATTTGACAAAGACCTTACGAGTGTGAAAGAAAAGTATGGTTTGCAGAACTCGTCTATATACAGAACAATCTTCGTTTTTATCAGGAAAAAGGCAGCAATCAATGCATGTTTCGCAATTGTAAGTGCAGCTGCATCCTATGTTGGACCTTCACTGATAGATAATTTAGTGAAGTTTCTTGCTGGAAGTAGGGATAATGGAATTAAAACTGGGTACTTTCTAGCACTTGCATTTCTAAGTGCCAAATGTGTAGAGACAGTGGCTCAAAGGCAATGGATATTTGGATCTCGCCAGCTCGGTCTTCGCTTGAGGGCAGCCCTAATATCCCACATATACAGAAAGGGTATCCGCCTGTCAAACCAGTCTCGACAGAACCATACCAGCGGAGAAATTATCAACTACATGAGTGTCGATATTCAAAGGTTGACAGATATTATGTGGTATGCAAACATAGTTTGGATGCTCCCCGTTCAAATTTCCCTTGCAATCTATGTTCTTCATAAGAATCTCGGCCTTGGGGCTTATGCTGGATTAGCAGCTACATTCATGATCATGGCATGCAATATTCCTCTAACGAGAACCCAGAAAAGATTTCAGTCCAAGATCATGGAATCAAAAGATGCCAGGATGAAAGCAACTTCAGAGGTTCTCAAAAGCATGAAGATATTGAAACTTCAAGCATGGGACACACAGTACCTCCAGAAATTGGAAACCTTGCGAGATACTGAAAATGGCTGGCTTTGGAAATCTTTAAGACTGCAAGCACTTTCAGCTTTTATTTTCTGGGGAGCGCCGACATTTATATCAGCAGTGACATTCGGTGTATGCATATTGATAGGGATTCCTCTAACAGCTGGAAGAGTTTTGTCTGCACTGGCAACTTTCAGGATGCTCCAAGACCCGATCTTCAGTCTCCCGGATTTGCTTTCTGCGCTTGCACAGGCTAAAGTTTCAGCTGATAGGATAGCATCGTACCTACAGGAGGAAGAAATAAATCCTGATGAAGTTGAAACTATTCCCAGAAATGAAACAGAGTTTGATATTGAGATTGAACGAGGGTCTTTCAGCTGGGATGTCGAAACTAAATCCCCAACACTTACAGATGTACAGTTGACTGTGAGAAGAGGAATGAAGGTTGCCATTTGTGGGACTGTTGGTTCAGGGAAGTCTAGTCTGCTGTCATCCATACTCGGAGAAATCCCAAAACTGGAAGGCAGAGTAAAAGTCAGTGGCAGCAAAGCGTACGTTTCTCAAACTCCATGGATATTAACAGGGAATGTTCGAGAAAATATTCTGTTTGGAAATCCATATGATCATGAGAAGTATGAGAAAACAATCAAGGGGTGTGCCTTGATGAAGGACTTCCAACTTTTTGCCAGAGGAGACCTGACAGAGATCGGTGAAAGAGGAATTAATATGAGCGGAGGACAGAAGCAACGGATTCAATTAGCAAGAGCAGTCTACCAGGATGCTGATATATACCTTCTTGATGACCCCTTCAGTGCTGTGGATGCTCATACAGGCACCCAACTGTTCAAGGTTTGTACCAGTAATATTAATAATAATTTGCTATTATTTGGAGACATTGACACAAGTATCGCACTCTGACACGGACAGGAGGTGTAGGATATACAATGTTCAGAACTCTAGGCACAAAAGACGGATATCTTGGTATAATTCTTTGCATATATGCACATTTAACTCATACTGTGTCTATATTATATAAGAAACTTAATTTTTAACAGAATGTTCTAGAAATAAATAGCTTTTGCTGAAAGAGGGCATATTATACTTAAGGTGATTAACAATGTACATATTCGTAAGTGTTGGATACTAATGGAGAAGCATTCTACTTATCATAAATATTAAACAAGAACAGAAACACCAAAAAAGTGTTCTCTCTCATCTGCAATTAGAATTTTTTGGGTTATTAGAGAATATATATTAAATAAGAGTCTGAAACTAAAGAATATTATAATATTAATGTAAAGGAGTAAACTTCTATGTATGCGAGTGTGTGCATGCGTATTTTCTCATACAACATTACTAATGTTTTAAAGAAATATTAGAATATTAGAGAATATATGTTCAGCCAAGAATCTAGAACATATGAACATGATTATTGACAAGGAACATTGATCCACTTGTGCACATGTCCTGTGTGTATTTCTCACATATCGAAGACAGTACACATACTGAACATTTTAATTTTTTTTTCCTGCAGGAGTGTCTGAAGGGAATTCTCAAGGACAAGACTATAATTTATGTTACCCACCAAGTAGAGTTTCTTCCGGCAGCAGATCTGATCCTGGTAAATGAGAAGCTCAATACCTTCCCATTTTGATATATCAACAATTTAGACCTATAATTTGACATTCTTATTTCATGATTAAGATGAACTCAAGTTGACTGATGTCATAGTTTCCTGTTATATCATTAGGAGTTGAACCCAAAGAGAGGGTTGTATTATCAGTAGATAATATATGGTAGGCATGCTCAATGTCATTAACAGTACATATGCTCCTAATCAACAGGTAATGCAAAAGGGAAGGATAGCACAGGCTGGAAAGTTTGATGAGCTTCTTCGCCAAAATATAGGATTCGAGGTGTTAGTTGGAGCTCATAGCCAGGCTCTCGAATCAATCGTTCACGCAGAAAATTCAAGCAGAGCACTTCAAACAGATAAAAGGACAACAAAATCATCAAACAACAATGAAACTGATGATGCCGAAAATACAGAAGATGCACAGTTCCAAAGTATTGAAAAGCAAGAATCTCATCAAAGCCTCCCTGAGGATACTGCTGATAGGGGACGGTTGACACAAGATGAGGAGCGAGAGAAAGGGAGCATCGGCAAAGTGGTTTACTGGACATACCTGACTGCAGTGCACCGTGGAGCTTTAGTCCCGATTATAATCACAGCACAATCCCTCTTCCAAATATTGCAAGTAGCGAGCAACTACTGGATGGCATGGGCTTCTCCTACAACATCAGAATCAAAACCAGTAGTAGGAATGAAGCTGCTCTTCTTGGTATATATACTTCTATCAATAGGAAGTGCACTATGTGTACTGGTTCGAGCAATGTTAGTAGCAATAGCCGGCCTTTTGACATCACAAAAGCTTTTCAGAGGCATGCTCAGTTGCATCCTTCGTGCTCCAATGTCTTTCTTTGACTCAACACCAACAGGGAGAATCTTAAACAGGGTTTGAACTTTGATCACACCTATGCAATGCAAATTCTTATGATTCTGTGCAGCCTAGACACTTAAGCTAATTGTCATCTTTTTAACATCTGACCAGGCTTCCACCGACCAAAGTGTGCTAGACTTGGAGATAGCAGGAAAACTAGGCTGGTGTGCATTTTCAGTAATACAGATTATGGGGACCATTGGGGTTATGTCACAGGTTGCATGGCCAGTTTTCGCACTATTCGTACCTGTCACCGCAATCTGCATATGGTATCAAGTAAGAGTTATCCTCCGTTATCTTGAAATTGATCATGGACACTAATATGCGTTCTTTTGAACGTTTAAGCTAAGATGTAATTTCAATGAAAAATCATTAAGGTGACTGCAAATGGGTATTTGCAGTTTCTTTAAGAGAAAAGATGGGGGGTATCAATCTAGAGTTCTCCATTCATACGTGTTGCAAAATAGTTGTTACACCCTAAATTTTATCACATCCAAATATAAAGATGTGATACTTTCAAACGTCCAAAGGTATAACAAAGTATACCAAGGAAACCCCGTCTAAGTACAGTCAAAATAAAAAAAACAAAAAAAAACCCCAACCACAACAGTAAACAGAAGCAACAAGGAGAAAGAATAAAACAAAGATAGAACAGAACACATGCCAAACAATTAAAACAGATAGAAAGACCACTGCTTCAGCAACCTCTTACACAAACAACATCATTTACTCCAGAATAATGACTTCGGTCACATCCTCCCTTCTCGCATGCATATGTCACACTAGAAGTGCACCGTCAAAATTAGCAACGGATAAACGTACCTGAGTATCTTCTCCCAAGTGAAACATGGTGCTGGAATGAAGTTGCACTCCATTAATCACTTCTCCTGAACTGTTTTCAATATCAGCTCCCTCAGAAACATCTTCAGCCTCCAAATCGGTTGAACAAAGACACAATGAAAGAAAAGATGATCCAAAATGAAAACCACATAACGTACAAATCTGATCACGCACTACTCCTTTCTATAGTAACACTTCATTCGTGTTAAGTCTCTGCTTTAAACAAAACACATATGAATCTTAATTTTCAAAGGAACAGGAATAGACCAAGCTACCATAAAAGGAAATTGTAATCCTCTGAAGATAAAGAAAGAATATTACTTAATATTGAAAATACCATTGGCTGTCCACCGCCAAGCTCTAAGATCATCCCTTCTTGTAAGCCCAAAACTAGAGAAAAGACTGAGCATACTTTGTAAATATGTCATCTGAGTATCAATCAAGTTCCTTCTGAAATTAAATTTAAAAGAAGTTCCATTGTTCTAGATCTGAAGTATATCTGAAAGACTGAAACTATAGCATTAGAATAGGAATGGAAACAATATATTTCAAAGCACCATCAGAGACCCATTAATCATGCCAGAAAGCACAATCATAACCACTGCTAACACAAATCTTTGTGCTGATAAAAAAAGCTGGAAGAACTCTTACAATAGTATGCCAAAAATAGACATATGGTGCCCAGTTATCCAGATAAGTTTCTTGTCATAATAATGAAATCCTACCAGTTTATTCCAAAAAAGAGAAGTGTCCACAAAAAGTTTTCACAACCACTTGCCAAGTGAATCAAAATTCATTTCTTTAAGAGATAAAATCCCTACACCCATTTGCTCTTTAGGTTGACGAATCTCTTTCCACTCAACCATGCAATTAACTCCAGAAACCACATTCTTCCCTTTCCAAAAGAAAGCTATCCTAATCTTATCAATCATCTTAAGAACCTAACTTGGAAATAAATGGAAAGATATCAAATAAAGAGGCATACCAAATAGTACAAAATTAATTAAAATCAACCTACATGCCGTGGACAAATAACTTCCTTTCCAATCAGCCAGTCTCCTATCAATTTTACTAATGATAGGTAACCAGTCATCTTTAATCAAGATATATGGTCTCAAAGGAATCCCCCAGATATGTAATATGAAAGGAACCAGCCACACAATTAAGCATATATGCTACTTACAAATGTCTAGTTGAAGATGACAAACTCTCAGGGCCCACAGATTCCATTTGTTTCATTGGATCTTTCATTTAATGTCTTTTAATATGATATCTAGCTCTCTATAATGAATTTAAATTTTTGCTGAATCCTCACAACAACCGTCCAAATTTAAGCAATTTCAAACTAAACCCTCTTGTGCAGTGGGAGGAGAAACTAGGGACTTGTGTTCTCTATGATGATTAGATCCTGTGATACGAACTCCTGAAAGAATCAAAAAGATCCCACACGTCTCTGTGCCTCTTGATCACCAAACCCCCTAGAGAGAATACTTGTTCAGTATAGTCCCAACTGTTCATGAAGAAGAAAATAAGTACAAGGAATGTGAAATATGCCACTTAGACATAGATCCTGAAGATTTTATGACTACAAGAAGATGAAAAGGGGAATTCATGTGTTTTCTCATATATGGATTGCTTGTAAAAAAGGAGTGGAGTAGTTCAAGTGGAATATTTTTCAAGATGTATCGACCAAAAAACCTATTTTGAAAAGTTGCTTCATGCTAACATACACTATGGGACTTCATCCTGGAGATAACTAACTTGCTAATTATATTCAAAATTTGTGCTTAGTTACATACACTCATACACGTTCATATACAATAATGGGTATCATACCGGGCTAAGCCTCATATGCGACCTTGAAAACTTCACCCCCATGTTTTTTGGGACAATCGGACTGTTCATTTCAATCGTCATCCCCACATGCTTAGATAACAATGGGTAGCATATGACATATGGGGCTAAGCATCATATGCGGCTTTGAAAACTTCACCCTCATGTTTTTTTGGAACAATCGAAATCTTTCATTTCAATCTTCATATTCTAAACCCCCAAAACACCAAATATCGGGTAAACCCAATAGGTTTTGCTCATTCATCGATCCATCGTAAATTTAACGATCTGCAAGAATTGAACTTTTTGCGACGAGTGGATGAATGAGCAAAACCCTTAGGTTCATCTGATATTTGATTTTTTGATGTTTTAGAACATGAAGATCAAAATGAAAGGTTTTGAATGTCTGAACAATAGGGGAGTGTGGATTTTTTGATGTTGCATATAAGACCTTAGTGCTTATCATATGAAACTCATTATTCTCATATATGTATGAATGTATATGTGTGTGTGTATTTATGTATATATGTGTGTGTATGTCTGTATGTGTGTGTGTGTGTATGTATATAATAGGTGTCATATGACATATAATAGATTTCTCTCATATATGATGATGTGTAGCATTCTCCTCTACAAAAGTCATGATGAATAAAAAAATACATCCCATGTGATCCCTTGTACTATGTGGATGAGAATATACCATGACATTGTACATAAGAGAGATCTCTCATATGTCATATGATACACATTGCGAAGATCTCCCATATGTCATATGATACACATTGCTCTCACTCGCTACTCACACATACATACTAACTTTTCGGCACGTGAGATGTACATGTGTAGATTTAACAAATTAGAGTAAAATAATGTCATCGTGATGGTAACAGAATTACAACAATTAGGACATGTTATAACCCAACCATCCACTATATCATTAAGTTAATGGTCTAATTAATGATGACTGTTTCAATGTTAATCAAAGGACTCTTTGTTAACTATTCATAACCAAATAAAGAGAAAAAATCCTACTCAACTATGATTTCATTAGGAGAACTAATTTATATAATTTTAGTTTCTGTTAGCATGGCAATTATTAATATTTTTAATTAATTAATGATTTAGAGATTTCTTTTAGTAATTCAAATGAAAAGAATCTAAATAATAGTAAACGTTTACTTTAATAACTTTTCTAATCTAATTTGACAGTATTTTTTAATAAGAAAGAAAATAAAGAAAAACAAAGTCTCAAATTCAAAAAATATTGAAAAGAACGGAAAATAGAAAATAAATTTAAAACCCCAAAAAAAATGCCGCAAGCAGGAATCAAACCCCTGACCATTGCTCTAAAGGCATAGTATAGCTCAACCCGCAAACCAAGCTACCTGATGATATCTTCTGCATAGAAAATTATTATATATTAATTCCAAAGACCAAGATTTAGCTAACACAATAAACAGTCAGGGATATTATTGGTAGTTCATGATGGTGGAAGATGAAAAATTTCACAGAACAAAGGCTAAAACTCCCTCTTTTTATTCTGTGTGTGTGTGTGTGTGTCAAGAATATTTATAACATTTACAAGTGTTTTTTGTGCATAATTGAGTTATCCTCACAATCATTATTCTGAAACTGAAATTTGACGGTGGCCACTGCAGCAATATTACATACCAACTGCCAGAGAACTGGCTCGCTTATCAGGAATTCAGAGGGCTCCAATCCTTCATCATTTTGCCGAATCTCTTACTGGAGCTGCAACAATCAGAGCTTTTGGGCAGGAAGAACGCTTCACCAATGCAAACCTCATTCTTATTGACAGTCATTCAAGGCCGTGGTTCCACAATGTTTCTGCAATGGAGTGGCTTTCTTTCAGGCTAAATGTGTTATCAAATTTTGTGTTTGCATTCTCGTTGATCTTGCTTGTAACCCTCCCTGAAGGATTTATCAATCCAAGTAAGATTTTAGTTAAAAGCTCACTTGGTCCCTAACCCAGCTTCATCAACCCCCGTCTTTATGATACCAGGGAGATCTTATCATTTGTTCCTTGTTTTGCAGGCATCGCAGGACTTGCCGTGACATACGGATTAAGTCTCAATTCCCAGCTAGCATCTATCATCTGGAATATTTGTAATGCGGAAAATAAAATGATATCTGTAGAAAGAATATTGCAATACTCAAGGATTAAAAGTGAGGCTCCTTTACGGATTGAAGAATGCAGGCTCCCAAACAACTGGCCGGAAATGGGAACAATATGCTTCAAGAATTTGCAGGTATAATCCATTTGCACCGTGCTCATTTAATAGATTGATGGAATTCTGTGCCTCCAGAAACAGGTTTACCTGTAGGCTCTTAGGATTTAAATATGGTGTATCATTGTTGCGCTGCGGAAGCAATCGAGACCGCCGAAGTAACTAGAACTAAGAAGAAAGAGAGAGAGAGCACAAACAATTTAGATCGAAAATCGATCAAGGAAACACTTCATATGATTTCTATTGAGGTTACAAAAGAAAATCTCAAGTTTTGGATGATAATAACCAAAACATTTCCCTCATTTTATAGGGCTAAAGGGGGAGGGGGTTGGTGCACCAACCCCCCTTGGGTTGGTGCACCAACCCACCACCCACCCCCTTTGGGTTGGTGCACCAACCCATGCACCAACCCAAAGGGCAGCCCCTTGAGCCAATTATTACAAATCTCCACATTGGCGAAATATTGGGTGGGTCTATGTCACACAATCGACCGTCAACGCTCCTCCTCGGTGAGAATCATCTCGTGTTTCCGTCATCTTGCCTCGAAAGGCTCATATAGCTCCACAGAGCCTCGTTGCCCCAGAAGGGGCCACCATTGTTATCTTGGAACAATGTTGATCAAGTCCAAACAATGTTTAACTTGACCCCTATAACAACCTTCGTAAGCATGTCCGCGGGGTTGTCCTCCATCTCTATCTTCATCAAGGTGATGTCATCGTCGTCTTCTCCAACATAGTCACGAACAAAGTGATACCTGACATCGATATGCTTGGTCCTTGCATGGAAGACTTGATTCTTCGCTAAGTGTACTGCACTTTGGCTATCACAATGCAAGTCATACCTGTCTTGCCAAACACCCAAGTCGTCCATTAAGCCCATTAGCCATATCGTCTCCTTCACAGCTTCAGTTAATGCCATGTACTCTGCCTCCGTGGTAGACAAGGCTACTGTAGACTGGAGTATACTTCGCCAACAAATTGGAGCTCCTGACAAGGTGAAGATATAGCCTGTCATGGATCTCCTCCCATCCAAGTCGCTTGCAAAATTAGAATCAACATACCCAACAATTTGCGGACCATCATCATCTCGCTTGTATGTCAATCCCAAATCAATGGTGCCATTGATATATCTCAGAATCCACTGCACCGCCTGCCAATGTGCCTTCCCTGGATTGTGCATGTAACGGCTCACCATGCTCACCGCGTGTGAAAGGTCGGATCTCGTGCAAACCATCGCATACATCATTGCACCTACCGCATTAGCATACGGTACCTTCTTCATAGACTTCGTCTCTTCATCATCTTTCAGAGAATACATTGCACAAAGCTTGAAGTGAGGTGCAAGCGGAGTAAGCACGGTCTTCATCTTTTCACATCCAAATCTGTGAACAATAGATTTCAAGTAGCGACTCTGAGAAAGATGTAATGTACCTCCACCTCGATCTCGGCATATCTCCATGCCAAGGATCCTTCGTGCATCGCCAAGGTCCTTCATCTCAAACGCGCAACTCAACTGGTCTTTCAACCTCTGGATCTCTTCTTTATTTGATGACGATATGAGCATGTCATCAACATAAAGCAAGAGGTAGATATAGGAACCATTTCCAAGCCTCCGAAAGAACACACAATGATCAAAGGAACTCCGTACATACCCTTGATCTTGTGTCATGAAGCGCTCAAAGCGCTTATACCACTGTCTAGGAGATTGCTTCAACCCATAAAGAGATTTCTTCAACTTACATGCAAGTCCATCTCCATCCTTGTAGCCATCAGGTTGAGCCATGTAGATCTTCTCCTCAAGCTCGCCATGCAAGAAAGCCGTCTTGACATCTAGTTGTACCAACTCAAGATCGAGTTGTACAACAACGCCAATAGAATCCGAATCGTGCAGTGCTTCACAACTGGGAAGAATACCTCGTTGTAGTCGATCCCCTCTTTTTGAACATATCCCTTCTAAAGTCTTGCTTTGAAGCGGATATCTCCATCTTTGACTCCTTCCTTCTTAGTGTAAACCCACTTACACCCAATCGCCTTCTTGCCACAAGGAAGCTCCACCAGCTCCCATGTCTTATTCTTCCAAAGCGATTCCATCTCCTCGTTCATTGCTTTCTTCCATCTCTGTGGGTCTTCGGAAAGCTCCATCTCTTGGAAGGAGGTAGGAGTATCAATACTAACTGCAGGGAGAGCATATGAGACCAAATCAGTATGCCTTGCAGGTCTTCTAATCTCTCTTCGTGGTCTTGAAGATGCAATGGAATCCAATTGCTGTGCATCTTGTGGAGAGTAAGTATCTCCACCACCTGAAGCCAAACCACCATCATCACCATCTGTCTGAAGTAGACTGTCTGGAACATGTGGTGTAGGACTAAAGTCAATAGTCCTCTCCTCTGGAATCTTTGACACATGAACTTGCTCCAGATGTGTCTATAAAGGCTCCACCTCCAGTTCGCTTCCTTTCTTCAACATAACTGACTCGTCGAACGTCACGTCTCTACTGAGGATCACCTTCCTCTGTGTAGGACACCACAGCTTGTACCCTTTCACTTCATCGCTAAAGCCCAAGAAGATGTCTTTCTTGGCTCTAGGATCTAGCTTCTCCTCCTTTACTGCGAAGTAAGGACACCCCCAAATATGCAAAGACTCGTAGTTGGGAATTGGCTTTCCCGACCATACCTCTAAAGGAGGTCTTCCATCTAGTGCTGCAGAAGGTAGCATGTTGACCAAGTAGGTCGCGTATGCCAAGGCCTCTGCCCAAAACTCCTTCCCAAAGCCGGATGTCGATAACATACACTGAACTTTCTCCAACAAAGTTTGGTTCATCCTTTCGGCTACACCATTCTGCTGCGGCATACCGGCTACAGTGAAGTGTCGTTGTATCCCCTCCTTTCTGCAGTAGTCAAAGAAGGGGGTCCGACCTGTACTCTCCACCGTTGTCGCTACGGAGTCGTTTGATCTTCTTATCGGTCTGAGTCTCGATCAAGACTTTCCACTCCTTGAACTTGCTCAGCACCTGGTCTTTGGACTTCAAAGAGAACACTCACACCATCCATGAGAAATCATCAATAAATGTCACGAAATAGTGGTTCCCTCCCAATGAAGCCGCCCTCGATGGTCCCCACACATCAGTGTGGACTTAGTCAAGCACTCCCTTTGTGTTGTGGATGGCGGTCCCAAAAGATGCACGTGTCTTCTTTCCAAAGACACAATGCTCACAAAAGTCGATCTTCCCGCTCTTCGCTCCTCGTAGATGGTTACCGTCAATCAGCTTCTGAAGAGCCTTCTCGCCAACATGCCCAAGGCGCATGTGCCAAAGTAGAGTTATCTCTCCCATCCTCTCGAGTAAGATCCACCGTGCCAGTTACCACCTCGACATCCAAGTAGTAGAGGTTGCATTTGCGCTTCCCCTTCATTACAATCAAGGCACCACGAGTCACCCTCAAAGCTCCATCCTCCATGGTCACCTTGCAACCCTTGGCTTCAAGTAACCCAAGCGATATGAGGTTTCTCTTTAGATCGGGAACGTAGCGGACCTCATCTAATTCCCTTGTGACTACATCTCCCATCCTGATGCGGACCGTGCCAATGCCCGCCGTCGTGCAAGCACTGTCGTCTCCAAGAAGAACTGTACTTCTACTACCTTCATGGAAAGTATAAAGTACTCTCTGTGGGGTGTCATATGAAATGAACACCCCGAGTCGAGAACCCATCCCTCCTTCATCACCCCCTTCGCAGCGCCGACAAGGACCCATTCATCAACCTCCACACCTTTGACGATGTTGGCGGTAGCCGCTTTCTTCTTCTTGGCCTTTGGGCACTCCCTCGCCCAATGTCCTCTTTCTTTGCAGAAGGCGCATTGATCCTTCTCGATGTCGGTGCGCGAAGCTCTACTCTTGTCCCTCGTCTTGGATCTTTGGTTCCCTTTGCGACCTCCACTCCTTTCATTGCCTCGACCTCTCACCACGGTACGTGCATCGGACCCTTGGCCCATCATCTTCTCATCATCCTTCTTTCTAAATTCATTGCTTGTGAGAGCCTTAGAAACTTCAATGAAGGTGATAGATTCTTTACCGTAGGTTAAGATTGAAACGACGTGCTCGTAGTCTTTATGTAGGGAGTTGAGGAGAATCATCGCCTTGTCCTCATCTTCCACCTTGACGTCGATGTTCCTCGGATCTGTGAGGAGTTTGTTGTAGTCGTCGAGGTGTGCTTCAACTGAAACTCCTTCCTCTATCTTGAGGCCAAAGAGCTTCTTCTTTAGGTGTAGGCGATTCTGGATGTTCTTCTTCATGTACTTCTCGCCAAGAGCATCCCATAACTCTTTCGCGTTCGTCTCCTCCATGAAAGGATATTTCTTCTCCTTCGTCAAGTAGAGCTGGATCGTGCCGCAAGCATTCCGGTTCATTATCATCCACTCCGAGTCCGACGTCGTAGTCGGCCTCTCATCTAATACTTGATCTTGACCAAGTTGGTTCAAGATGTCAAGTACCTCGCATCTCCACATACCGAAGTTGATCCGTCCATCAAACTTCTCAATTTCGAACTTCGTATTGGATACGATAGTTCGCGTTGTTGAAGATTGCGACATTGAAATAGAAGCGTCGTCACCACTTTTGCTCATCTTCTTCATCTAGATCTTTGTCGTCTAAAGGCTCTGATACCAATTTGTTGTGTTGCGGAAGCAATCGAGACCGCCGAAGTAACTAGAACTAAGAAGAAAGAGAGAGAGAGCACAAACAATTTAGATCGAAAATCGATCAAGGAAACACTCCATATGATTTCTATTGAGGTTACAAAAGAAAATCTCAAGTTTTGGATGATAATAACCAAAACATTTCCCTCATTTTATAGGGCTAAAGGGGGAGGGGGTTGGTGCACCAACCCCCCTTGGGTTGGTGCACCAACCCAAGGGCAGCCCCATGGGGCTGCTGGAGATTTCCAGCAGCCCCTTGAGCCAATTATTACAGTCATCATAGGCAATGTGCCAGTCTTAATCAGTTGTATGATATTTATCAAACCAAAATTAAGTACTTTAAAAGTTTTCTTAACCTTTTTTGGGAGGAAGAAGAGAGTTGCTTGAATATGAACTAACTAATTGGCAGCACTAGTCGCAATAAGGAAATTGACTAGATATTTTTTATACATGCATATCTACATATGTGTCGGTGTACATATAATACAGAGAACGTGTCAGACACTTCAGGGCGCTCAGAGACTCAAAAATGTGTCGTATAATGCTACAATAGATAATTGCATTGTATAAAAGAAGCCTGGTGCAAACTTCTTGGAAAATGATTTGTGCCTTCCCTGGCGGCCACTTATTCAACATCTTAATATCTTAATATGATGGCCCTGGTGTGGATACCGAGGTGCTAGATAACACTTTATTCAAAAGCCTAGGCTATTGGATTTGTGGGTTAATACATCACAAAAAATAGTAATGCTTGACACTCCCTCTCACATGGGCATTCAAATGATGTGGAACAGGAAATAACTGCTTGGAAAGGTAGAAAAATGTGGATAAATAAAGTGATTTTAACGCATCAATGGTAACTTTTGAATCTAGGCCCTCCTAAAACATATTACATAACCGCAGTGTACAAAAGCAAACTTGTATTTCTATATATTTGAATACTTTCATGTGCTGCAGGTTCGATATGCTGAACACCTTCCATCTGTCTTAAAGCATATCACATGTACAATTCCTGGCAGAAAAAAGGTTGGTGTCGTTGGACGCACTGGTAGTGGAAAATCAACTTTGATACAGGCTCTTTTCCGCATAGTTGAACCAAGAGATGGAACAATCATCATTGATGATGTCGATATCTGCAATATCGGTCTTCATGACTTGCGATCACGGCTTAGCATCATCCCACAAGACCCGACAATGTTTGACGGGACAGTGAGAGGAAACCTTGATCCACTGAAGGAATACTCGGATAACAGAATATGGGAGGTAAATTTGTACCTTAAAGCTTATGCTTTTTTCGACAGACTTGAGCTTCCCTAGTTGAAAATTATTCTTTGCTAAAGCTATAAATAGAGCTCAAATATTTTTATTCATGTGTACATGTGCTTGAGAGATACGTTTACTTTATACATGTCCACAATGGTAGACTTGACTGACTCTTGTGATTATCTAGGTACTTGACAAGTGTCAGCTTGGTGAAATAATACGTCAAGATAAAAAGAAACTTGATTCACCAGGTGAGACATGCAGATGCCTCCAATGGCAAAAAAATTTATTCAAATTCTACTGTCACTCAAAACACAGCTAAAATATTATCTGACTTTGCTTCTTGCAGTTGTTGAAAATGGAGAAAACTGGAGCGTTGGACAGAGACAGCTATTTTGTCTTGGAAGAGCCTTGTTGAAAAGAAGCAGCATTCTTGTTCTTGATGAAGCAACAGCCTCTGTGGACTCTGCAACTGATGGAATCATACAAGAAACAATCCGTCAGGAATTTGCTGACTGCACAGTAGTCACCATTGCTCATAGAATTCATACAGTTATAGACAGCGATCTTATTCTGGTTCTAAGCGAAGGTATAAGCTACGACAACATTATGAAATTAAAAAAATGAAATGAGACAACTTGTTCTGTTAACTGCACATACATTGACTGTGTGCTTTATTTATGGAGCAGGAAGGATCCAAGAGTACGATACACCAGCCAAACTATTGGAAAAAGAAGAGTCGGCATTTTCCAAGCTTATAAAGGAGTATTCAGTCAGATCACAGAACAGCCTAACAAGCACTGAAGGTGCAAGCAGATCTGGTTAGGATTCCAGATTTCAAATTTGAATTTCAAGCTCCATAGGTATCGCCAGAAGAGATTATATTTTAATCCAAGAATATCTGATGCCACGATCTCGTAGATGTTGTAAACGTAGTAACAGAGGTCTTCAATGTATCGCAAATTCCCTGGCCAAGCAATGCCTGAAGCAACTATGTTATCAAATACACCTAAGTGGGCAGAGATGGTCCTTAGATTGTTCATTGAAGCAATCGGTAATAAAATATATACATTCAATTTAGCAATGTAATCCCATTGTTGTGCTTAGTAGAAAAATTCAGATCACTGCGTATTGTGATTGTTCAGCTAATTTATACCGGGGTCTTGCAACAGTGATAACATTGCAAACTTCATAACATGATGATTCATAGTCTTGATTAAAAATAGCAACCTCTTCCCCATTATTCTCATCTGTAAATACTAGTAATAAGACAGCAGTAAGAAGATTGGAGTTCCAAGGATCGATTATAGCAAGGTGCAGTACATTTAGGGGCATTAGGTTGTGATTGACGATTCAGATGATTATAGAATTCCAACACACAAGAGATATGGGCTTTATGGGAGTGATAATCCAACTCATGTTATTTGCTTAATTGTTATTGTCATGCTAAATTCAAATTATATGTCTGGTTAGATGTATGTCAAACTTCAGTTCTAGCATCGGTCGAATGGTAACAAGCGACCCAGTGCAATTGCATCATTTTGCCATCGACATTGGAGGCATTAACTCATCCTCTATTTCTCTTTTATTTTCCACGCATCCCCCTTCTGTGACCCCAGTGCACTCAGTTTGTTGGAATGCTTGTCCTATGAACATTAGCTGGTGAGCGCATTCAGTGTCGGGTTACTAGGAATTATCATATCAGTAACCTAAAGAGCACCTTACCCACGTATCATAACTGTTCTTCCTCATCTACAGCTCTCAGTGTCTTTAATGTGCCAATCCTGAGATTTAACATATTATGGGATGTGTCTTGTTAAACTGATAAGTACCTTACATAAGATTAAGACCGTGAATCGACAATCAAAACAAACGATTAGTCTCTAATACCAAAGCAAAATACACAACCAATCGTAAATAATATATCGAATGTAAATCAAAATACAAACCACACCGGGCATCAAGATTTATACTGGTTCCACTAACTGAAATTAGTGTACATCCAGTTAAAGAAATCACTATCAATTCTTCTAAACTTAGATTGCAATGCGTAGACAATTCGATACAAAAGAATTTACAAGCCCTAAAATTGATGTTTGGAGAAACTGAGAATTTTATAGGAAAAACAAATCAAAGAACCTGAAACTTGCAGCACCTGTTCCTTTTTTTTGCTTCCCAGGCTGTTATTATTTCAGCTACAGGAACTGGTGGTTAAAAACTTTCATAATCTTAAGCAATAATTAGTGCTTAAATAGCCTATTAGCTAAAAGCCTAAACACGCAGAGCGTCCTAACCCGAACCCGATTCCTCCACTTGAATCCGATCTAGATTCAAACACATCAACGGCCCAAGCCTAGTGCTCCTAGGCCGCTCATGCTCATGTATGTGTGTCATGCATGTAACATGTGTTTGTATCACGATTCATAACCCTCCACCTTGATACTAACACACATCAACACTCGAAGCAACCTATGTCTCCAATAAATCCATGTCCACATTCAAACAAACTAACTCACCTTGAGACCAATGCACTTGGTTAGTGAGCTTCACTTTAAACATCATCGACTAACCGAGTGTCCAACAAATCGCCTTGTAAATATGAAAGTTCAAAATCAACATTGTAATAACCAAATCTCTTGTAAACTTGAAGTGCTATCCATGTGTATGTATCACTTTTGGTATACTAGCACCTAGTTGATGAAAACAAGTTTGAGCACTGCTCAAATTCCACCCCCGGTAATGACTACAATGGGTTCTCCTTCAAATGCACCATGTCAACCACATTCATAGTATACCACCACCTAGATTTCACACATGAACTCATTGCATCCCTATCGTTCATATAGTCTTCATGTGCAACATGTAATGCATGAGTTAAATTCACATACTTATCATAACCCTTATATATTGGGAGTTTTATGATGCAACACCTCACTTTACTAGCAATCGAATCATCAATAATAATTATAAGACTCCTACCTCGACTAAAACTCCAAGCCTATCATCAGCAACCGATATCCTCCAAGCCTATCATCAGCAACCGATATCCCTTTACTAACATTGGTATCACACTTATGATTTGAACTATATACTTTCACTGCACTTGGCACCTCTTTTCATTTACTTATTTTAGTACTCTCGAAAGCTTTCATATTGTCTTTCAACACCGCCACCTTATGAAAGGTTACAAGCTGACTAACCAAGACCTTCTTCTTATTCGAAAAACGAACCCGATAACCCTTGACACCATCTATGTAACCAAACATGACACATCCTTTATCATGGTATCAAATTTATCATTTCTCTCATGAACATATATCGAAGTATCAAATACACAGACAATTTAACTTAATTAGCTTACACTTCTAAACTTCCTCAGAATTTCGCTATCATTAACTGATGATGGATCAAATAAGTTATGGTCCATTAGCGCTGGCCTAACACATTTCGATAATATGGATGTTATCAAACACCTTACCTTCTCAAGTAATATTATATTCATCATCTGTGCTACTCCTTAGACTGTGGATCTACCTATGTAGTAAAATACATATTTCCTTTATGCCTTTCATATACTTCCTTAAAGTCATCAGAAGTAAACTTGCTATCATTATCAAATTTAAGCACACTCAATTCCTTACATGTTTGATTTTCTATAAAAGATTTCGACTCATGGAACTTTACAAACGTATCCGACTTCTCTTTCTCACATACATCCACACCCCATAAGTAAACAAAATGAAATACCTAGCTTCATTAAGAGAATGTGCTGGTATGAAACCATAAACATCAATGTGCACATACTCAAGAACACATCTGGTGTCATGCTTTGCCTCAGCAAAACTTATATTTGTCTGCTTTCTAAGAACACACTCCTTACAAAACTCTAGCTTCTCAAAGTTCATACCTTTAATTAAATCATGTTTCTTCAAAACTTCTAAAGTTTTCTTCATGACATATCCTGAAATGGCATAACTGGATCGAATCTATATCAACTGAACTCTCTACTCGAATCACATGTGATGGTTGTCTCCTTTAGCAAATATAAATCCTTAACTTTCTCACATCTTATAACCATTATTGAACCTTTCAATACCTTAAGAATTTCTTTTTTCAATCATCACCTTACAACCCAATAAATCAAGCATCCTTAAATAAATCAACTTTCTTCACTTTGGAACATGTCACATTAGTAAGTGTGCACGCTACACCATCATTCACCTTGATTCACACTAAAACCAATTCTAATAACCTTGCATTCCTTATTAATGTATATAAGGATTGAACCATAGTCCTTATCATCTATCGAGAAATAATTCGTATTCAACACCATGTGAAACGATGACCAAAAATCCATATCATATGTAATTTCCATAGCCGGATGAAACAAGTTATCAACACACCGCATGCCTCCTCATTACTACCCTTCTCTGACTTTGCAATTGCTACTGACGAAAAAGATGACACTTCTGCTTTATCTTTCTTCTTTCTTTCTGGGTACTCACCATGTAATGATCAGGTTTCTTACAAACAAAGCAAGTTGTCTCTAGTTTAAGACTTTGACGTCCTCTTATTTCTGCCTTCTCCATCATTTTGACCTCTATCACTCAAAACAAATAAACCTTGACTATCTAAATTTTCATCACTTTCACCAACTCTTACTATCCGGTTTCGTAACTAATTATTATAAAGGCTTACCTGGACATCTTTAAGACTCAATGTATTCTAACTATATATCGTTATTTAATAAACATCGTGTATCACTCTGGTAACGATAGGAGAAAAATCATCACATCATACTTTACCTCTATAGTCAATTTGATAATCTTTATCTTCTTCACAAGACCATTGAAGATATATCCAAGTGATCCTTCAATGAAGTATCATCCCTCATATTGAAGTTGAAGAATATCTTTAATAAAATGACTATGTTGGTAAATGACTTCTTCAAATTAAGTTTCTCAGGCTCCTTCCATAACAACTTTATGCACTTGATGCTTCTGTAAGATGGCTTTCATCTTATATTACCATATCTCAAAGTCTTTCATTCCATCAAATTTTTCTATCTTGTATTGCAAACTACTAATTGCTACATATGTTCCACCTGTGTATGAATACGGACCCATTGCACATCCGACTATTTTGAAGGAAAACTTTCCATCGTTATCTCGATTTCAATTCAAACAACAACATTCTGATACCATATGTTAGGGGATGTCTTGTCAAATAGACAAGCAACTTGCACAAGATCAAGACCATGAATCGACAAGTGAAGCAAATGACTAATATTCAAAACCAAAGCAAAATCTACAACCAATTGCAAATAATATATACAACGTAAATCAAAATAAAATCATTTACCAAGATTTATATTTGTTCCACCTAAATCGATGTACATTCAGTTAGAGAGTTTACAGTCACTTCTTATAAACTTACATTATAATACGTACACTTGGATACAAGGAATTTCAAGCCTTAAAATTGATCTGTGGATAAAGTAAGAATTTATAATTAAAGACAAATCAAAGAACCTAAAACCTGTAGTTGTTGCTCTTATTGTTGCTTCTACTGCTGTTACAATTTCAGCTACATGAACTGAGGGTTAAAAACTTTCAAAACTTTAAGCACTAGTTAGTACTTAAATAGCCTATAATCTAAAAGCTCAAAACCGCCTATGGTTCTAACCCAAACCTGATTCACCCACTTGAACCCGATCCAGATTCAAACACATCAAATGCCTCAGCCAAACGCTCATGGGCTGCTCAAGCTCACACTTCATGTGTCTCGTGCGTGGGCAGTGTGTTTGTATCACGATTCATAACAATACATTCAGTGAAGAGGACTTCATGATTCTTAATGATGCCTGGGTCTTTCTATGCCTGCATCTTCTTCTCAGCTCATCCAGAAGTCGGGGTGATCCATAGTTTCTGAGCAAGCCATATTTGTGCGAGGTTTGTGTGGGGTTGGGTTTCTCATAGAGTTGATTATCTCTTGTTTGGTTGGTTGGTTTGTTTTGACTTGAGTCATGGATTTGTGATTATCACCCTTTTTATGTAGACATCTTTCTATGCCTATTCCATATTTATTTCTAATTTAACATCACAATGAATATCCACTGAGAATTTTCCTTTAAAAATGTGTCTTTTAAGAAATCCATGAATTGTCAAATATAAATGTGACTAGAATTCTCATATTTGTTACTTGATCCTGTTTGGAAAGGGAAATGAACAAATGAGATTGGAATTCAAACGGCGATGTGGTATAATTCTATATTTCCCTCGATTTTTTTTGTTTCTTTAAGAAGAGGATAATTAGAATTGAAGAATTTCGACTGGAAGGGGATTGGAGATATCCAAGAAGAAACAACACTAATCTGATGTGGATGGAAAACCTAATAGAAGATGCACGCAAGTTTGCTATGTTACATGGATTTCCTCATTATTTGGGCGATTTATCTATGAAGAGGGTTAAAACAAGAAATTTTTTTTACAATATCTTCACTTACCAACTTAAAAGAAACTAAACCCCCAATCATGCTTACTACAGATTAACCCATGATTTTACTTCAGTCAGTAGGTTAACTTCAACTTCTAAGAATAATGAAATAAAGATAGTAATAGAACAACATCACATGACCTACCGTCTGTATGGGGTTTAAAAATATTAATCAATTCCATGAATTACAACCTTTTGGGATTCCAGTCGGGCAACAATTGAAGAAAAAGAATGCGACGCATTGCTGCTATTAAACCCTAGAACAAAGCTAAAGAAACAATCATTAGCTAACTTTACAGAGCAAATAAAAGCATAGAGTAAAAATGGTAGCTAAAATTGATGCTCAAGGAAAATACCTGGAACGCTTTCTGGTTCTGGATGACGACTCCATGGCCCATGGGTGGGTCATCAGTTGTTTTTTCAGACAACATATATTAAAAGGGATAATATAAAGTGAATATTTGATAAAGTACAGAAGAAATCCTTTTTTTTAATAAGAAGGACAAATTTTCAAACAAAGCCAAAAATTAAATTACAAAAATTAACCAAGTTTAAAAATATTCAACAAAATCGACCAACGTTTGCTACGTCCGTGCCCCAAGAGAAATTTCGCGCTAATGTAACGAATACTAAAATAAAATTTCGCGCTAATGTAACGAACACTAAAATAACCGAGGTTGGAACACTCGTCCATCTCGAATTGGCTGAGGTTCCCGACCCCGGCCTTTCACCCCAACAACAGAAAATGGAAAGAATCTTTCAAGTCATGGGAGTGGTGCATGTTATGAAAAGAATCTTTCAACAAAATTTTCTTTGAGCAAGCTTCAATTGTCTTTTTTTTTGTTTACTCCTTTTTCTGTGTTTCTTTTTGTGAAATTCTTTAGCTATATCTTCAAAATCTATGAACTTCTTTATACAAATTAGATACATATATTTTTCCTATGGTATTTCGTTTTACTTTGAAGATTTATATGTATTTGATTTATTATAAAAAGTTTAGCTAGGCTATTTTTCTAAAATATCAACAATACAAATACTCTCGTTGTGTTTTCGATCATGTTAGTATAGCATATCAATGCTCATCATGCCCATCAAGGCTGAAGAAGGCCCAACTCTATAAATAGTCCAATTAAGATCCGTTAGGAATTGATGATAAGTGTTGATTATTGAGTCATCCCTAGGTATATTTTGATGATGAGCAAACAATTAGTGTTGCTAATGAGATTTGTGAGTGTAGGTCAACTGGTCAACAAACCCAAAGAAATCCATTCAAGCTCACAAGATTTGGAGAAATGAAGCTAAAGCTTGAAATTGAAGAGTCAAAGGATTTGGAACTCAACATTAAGACTAGAAGCTCATCCAAGGACTCGCGTGTGCAAAAGACTTCAAAAAGACAAGTTGAAGGGCCAAAAAATACATCAGACTCTAAATGTAGTGTAAGTGATGTATATATTTTTGTAACTTGGCTTAGATTGTTGAAGTCATAATTGAAGCTTGCACACACTTGGGAAAATTGTTTTAATTGTTTTAAAATGATTTGAAGTTTTTCAAAACTAATTTTCCTAGATATTAGATCAAACCCTTGTTATATTAGGCAAACTAGTCGACCAGATCCATAGGCAGTCGACTAGTTGCTGAAACAGAACTAGGCTAGGCGGTGTCAGAAAACTAGTCAACCAATGTTATGGAACTAGTCGACTAGTTGTTACATTATACAAGCAGTTCTTTTACTATGATCGACTAATGTTCTTGGAAATTTTAACATTACCAAACTAGTTGACCATTGTTATCGAACTAGTCGACTAGTGGTTGTACTATGGTTGACTAGTACAAGCCATTAAGCCTACAACGATCACATTTTGACTAATCGTTGTCTATTTAAGGAGGGTTGATATGTAATTTTGCAATAAGAATTGAATGAGATTTAACAAGTTTTCTTAAGCAATCATTTTCTCTCGTTTGCTCAAAATTTCCAAAGCAAAACATCATCTTTTTGGTCAAACTCTTTCAAAAAATTTTAAGCAATATTTGGTCTAGATTTCTTTTGATTTCCTACCGCCATGTAACGACTGCTTTTTCATGTATCTGGATTTATTATAATATAATATATGTTTTGGTGGATTTTCTCCTCATGTGTGGTTTTCGTCTCCGTAGATTTCATTTTCGATCGATTCGTCGTATTTTCTCGTTTCTTCATTAGGATCGTCGATTTCGAAGTGTGTCACTCGTGACGGACTTCATAACGGTCGTATCTAACTATTAGATCAAGCCTAGGAGTCTTAGGAATCGATCCCGGGGCCCCGCGCTCCGTATCGGTACTTTCTGTGCTCATTAGCCGGTGTAAGAAGGGCCACCGACCGACTAGATGACGATCCAGTCGGTCGGCAATCCTTCTTGGACCGACTAGTTAGCTTTCTAAATTTCTCAGGAGTTACTGTTTATAGTTAGTCGGTCTAAGAACGTTGGTTGACCGACTAGGTTGCAAACTAGTCGGTCAGCAATGCTTCTTTAACCGACTAACTCATCATCTTATTTTTGTATCGGCTACTGTTTACTCTTAGTCGGTCTAAGAACGTTCATCGACCGACTAGATACCAAACTAGTCGGTCAGTATTTGTTCATGGACCGACCAACTCTAGAATCCTATTTTCGTTCAGGAGTTACTGTTTGCACTTAGTCGGTCTGCGTTGGTCGACCGACCGACTAGTTGCCAAACTAGTCGGTCAGTGGTTGCTCTTTGACCGACTAACCTGTGTTAAAACCCTAATTTCTGGGCAGCCGCCAGCTCAACCTATTTATACCCAACCCAAACGACTTCTTCTTCTCCAACACGACCTAAAACCCTAAAATCTTCCCCCTTCAGCCCCCATCTTCCTCCAAGCTCCATTTCTCCATTCCAAGCCCTAGAATCATCATCCAAACCATCCATCTACTCTATCTACCTCTCATCTTCCCCAAAACCTCACCAAAACCCATCAAAATCCCCAAATCCCCCAAAACCCTAGTTTCCCCAAACTTCTCCAATCTTTTCCAGATCTGATCCTAGGGTTCCCCGGAGTGTTTCTTCCGCCTTCTCTCGGTAAGAGATCGATCTACCGTTGTTTTCATAGCTTATTTATAATTTTATGAAAACCCTAATTAATTTCATGTGTTTGGTGTTTGTTTCCCCCATAACAGCGATTTCCCCCGTAGATAGCATCCGTGTGACGAAGTGGTCGTCATCCCCGGTGCTAGGCAAGTGAAACTTGCCACTTAGGGTTTAGGCCATGTTTTAGGCCATTTGCTTGTTGTAGGCGTAAAAGAGGCTAGGCGACGAAATGATACTCGCCTAGGCGCAAATTGGGGAACTAGCTTGACAACGAAGCTAGTTCCGACATTTAGCATGTTGCACAATTTCCATGTCATGTTTACTTTCAATTAACGGTACGCGTATATGTTCATGTCATTGCATTTCGCCTGTCACGTTTAATTTAATTAACGGTACGCAAATAAATTGTCATGACCTCGCATTCTTTAGGTGTTGCTGTGATTGCGTAGCTTTGCTACGACACTTGTGTTCCTGGCTCGTGACCAGAAGCGAGCATAATGAGTTGCTAACCCCAACGCTCGAAATGTATTGAATTGTGAACTAAGAATGCGATCTCAATGTGCGGGGCAACCTCAGGCTCACTAGCTGAGCTCAATGTGCGGGGACCCCAGGCTCCATATCGTGTGGGTATTGGGTAGTGTTTAGTGCCGATCGGTCTGAAATGCTATGCCATTCAGCGAAGGCCGTAAACACCTACAAAATGTGAATTGATTGAATTGATAGTAGCTTGGCTACTCTTGTCTTGTCCCGATAAATTGTTCCCTTGTACAAATTGTCTTGCCATGTTTAAATTGTGCACTCATGTTATAACTGCCATGCCATGCATACTAAACTGCTAGGTTGCTAGTTGCCTCACTTTCAGTTTCCTTGCCCAAGTCTTTTTAGACTTGCTGACATGTGCCCCTTTACTCTTTTGGGTGACACATGTTAGATCCTGAGCCTGAGTACCTCGTTGAGGACGAGGTGTTTGCTGACGCCGAGCCCGAGCTTGTGTGTGACGGGGAGTACGTGGACACTGGGGACCAGTCCTAGTGTCTCCGTTGTGTTTTACTTCTGTTAGACAGTTGTTTGTTATTCGGTGCGTAGCACCCATACTTTGTTATGTCGTTTCTTTTGTTGGCCTTGTTCTGGGCCCTTAGACTCTTTTCTTTTAGCCTGGTGGCTTTTCTGGATGTTGGACTTATTTTGATGTTGGACAAATTATGAGATGTGAGATTTTTATTTCAGTCTCTCCTTGTGTTATTATTGTTATTCCGTTGTGGTTACAGGGACCTGTTTATGTATTATGGACGCTTATCGGGTTTGGGGCTTCACAGCTCCACTCTCGTGCGGACCTTTTCACGTCTCGCCTCCATTTTAGGGAAGCGGGTCGTGACAGGTTTTAGTGGTGGCCCATGCAGGTCTCTCTCTGTAACTGCGATTTTTGGAATAGCGATAATAATATTAGAATGTCTAATAAATTAAGTTCGACGTCCGAGTCATAAGCTATGAGTCTAATCTGATTTGTTCTCCGTGTCACTAGATGGCAGGAAGGCGTTTCACCCGTGGTGGTGGTAGTGGTGCGCTCCCTCATGATGAGGAGCCTGAGCGGGAACCCACCAGCGGTGAGATGATGCGGATGATGCTCCAGATGATGCAAGTGCAGCAGGGCGTGCTTCTGCAAGTCCAGAATGCTCCACCTGCTCGAGCTGCCCGGGCTCTTCCGGATGCTCCTCGCTCTGAGCCAGGAGCGAAGCAATTTCGGGAGCTGGGTCCCGCATATTTTGATGGCTCTGAGGGTCCTCTGGCTGCCGATGAGTGGATTCGGAACATCGAGGATAATCTGAAGATGGCCAAGATCACCCCGGCTGGATGGGTTGATTTGGCGAAGAGGCAACTCAAGGATAACACCAGGAATTGGTGGGATGCGGAAGAGAAGATGTTGGTGGAGCCGATAGCTTGGGCTACCTTCAAGGCTAGATTTGATGGTGAGTTCTTCCCGAAGGCTGCCAGAGAAGAGATGCTGCAGCGTTTTATCGATCTGAAGTAGGGGAACTCGTCGGTGGACATGTACCACCAGGAGTTCATGAGGCTGAGTCGGTTTGCGCCGAAGATGGTGCAGGACGCTGAGGAGAGAGCTCAGAGGTTTCTGCAGGGGCTTGCTTCGGAGCTCCAGAGTTTTGTGACCTCCTCTGATCGGGAATCTTATCAGAAGGTTCTAGTAGCAGCCAAGAGGCAGGAGCTGCTTGTGAACCAGAGGAAGGGGTCTGTTGTTGGTGCTGGGAAGAGGCCTGTGGAACAGGCGAGAGCCGTGGTTAGACCTGGATTCAGGCCTAATCAGTCCGCTCAGTTTAAGAGGCCAGGATGGTCTATTCCGAAGTTTTGCCATTTCTGCGGCAAGCCTGGCCACGTCAAGGATCAGTGTCGGAAGTTTCTGGGCCAGTGTCTGGTTTGCGGTGATGCTTCTCATGTCGCGAAGGATTGTCGGCATGTGGATCCGCTGCGGAGGGCTCCTGTTGCAGCACAGCCGTTGCAGCAGCGAGCGTCTGTTCCTGCTGGTCGTGGAGCAGCTCTTGTTCCACAGGGACAGGCTTTTCGGCAGGCTGTTCCGCCGAGGAGGCAGGCTTTTCTGATGACCGCTGCGGAGAGCGCGGCTGTGGATGAGGTTATCGCAGGTAATCCTCAATCTAGCTGTTACTTTCCTAGCTGGTTTTGATTGTTAGATTGTGTTGTTTGTTTGAACATGGTTGATTGCTAGACTAGGGTTTGATTGTTAATTGTTTGTTAGGTGTGGTTTTGGTTTGCACATTTCCTGCACGAGTCCTCTTTGACTCTGGTGCATCGATGTGCATTATTTCTCGGAGCTTCGTGGAGAGGCATTCCTTGTCGACGTCCCCTCTCCCCAAGAGTTGGAATATCGTTACAGGGAATGGCGTGGTCTCGGTGCATCGTGGTTGCAATTCTTGCTCGTTGTTGGTCTGTGGACATGAGCTTTTCGCTGATTTCATTGTCCACGACATCATCAACTATGATGCAGTTCTTGGGATGGACTGGCTTGCGAGCTTCTATGCTACGATCGACTGTCGGAGGAAGAAGGTGGTGTTTGAGATTCCTGGACATCCAGTATTTGAGTTCAGTCGTGGTAGCAGTTCGCTTGGTCCTGTCAGATTTCGGGCCAGGCCGGTGGAGGCTGTGGCTATGCAGATGGAGCTGGAGTGGCCAGCTGTGGTGTGAGATTTTGGCGACGTCTTCCCCGAGGAGATGTCTGGTTTGCCGCCTGATCGGGCTCTGAAATTTTCTATCGATCTTGTTCCAGGTGCGCAGCCGATTTCGAAGGCACCGTATCGTATGGCACCTGCAGAGTTGGAAGAGTTGCGGAAGCAGTTGGATAAGCTTTTGCAGAAGGGTTATATTAATCCTAGCGTGTCTCCGCGGGGAGCACCGGTGTTGTTGGTTAAGAAGAAGGATGGTTCGCGTCGCATGTGCGTGGATTATCGGGAGTTGAATGCGGTGACCATTAAGAATAAATACCCGTTGCCTCGCATCGATGATATTTTTGATCAGCTTGGAGGTTCGAGGGTGTTTTCTAAATTGGATTTGAGGAGTGGTTACCATCAGTTGAAGGTGAATAAGGGAGATGTTTCGAAGACAGCGTTCAGGACGAAGTATGGACACTATGAGTTTGTGGTTATGCCCTTCGGCGTAACTAACGCGCCCGCAGTTTTCATGAATCTGATGAACCTGATTTTCTACGACTTTTTGGATAAGTTTGTCGTTATCTTTATTGACAACATTCTGATCTATTCGAAGTCGGAGGAAGAGCATGCCTCGCACTTAAGGACGGTGTTGGAGATTTTGAGGAAGCATCGGTTGTATGCTAAGTTTTCGAAGTGCGAGTTTTGGCTGGATCGAGTTGCTTTTCTCGGGCATGTGGTGACTGGAGATGGTATTTCAGTGGATCCCGAGAAGATTCGGGCCATCAGGGAGTGGCCTGTTCCGTCGTCAGCGTCTGAGATTCGGAGTTTCCTTGGACTTGCTGGTTACTATCGACGATTCATTAAGGACTTTTCTCGTATTGCTGAGCCAATGACCAGGTTGACGCGGAAGGATGTTGCTTTCGTTTGGTCGGGTGATTGTGAGAGTGCTTTTGGTGTTCTAAAGGAGAGGTTGACGACTGCCCCTATTCTTGTTGTGCCTGATCGTAGCGGTGGATTTGAGATCTTTTGCGATGCTTCTGGCAAGGGTCTCGGTTGTGTGTTGCATCAGCACGGGCATGTTGTGGCGTATGCGTCTCGTCAGCTTAAGGTTCATGAGAAGAATTATCCGACGCATGATTTGGAGTTGGCTGCCGTTGTGTTTGCTCTTAAGATTTGGAGGCACTTCCTGCTGAGTGAGAAAGTGAAGATTTTCACCGATCACAAAAGCTTGAAGTATATTTTCACTCAGAAGGAGCTCAACATGCGACAGCGTCGATGGTTGGAGCTTATGGCGGATTATGAGATTGATTTGCAGTATCACCCCTGGCAAGGTGAATGTGGTTCCGGACGCTTTGAGTAGGCTTCCGGCGGTGATGATTTTGACCTCGCAGTGGAGGTTGCAGCAGGATTTTTGTGAGTCTGGCGTGGAGATTGTTCTTCCTGGCGTGGCTTCTTCGTTGATGTACATGCAGGTACAGTCGACAATCGTGGATCGGATTAAGGCCGGCCAGGCTGAGGATCCGAAGATGGTGAAGATTCGGGAGCAGGTGGAAGCCGGTCTGCGGACTGACTTTTTGATTCATGAGGATGGCTCGCTGAGGTTTAGAGCCAGGTTGTGTGTGCCAGCTGGGGATATTAGAGAGGAGTTGATGGTGGAGGCACACAGTTCGCCGTATTCTGTGCATCCTGGTGGCACCAAGATGTACCAGGATCTTCGTCTGAATTATTGGTGGCATGGTATGAAGAGGAGCGTGGCTCGCAGTGTAGCCAAGTGCTTGGTTTGCCAGCAAGTGAAGGCGGAGCATCAGCGTTCGGCCGGGTTGCTACAACCGCTTCCGATTCCGGAGTGGAAGTGGCAGCACATCACTATGGATTTCGTGACTGGACTACCTCGGAGTCCGAAGCAGAATGACGCGATTTGGGTGATCGTAGATCGATTGACCAAATCTGCGCACTTTATTCCGTTCCGAGTGGGACAGTCCACTGAGGCGCTAGCGAGGAGATATATGGAGGTAAAATTCTTTTACTCTCCGTTTTATTTTCTTTCCTAGTTTAGATAGTGATGTAACGTGAATCGTGCAGGAGGTTGTGCGACTTCACGGAGTCCCCGTGAGTATCGTGTCTGACAGAGACACGAGGTTCACATCTCAGTTCTGGCAGAGTTTGCAGAAGAGCTTGGGTACGCGTCTGAGTTTCAGCACGGCGTACCATCCGCAGACGGATGGCCAGTCCGAGAGGACGATTCAGATTTTGGAAGACATGCTGAGGGCGTGCATGTTGGATTTCAAGGGTTCGTGGGAGGACCATCTACACTTGGTGGAGTTCTCTTACAACAACAGCTTCCAGGCGAGTATTGGCATGGCGCCTTTCGCCGCTCTTTATGGGAGGAAATGTCGATCGCCATTGAGTTGGGATGACGTTGGTGATCGGGAGTTGTTGGGACCTGAGATGATCGTGGAGGCCGTGGATATCGTCAGGAATATTCGGGAGAGGTTGAGAATTGCTCAGGACCGTTTTAAGCATTGGGCGGATGCTAAACGTCGTCCTTTGGAGTTTCAGCCGGGCGACCATGTGTTCTTGAAGATTTCCCCGAATCGTGGTGTGATTCGTTTTGGGAAGCGTGGAAAGTTGAGCCCGCGATACATTGGACCGTTTGACGTTTTGGAGAGGGTTGGTGAGGTAGCTTATCGCTTGGCCTTGCCGCCATCTTTGGAAGGAGTTCACAATGTTTTCCATGTGTCGCAGCTTCGTCGATACATTAGCGATCCGTCTCATGCGGTAGATTTTTCGGAGATTACCGTTCGCCCCGATATGACGTATGACCAGCATTCAGTGCAGATTCTGGACGGGCGTCAGAAATCGCTTCGGAACAAGATTGTCAATCTTGTGAGGGTGATGTGGCGACACGGTTCACCTGGAGAGTCTACTTGGGAGAATGAGGATGAGATGCGAGAGCGTTTCCCACTTTTGTTTCCGGACTCGTGAGTATTTGGGAATTCCGAGGACGGAATTTTTCTTAAGTTGGGGAGGATGTAACGACTGCTCTTTCATGTATCTGGATTTATTATAATATAATATATGTTTTGGTGGATTTTCTCCTCATGTGTGGTTTTCGTCTCCGTAGATTTCATTTTCGATCGATTCGTCGTATTTTCTCGTTTCTTCATTAGGATCGTCGATTTCGAAGTGTGTCACTCGTGACGGACTTCATAACGGTCGTATCTAACTATTAGATCAAGCCTAGGAGTCTTAGGAATCGATCCCGGGGCCCCGCGCTCCGTATCGGTACTTTCTGTGCTCATTAGCCGGTGTAAGAAGGGCCACCGACCGACTAGATGACGATCCAGTCGGTCGGCAATCCTTCTTGGACCGACTAGTTAGCTTTCTAAATTTCTCAGGAGTTACTGTTTATAGTTAGTCGGTCTAAGAACGTTGGTTGACCGACTAGGTTGCAAACTAGTCGGTCAGCAATGCTTCTTTAACCGACTAACTCATCATCTTATTTTTGTATCGGCTACTGTTTACTCTTAGTCGGTCTAAGAACGTTCATCGACCGACTAGATACCAAACTAGTCGGTCAGTATTTGTTCATGGACCGACCAACTCTAGAATCCTATTTTCGTTCAGGAGTTACTGTTTGCACTTAGTCGGTCTGCGTTGGTCGACCGACCGACTAGTTGCCAAACTAGTCGGTCAGTGGTTGCTCTTTGACCGACTAACCTGTGTTAAAACCCTAATTTCTGGGCAGCCGCCAGCTCAACCTATTTATACCCAACCCAAACGACTTCTTCTTCTCCAACACGACCTAAAACCCTAAAATCTTCCCCCTTCAGCCACCATCTTCCTCCAAGCTCCATTTCTCCATTCCAAGCCCTAGAATCATCATCCAAACCATCCATCTACTCTATCTACCTCTCATCTTCCCCAAAACCTCACCAAAACCCATCAAAATCCCCAAATCCCCCAAAACCCTAGTTTCCCCAAACTTCTCCAATCTTTTCCAGATCTGATCCTAGGGTTCCCCGGAGTGTTTCTTCCGCCTTCTCTCGGTAAGAGATCGATCTACCGTTGTTTTCATAGCTTATTTATAATTTTATGAAAACCCTAATTAATTTCATGTGTTTGGTGTTTGTTTCCCCCATAACAGCGATTTCCCCCGTAGATAGCATCCGTGTGACGAAGTGGTCGTCATCCCCGGTGCTAGGCAAGTGAAACTTGCCACTTAGGGTTTAGGCCATGTTTTAGGCCATTTGCTTGTTGTAGGCGTAAAAGAGGCTAGGCGACGAAATGATACTCGCCTAGGCACAAATTGGGGAACTAGCTTGACAACGAAGCTAGTTCCGACATTTAGCATGTTGCACAATTTCCATGTCATGTTTACTTTCAATTAACGGTACGCGTATATGTTCATGTCATTGCATTTCGCCTGTCACGTTTAATTTAATTAACGGTACGCAAATAAATTGTCATGACCTCGCATTCTTTAGGTGTTGCTGTGATTGCGTAGCTTTGCTACGACACTTGTGTTCCTGGCTCGTGACCAGAAGCGAGCATAATGAGTTGCTAACCCCAACGCTCGAAATGTATTGAATTGTGAACTAAGAATGCGAGCTCAATGTGCGGGGCAACCTCAGGCTCACTAGCTGAGCTCAATGTGCGGGGACCCCAGGCTCCATATCGTGTGGGTATTGGGTAGTGTTTAGTGCCGATCGGTCTGAAATGCTATGCCATTCAGCGAAGGCCGTAAACACCTACAAAATGTGAATTGATTGAATTGATAGTAGCTTGGCTACTCTTGTCTTGTCCCGATAAATTGTTCCCTTGTACAAATTGTCTTGCCATGTTTAAATTGTGCACTCATGTTATAACTGCCATGCCATGCATACTAAACTGCTAGGTTGCTAGTTGCCTCACTTTCAGTTTCCTTGCCCAAGTCTTTTTAGACTTGCTGACATGTGCCCCTTTACTCTTTTGGGTGACACATGTTAGATCCTGAGCCTGAGTACCTCGTTGAGGACGAGGTGTTTGCTGACGCCGAGCCCGAGCTTGTGTGTGACGGGGAGTACGTGGACACTGGGGACCAGTCCTAGTGTCTCCGTTGTGTTTTACTTCTGTTAGACAGTTGTTTGTTATTCGGTGCGTAGCACCCATACTTTGTTATGTCGTTTCTTTTGTTGGCCTTGTTCTGGGCCCTTAGACTCTTTTCTTTTAGCCTGGTGGCTTTTCTGGATGTTGGACTTATTTTGATGTTGGACAAATTATGAGATGTGAGATTTTTATTTCAGTCTCTCCTTGTGTTATTATTGTTATTCCGTTGTGGTTACAGGGACCTGTTTATGTATTATGGACGCTTATCGGGTTTGGGGCTTCACAGCTCCACTCTCGTGCGGACCTTTTCACGTCTCGCCTCCATTTTAGGGAAGCGGGTCGTGACACGCCATCATCTCTATTTTCTTAATATCAAAGAAACAATTTCTTATCCACACACATGCACAACTTCAAGCTTCAATTTGGTGGATATATGTGCTTTGTAATTCTTCTACAAAACGTGTAAGTGGAAATCCACAAAAAGGTGTGGTGGTCAGTGGTTGCAAAATCCTCTTGTGTTTGAGGTCCCCTTATTGAAGAGGTTGGTTGTTGAAGTCCTCTAGTGAGAGAGTCAATAGTTAAAGTCATCTTAATTGATAAGAGACGAGTGTACTCACTCCTTTGGGAGTATTGGTTTGTGGAACTCCAAGCGGTGCTTGGGGTTGGATGTAGCCCAGCCCATAGGTGGATGAACGAGGATAATCTCTTTTGTTTACACTTGTTTAGAATGTCTATTGACATTATCTCTCTTATTTGTATTGTCCTAAATTTTCTGTTGCATCTCTTTATTAGCAAGTATCTAAGATTTGTTGATTAAGTTTCAAGAAAGGTAATGTTGGATCCTAGTAAATGGAAAGCAAACACTAAAGGAGGTGAACAATGTTATCCAAAAATAATTACAAAGTAAAAAAATTAAAATCTCTATGTACGTCTAAGTCTCCATTAAGAGTTACCTCACTTGGTACTTAATCAACAAATGAATAAACTTGCAAATGAGTGTAAGAGCATAACGAAATTGAAACACACTTATACAACCCCTGACTGGACCGGAGGCCATCAAGTCATTTGATAAGTGTTTATGGTATACATTTTTCCACTCTTTTTCATGCATGTTTTACGCCATTTTATTCTCCATTCATCTCTGTTTCTCCCCGTTTTGTCTTCTATCTTGCTTTTATGGTCTCTCATATGCTTTGCAGGAAAAATGAACCGATTAGTGACCATATGACGAGAATTAACGTAAAGAGGAGGAAGAAGCGAAGCCGAGAGATCGAAATGCGCAAGGGAGAAGACTTTATGAAGAATGGAGCCTCACGCGGTCGTGTCACCATGATCACACGCCCGTGTCATTCCCCCAAAGAAGGAACTTTGACGCGGTCGCGTCAATCCCCACCAAACGGTCGCGTCAGAAGACTTGAAAAATGAAGCGAGAAGCGAGAAACAGAGACTTTTGCGGCCCGCGTTACGTAGGTCGATGCGGCCATGAATTTATGGCTCCCTAGGCCTAACAACGCGGCCACGTCAACAGTTCAGGCGACCGCGTAGCTTCTCCCGATGCGGTCACGTTTCTATTGATGCGACCGCGTTGATCACGCTACAAGACGACTTCGACGCGGTCGCGTAATTTCTCAACGCGGCCGCGTCAAGTCGGTGTAAGGATCGTCTTACCCTTGCAATACTAACAACAACACACTAGAGTGGGGATGAATAGTGTAATGACAATAAATTGTCCAATTAAAATTAAAGTTGCAAATGCGGAATAATAAATACAAGAGGAAATAATTGACACAATCAATCCAAACGCAAACACAAGATTTTACACTGGTTCCCCAGAACTTGGGTCAGCCACACCAATATTCACTATATTTCCACAAAGAGAAGTGAATACAAATCCCACAAAGAGATACCTCTCCAAGAGGATTTTGCCCTACACAAGGACCCAAAACAACCCTACATATGGGTCAAACTCCCACCTAGAGAATTACTAACTCCCACTCAGAGAATTAGGGTTATCCCTACACTAGGACACCAAACTCCCACTAAGAGAGTTACTCCCACTAAGAGAGTTATTCCCACAAAGAGAATATCCTAATCCCACAAAGAGATAAACTCCCACAAAGAGAGAAAGACTAATTCCCACAAAGAGAATTAGTGTTACAAGAATCACCAAGTAAAATAAATACTCTTACATATGCCTTGAGATGCTTACTCATAGATGAATGCAAGGCATGGAAGAGGATCTCCAAGTGTTGAGATTCGCTTGAAAGCACTTGGATGATTTCCCTTGAGCTGGACTTCAATGCATGAAGAGGAATGAGGGCTCAAAGAGGGAAATGAGAGAGTTTGAGAGTGGCTTATAGATCTCTTATGATTTTCAATAGCATCAAGAAGTTCTAGAGAAGTCAGCACACCCATATATATAGGAACCCTATATCAAACCCCAAAACCCAAGAAAACAGCAAAAAGCACAAAGCTGCAACGGCTAGTTTCTGGGCAGAAACGTCATGGACAGTCGACTGATGAACAAATGATAGTCAACTGTTCAACGGCTAGAAAATATCCAACGGCTATAATCTGAGCCAGGACAGTCGACTGATGAAGTCGATAGAGTCGATTGTAAACAGGACAGGCGCCAGTAAAACCTTCAGTAGGCGACTGCTGCAGGGGATGGAATAAAACAGAGAGCTGCACTCTTTCTCCAGATAATCATACATGCGACTGATGTCAATAATACAGTCGACTGTAAAATAGTCAGGCGACTGTAAAACCTTCATCAGTCGACTGCTGCAGAAGATGGAGAAAAACAGAGAGAAGCAGTATATGCACTTACGCTACTCAGACGACTGTTGACAAATCCACATGCGACTGAAAATATACATGCGACTGTAAACTGAGCATCAGTCGACTGTTGCGTAAAGCTCAAGCAGAGTCAATAGAAATGTCGACTTGAGCAGTGCATATCAGTCAACTGTAGAAGGATCGACAGGCGACTGGAAATCACCCAGTCGACTGTAAATCCTTCAGCAGGCGACTGATGGAAAGCCAGAGACTCCAAATGAGTCTTTGGTCAAGATGAACCTATTAGGTTGGATTCTATGATAATCCTAAGGCTCACTAAGATGACTAAATGCATATGCATGAATGAGTAGACCATCTATCAAGGCATTACATTAACCTAGACTCAAATGAAAGAGAAAGCAATAAAGGAAATATTACATGGATTAC
Source organism: Scilla litardierei (assembly GCA_030789695.1). Classification (NCBI taxonomy): domain Eukaryota; kingdom Viridiplantae; phylum Streptophyta; class Magnoliopsida; order Asparagales; family Asparagaceae; genus Scilla; species Scilla litardierei. The sequence goes on from CM061142.1 coordinate 387,207,177, forward strand.
ATTGCTTTCCTTAGAGTCTAAGTCTTCCATCTTGATGCCTTGATGCTCTCCATTATCTCCAAGCTTTGGCACCCCTTAAGTCCAAGCTTTGCCTCTTCTCCACTTGATGTCCATCCTTGCACCAAGTGTTTAGTCTCCAAGAAAGATATTCTTGAAATGAAAACTATGAGACTAAAACAAGAGAGTCATTAGCAACAACATGATGTTGTGATCATCATCAAAATAAGATTGATATGAAACACCAATACTCAACAATCTCTCCCTTTTTGATGATGACACACATTATGTAAAACACAAAGAAATAAAGCACAATGCTAATGAGCTCCCCCTACTTATATGCACCAATTATACAATGAGATACACAATAGTAAAAAAACTCATTATACCAAATAAAGTGATGGTGACATATAATAGGCATGGATTACATAAACCAATTGCAATAGACAATATCATGCAAACATGAATGGTTTATACAATCCCATATATCTCTCCCCAAAGATATATCTCTCCCCAAATGCATATGTATGAAATACAAGAGTTACATTTACATAATGCATATATCTCTCTCCCCTTGACATCGTCAAAAAGGTGGACATCAAAAATATCCCCCTTTGTCATCTTAACCAAGATGTGACAATATGCAAGATATAAGGAGATGTATGATACCAAATTGAAAAATTTAGTGGGTATCAATCACTATCCCATTCTCCCCCTAGATCATAGAAATGGTCAAATGTTGACTTCTAGGATCTAATACCAATTGTAAAGTAGAAGATAAACAATCTCTAACAATTGAGGTAATACCAATTGTAGACAAAGAATCTTGGAAAATAATCCCCTTTACCAATTGATATACAAATATTGGAGCCATGTGCTTAAAGTGTATCAAAGCAATAGATATGGAAAAATCAAGCTTCAAAGATACACAATGATATTGCCAAAAGGGATATGACATGAAACATGATGGCAATATCTATGGGTTAAGATTAAGACCACAAAAACCAATAGTAAATAATGATCTTTATCAAAACCCCAAAATGAGAGTTAAAGTATGTTTTAAAAATATTTTAAACATATTAGATATTATAACTCTCCCATTGGCAAACATATGGATTAACAAATGCATGTATGCCAATGTCTTCCCCAAGGTCCCCATTTTCATGGAAAAAATAAGTTTGAAAACATTTTCAAAATCATGAAACACACACAAACAATGGGTATGCTAAAAATAAATATTTAAGCACAATACCCATGCAATATGCTTATGTGTGAGGAAACTAAACATTAGGGAACCAAACCCAAGAGGAGTTTGATGTCCTAATGTAATCACATGAGGTGATCACATCCCTAATTAGAGAGTTGATGTAACTATCACTCTCTTGCACACTAACCTCAGTGGGAATTCATAAACTCAAGGATTTTCTAGGCAAGGGTTTTACCTTTGCAAAAGGGATGGATGTGGCATGCTTAGGTGTAGAAACTAATTTCTTGGCATACAAAGAATGAGGATTTTGCTTCTTAGCAAAAAATGAAGAGTCTTCATTTTTCCTCATCACCTTGTGATGTACATGCTTCTTGTTGATGGTATTGTTGTACAAGAAAGCATGGTGATTCTTCTTAGGTTCTTTAGCAATATTTCTTGTATTTGCACCGTAAGAGGAATTAGAGGTGGGTTTGGGTACCACATTTTGAATATACCCCAAACCTCCTCTATGATTTGTCAGATGTTGTTTTTCAAGAAAATCGTGGAGTGAATCCCTAGAATACACAAAGCTTTTGAGCTTATGTGATTCCTCTTCACATTTCAATGTAAGTAGTTGAATGCGAGTTTCTAAGCTAAGGTTTTGAGCAACAAGATTATCATTAGTCAAGCTCAATTCCTTAACTTGAGAGAGAAGTGTGTCTCTCTCACTAGTGTCACAAACATGCAAAGCATCATGATTATTTACACTAGTAGATTCTAAAGCATGCACCCTACTCATAGCATTCTTAAGATTAGCTTTCATTTTACCATATGAGTTGATGCACTTACTTGCCAAGTTAGAGGCCACATTGAAGCAATATTCAAGCTCTTCGTAGGATAGCTTTTCTTCCTCAACTTCCTCATCGCTTTCCTCCTTGACTTCCTCATCGCTTTCCTTCTTGCTTGAGCTTGACGAAGATTTGACGTGCGTTTATATTTCGTATATTTGCGCACGTTTTCTCCCGTGTTTTTCCATTATTTACCGCCGTCTTGTATTCGTTTTCTCCTGTTTTCTCGTTTTCTTTCACTTTTCCGTGTTTTTGGTAATTTGCAGGAATTTACAGCATTTGGGACATAAAACAACGATATCATGAGTCCCCGGAGCAACGGGAGGGGTCACACGTGATCCAGGGGGTCAAACGACCAAGATTGCCATCTTTCAGCCCCCACCCGATCGGTTGGACACAGCCAACCGATCGGGTGATGCACGCGTGTCCGACCCGGGCGGAAGCTGAAGCCAAGTGAAGATCAACCGACCGGTTCGTCGACCGGTTGAACACAGCTGAGTTCTCGGGAATTTGGGCGTAATTCCAACCGATCGGGTGACTTATCACCCGATCAGTTCATCTGTAGCTGCATCGCCTCAAATATCGAACCGACGGCTCCACCCGCTCTCCTCAGTGACCGGTTGAAGCTCCCGAAGGCGACGGCCGAAGCAACAAGCTGCTCACCCGATCGGTTGACATTTCAACCGATCGGGTGGCCTTTTCGTCCCTTTTCGCGCACCGCTGCTCATTCATTGAAGATCTGCTATCATTACAGAAGGATTTTGGGTGATCTCTTATTTTTCTAGCGTCGGCATCGTCGTTAGCTTTCCAACGATAGGTCGCATGCCCGAATCCGATTTTTCTAGATTTTTCTGGAATTTTCTGAGCGCAGCTGTGTGCTGAAATTGGCTGCTGTCTGAAATTTCACTTCAACCGATCGGTTGGGAGTCCAACCGATCGGTTGAAGTCAATTTCAGCAGTTTCGTGCTCTCTGTTTATTCCACCCGATCGGGTGGGCCTTTTTTGACAGTTCTGAACCCGACCCAAGAGGGTTTTTGAGGGGTTTATAAATAGAGATTGGGGGCACGACTTGGGGAGCTTCTTCTTGAGTTTTTTAGGGATTTTTCAGCCCCTTTGCTAGGGGGCTTAGGGTAGATTAGATTAGGTCTTTGCTCAATAAATCTTGTACCGGATTGTTGGATTCGAATCAAGATAAGTATTTTTCTTCTCTCATTTTCTATTGTATTATGTTGTTTTCATTTTGCTCAATGGTGAATGTTTGTATGTTATTTGCTTTGCTTGTTTTTATGTTTCTCACCATGGAGTAGTGTTGATGAACCCTAATGCGGGTTAGGGTAGGATTGATGTTTGGTTTGTTTCATTTGACTTGGTTGCATGGCATGTGTTCGATGAAATGTGTCAATGTGGATTTCTAGCAATCCGAGTCCAATTCTTACGGCAACACACTAGTTGTGTTGGGGGTTGGGGTCAGGTGCTTGTCCAGTCAAGATCCGCTTCGATGTATTGCTAGAAATCACATTTGACCTATTTGGCCATTAGGGTTACGCGGGGGTGTTTCATTGTCATTGGCGGGAAAAAGACCGCCTCTGACCGTCGGGCCAAGGGGGAATAAACTTGGCGGTTGACTCCCTAGCCATAGCTCACGCCCCTAGTGTAGACATGGAGTCCTCGCGCGTGGGAACGGCTTGGACGAAGTGTTGGGAGTTATCATTGTGGCCTTAATGCTCCCGGTTGCGGAAGGTGTTAATGGACATGGGAATGCCCACCTTCCGGAGCCGGGTAGGCCTAGCGTGCTTGGCACCGACCGGAATATCGGGCCATGGACGCTAGGTACCACCTTTTGGGGCAATGTCTCACCCTAGATCAAGTCAAATGCCTAGTGTCATGAATGCTCTAGCCCGTGTTAGCGGGGATTCATTTCGTGTCTTTTTCATTTCTTTCTTTTATTTCTACACTTCACCCTTATCATCCGCGTAGCTAGCACACGACCTAGGCGAGGCTAGTAGCCACTCAAGCCATCCACCTCCTTGAGTTCGATAAACCCGCACCCTACACTAACCGTGCACTTGCGGTAAAACGACACCGCGCCCATACCGTAAACGGGGCGCCGGTCAAGTTTTTGGCGCCGTTGCCGGGGAGGCGTTCGGTTTGATATTAGCTTAGCTTGGGTTCGTTAGACTACGCATAAAAACACAAAAAAAAATTTCTTTTTCTTTTTTTTTAAAAAAAAATATTCAATAACCAAGAAATTTTTCCCCTACCATTATATTATCCTTTTGTTATTCTCTTGTACTATTGACGCTCCTCTCTAGTTTTCTTATTTTTGTTGTCCATGTATCTTTGATATTACCATGTGGAGATCAAATTTCGATGCTCAGATGGGAGGATACGATCCTTATCCAGTTGTGGTTTGTGAGACTTGTGGGATGGCGGGGCACGTGTATTATGATTGCCCATTTACGCTTGAGAGCCTCCCCCCACTCCAAGGCCAAACATTTTCCCACAACCTTAGCCCAAACACCTCCCATCCATTTCCTCAACCTTATACCCCTCCACAAACACAAGAAGAATCAAGCCTCGTGTCTCTCCTTGAAAGTGCCATGTTTAACCAAGGCCAAATATTACAAAACTTAATGGTACCAATCACCGAGCCGACACCGAGGAGAGGGGATGAAGGAGAGGATATACCCACTTTCATGGTTGAGACCACCATGCCATCGGCCACCATAGACACATCTCAAGCCGATACCCCATTTTTGCATCACTACCACTTGGATGACGAAGCATTTTTTGATGATGATAGTGAGGATGGGGAGATTTATCTGGGATCTGTGGGAGAGATTTCTTGTCTTGATTTGGATACCCCACATGAGTCCTATGAGAGCACTGAGGAGTTTACAGAGATTATGCATACCTGCGAGGAGGATGTGCGTGAGGACGAGGACACCATGACCACATACGAGGGGTCCGCTCAACATCCACCTCCACAGCCATCTTTGTCTCGACTTCTTCCTTGGTCTGTGGTCAACCACGATGATGTCATTCAGGACATCGGGTAGATGGTGGAGTATGAGCATATCATCGAGGAGGACGTGCATGAGGGCTTGGATACGATCGTCCACTTCATGGAGCCCGAGCCACATCTACCCCTATCGTCACGCTCCACTTCTTCTGCGGCTGAGCATCTACTTGAGCATATTGCCCCTATTCAGGGAGATTATCATACTTACTCTCACTCCACTTTTGAGTCTCGCTTTTCACTTCCTATTTCTTTAGACTCGTATATATTTGATATACCATGTCTCTCGCAAGACACAAGATCTACTTCCCTTGAGGTATGCTGCGGTGTGTTACCACCTGGAGAGCCACTTCTCATGGAGAGCGAGGATTTGGTCGTCGCTAGTACAGAGGATAACGACCCATTCTCAGGGAGTATTCATCACCCTTTTATTATTTTTCCATCTTATGTTGACGATTATCTCTGGGATACATTTATTTTGGGAAATAATTTCTTGCCATGGACTAATGCACCTCATCCTTTGCAGGTCACAGGTGGTTACCTACTAAGGATGCTTGGAGGTGCATTGCTTGGGTCCATTGGCACACGTGGCACAGCGCTTCTGGCGGAGCCACAGAAGGATCAGTTAGAGCAGCTACCTGCCCCACTTCAGATCTTGGATCCGCCTATGCTCAGGTGTATCCTAATCCAGTAGTGTAAAAATTTACCGCTTTCTAGTTTAGATTTGAATAATCTCGTCTCCTCTCATTAGCAAGGGGAGCGTATCTAGGATTTGCTTTTGCATCTTAATAACCCTTCATGTCGTGCCCTTCTATCATTTCACCCCTCATCCTCTTCCGAGGAGAACGAGCAGACTGTCTCTCCTGCATTCTGATTTCTTTCTTTTCCGATTTTCCCCTAGCATATTTCTGCATCACATTGATCATATCATTTTGCTAGCATTGTCATGTTCAGCTTGGGGGAAATCGACTTTTGTGTGCATTTTTTCGTGTGTCGTTGTCGTGTGTTTGTGTCTTTGAGTCCTTCGTCATGTTTTATATCTTTTATTCTGTATGTTTCTTTTTCTTTATTTTCCAGTTTCGTTCGTGTGTTTTTCATGTTTTTCATTTTTTGTGTCGGTGTGTAACTCCCCCGCCATTTTCATTGCCATCCCGTATTCACTACTATTGCATTGAGGACAATGCAAGTTTCAGCTTGGGGGAGTCGCACTTCGTGCGTCATTTGTCTCTTTTTCTTCGTTATTTGAGTCGTTTTTCTCCGTGTTTTTATTTTTTTCTTTTTCTTTTCTTCTTTTTATCTCTTTCTCCCAGAGATGAACCCTATGATGAATTGCCACGAAAATCACACGCACACCTTGCACGGCTTCGATAATCACATTCACTAACCTCAGGAAGCCGAGTCCTCTTGCATTTCATGCATCGCGGGTCCACTTAGCTTTTTGTGAGTCGTGCGTCGTGCCTAGCTATTTGGTGTGCTTCTACTTTGTGATTTTACTTTATATACCTGTCCAGGAATGACCCCTAGATTATCATGCTTCGATTTGAATATGCGGTATTTATTTCCCCTGTCTGCTTCTGCATGATATATATATATATATATATATATATATATATATATATATATATATATATATATATCGTGTACTTCATTTCGCATGTGTCAGGATTCCACAATTAAGGACTAGGATAACCCATTTAGCATATGCTCTGATTAGCAAGAAATATCTCCTTTGCCCAAGTGTTTAGAATCCGATTTCATTTTTTATTTTACTTGGTGCAAATCCCCTCGTCGTGTACCGTTCTCCCACTTGGGAGAGTACACATGTGTATAGCCAAAAACCCAAAAATCCAAAAAAAAAGAGAAAAGAAAAGAAAAATTTAGTATAGCCCAAAATTCAAAAAAAAATATACAAATACCCAAAACCCAAAAATTTCAAGTGTGAATATTTTTCCTATCTACCGAGAATAAAGGGAAGGCGAGAATTTGCACCGAGTGTTCTACTCCACATCATCTCAACCCCCATCGTTTTCGAAAACACTTGGCTTATGAACTTTTTAGCTATTATCTAGGCTTTAGTGTGGTGATTTCCTTAACCCTAGTTGTGGAGTCCCTAACGCATGATATGTTTCGATTCTCTCTCTATTCTTATGCATGCTTGAACCATATATTCACCGCTTAATTCAATTCGAATCGATATTTGGGTCATATCTTGGATTTGTGTATATCGAGCTTTATTGCACAATGTAGATAGTGACACCGTTTGCTAGCACACGACCGCGCTCACTCGCGCTTCACCGCGTGGGCCCATGGCACTCGTCCGGACTCGTATTCCTTGGTTTAGTGATGTGATTTGGCGTTCGCTTGCTTGGTGTGTCATTTTTGATTTTGTTGGCCCTAACGGGTGATCTAGGATATAGAGTTTTCTTTCTATCTCTTTCTCTCTATTTTCTCTCTCCGAGCTCCTACTCTCACTCGTCTTCCTCGAGGACGAGGAAGAGTTCAGCTTGGGGGATTTTGACGTGCGTTTATATTTCGTATATTTGCGCACGTTTTCTCCCGTGTTTTTCCATTATTTACCGCCGTCTTGTATTCGTTTTCTCGTGTTTTCTCGTTTTCTTTCACTTTTCAGTGTTTTTGGTAATTTGCAGGAATTTACAGCATTTGGGACATAAAACAACGATATCATGAGTCCCCGGAGCAACGGGAGGGGTCACGCGTGATCCAGGGGGTCAAACGACCAAGATTACCATCTTTCAGCCCCCAGCCGATCGGTTGGACACAGCCAACCGATCGGGTGATGCACGCGTGTCCGACCCGGGCGGAAGCTGAAGCCAAGTGAAGATCAACCGACCGGTTCGTCGACCGGTTGAACACAGCTGAGTTCTCGGGAATTTGGGCGTAATTCCAACCGATCGGGTGACTTATCACCCGATCAGTTCATCTGTAGCCGCATCGCCTCAAATATCGAACCGACAGCTCCACCCGCTCTCCTCAGTGACCGGTTGAAGCTCCCGAAGGCGACGGCCGAAGCAACAAGCTGCTCACCCGATCGGTTGACATTTCAACCGATCGGGTGGCCTTTTCGTCCCCTTTCACGCACCGCTGCTCATTCATTGAAGATCTACTATCATTCCAGAAGGATTTTGGGTGATCTCTTATTTTTCTAGCGTCGGCATCGTCGTTAGCTTTCCAACGATAGGTCACATGCCTGAATCCGATTTTTCTAGATTTTTCTGGAATTTTCTGAGCGCAGCTGTGTGCTGAAATTGGCTGATGTCTGAAATTTCACTTCAACCGATCGGTTGGGAGTCCAACTGATCGGTTGAAGTCAATTTCAGCAGTTTCGTGCTCTCTGTTTATTCCACCCGATCGGGTGAGTTTTCACCCGATCGGGTGGGCCTTTTTTGACAGTTCTGAACCCGACCCAAGAGGGTTTTTGAGGGGTTTATAAATAGAGATTGGGGGCACGACTTGGGGAGCTTCTTCTTGAGTTTTTAGGGCTTTTTCAGCCCCTTTGCTAGGGGGCTTAGGGTAGATTAGATTAGGTCTTTGCTCAATAAATCTTGTACCGGATTGTTGGATTCGAATCAAGATAAGTATTTTTCTTCTCTCATTTTCTATTGTATTGTGTTGTTTTCATTTTGCTCAATGGTGAATGTTTGTATGTTATTTGCTTTGCTTGTTTTTATGTTTCTCACCATGGAGTAGTGTTGATGAACCCTAATACGGGTTAGGGTAGGATTGATGCTTGGGTTGTTTCATTTGACTTGGTTGCATGACATGTGTTCGATGAAATGTGTCAATGGGGATTTCTAGCAATCTGAGTCCAATTCTTACGGCAACACACTAGTTGTGTTGGGGGTTGGGGTCCGGTGCTTGTCTAGTCAAGATCCGCTTCGATGTATTGCTAGAAATCACATTTGACCTATTTGGCCATTAGGGTTACGCGGGGGTGTTTCATTGTCATTGGCGGGAAAAAGACCGCCTCTGACCGTCGGGCCAAGGGGGAATAAACTTGGCGGTTGACTCCCTAGCCATAGCTCACGCCCCTAGTGTAGACATGGAGTCCTCGCGCGTGGGAACGGCTTGGACGAAGTGTTGGGAGTTATCATTGTGGCCTTAATGCTCCCGGTTGCGGAAGGTGTTAATGGACATGGGAATGCCCACCTTCCGGAGCCGGGTAGGCCTAGCGTGCTTGGCACCGACCGGAATATCGGGCCATGGACGCTAGGTACCACCTTTTGGGGCAATGTCTCACCCTTATTTCTACACCGGAATATCAAGTCAAATGCCTAGTGTCATGAATGCTCTAGCCCGTGTTAGCGGGGATTCATTTCGTGTCTTTTTCATTTCTTTCTTTTATTTCTACACTTCACCCTTATCATCCGTGTAGCTAGCACACGACCTAGGCGAGGCTAGTAGCCACTCAAGCCATCCACCTCCCTGAGTTCGATAAACCCGCACCCTACACTAACCGTGCACTTGCGGTAAAACGACACCGCACCCATACCGTAAACGGGGCGCCGGTCAAGATTCTTCCCCATTAGCCATGAAGCACATTTCTTCTTTGGGGTTGAGCCATGCCTCTATCTCTTCATCGCTTGAGCTATAGGAGATTGATGAAGAATCATCAAAAGCTGCGAAACACCTGTGATCGTGCTCATTATCATCCTCTTCTTCATCACTTGATGTGTCCACATCAGAATCATCAAATGTGCCGATAAGTCCCTTATTTTGGTTCTTGAACTCGGACTTGACTTTCCAATACGTCTTCCCTTTCCCTTTATAGGTATCTTTGGTGGGTTTGGAAGAACATCCAGTAGCAAGATGACCTTTTCCTCCACAATTGAAACAAATAGAATTGTTAGACTGGGAGGCAAACTTTGACGAAGATATACCTTATTTGTCCTTGAGGAATGCCTTGAAACTCTTGAATTGCTTGGCAAGCTCGATGTAGTCATCGTCGCTAACATCATCATCTTCTTCTTCTTCACTCGGAGCTTTCCGTTGGAAGTTCTTTCTCCACTTGAATGACTCCTTCTTGACATGGAGTGCAACCCTCTTTTCTTCTCGGGCTTGGTTGGTTGAACTTCTTCCTTATGCTGAAGTAACACTTCATGAGAAATCTCCAATGTATGCCAAATTCCATTGGCCGATTTGCACATGGAGATACGGTTGAACTCATTCAGAGTGAGGGCGCAATGGAATGCATACATAGCCCTTGCATTGACTCTGATCGAGTCCTTCTCTGCCTTAGTTCTAGAAGCCGCGGCAGAAGTAGGCTCCTCAAATGGCAACTCTGTAATGTCTCAAAGGTCTTGACCCTTCAAGTAGATCATCATCCTGATCTTCCAACTTGGGTAGTTGGTTCCGTTGAAGAGCGGGGGTCGATCGGTAGACAGACCTTCTTCATGAGACGCAGATGAAGCGTTGAATGCCATCGTTGCAGTATGCTATAACCTCGCTCTGATACCAATTGTAATGATCGCCTTACCCTTGCAATACTAACAACAACACACTAGATGGGGTGAATAGTGTAATGGCAATAAATTGTCCAATTAAAATTAAACTTGCAAATGCGGAATACTAAATGTAAGAGGAAATAATTGACACAATCAATCCAAACGCAAACACAAGATTTTACCCTGGTTCCCCAAAACTTGGGTACGTCCAGCCACACCAATATTCACTATATTTCCACAAAGAGAAGTGAATACAAATCACACAAAGAGATACCTCACCAAGAGGATTCTGTCCTACACAAGGACCCAACCAACCCTACATATGGGTCAAACTCCCACCTAGAGAATTACTAACTCCCACTCAGAAAATTAGGGTTAGCCCTACACTAGGACACCAAACTCCCACCAAAAGAGTTACTCCCACTAAAAGAGTTATTCCGACAAAGAGAATATCCTAATCCCACAAAGAGATAAACTCCCACAAAGAGAGAAAGACTAATTCCCACAAAGAGAATTAGTGTTACAAGAATCACCAAGTAAAATAAATACTCTTACCTATGCCTTGAGATGCTTACTCATAAATGAATGCAAGGCATGGAAGAGGATCTCCAAGTGTTGAGATTCGCTTGAAAGCACTTGGATGATTTCCCTTGAGCTAGACTTCAATGCATGAAGAGGAATGAGGGCTCAAAGAGGGAAATGAGAGAGTTTGAGAGTGTCTTATAGATCTCTTATGATTTTCAATAGCATCAAGAAGTTCTAGAGAAGTTAGCACACCCATATATATAGGAACCCTATATCAAACCCCAAAACCCAAGAAAACAACAAAAAACACAAAGCTGCAACGGCTAGTTTCTGGGCAGAAACATCATGGACAGTCGACTGATGAACAAATGACAGTCGACTGTTCAATGGCTAGAAAATATCCAACGGCTATAATCTGAGCCAGGATAGTCGACTGATGAAGTCGATATAGTCGACTGATGAAGTCGATACAGTCGATTGTAAATAGGATAGGCACCAATAAAACCTTCAGCAGGCGACTGCTGCAGGGGATGAAATAAAACAGAGAGCTGCACTCTTTCTCCAGATAATCATACATGTGACTGATGTCAATAATACAGTCGACTGTAAAATAGTCAGACGACTGTAAAACCTTCATCAGTTGACTGCTGCAGAAGATGGAGAAAAACAGAGAGAAGCAGCTTTTGCACTTACGCTACTTAGACGACTGTTGACCAATCCACAGGCGACTGTAAATATACAGGCGACTGTAAATTGAGCATCAGTCGACTGTTGCGTAAAGCTCAAGTAGAATCAATAGAAATGTTGACTTGAGCAGTGCATATCAGTCGACTGTAGAAGGATCGACATGTGACTGGAAATCACCCAGTCGACTGTAAATCCTTCAACAGGCGACTGATGGAAAGCCAGAGACTCCAAATGAGTCCTTGGTCAAGATGAACCTATTAGGTTGGATTCTATGATAATCCTAAGGCTCACTAAGATGGCTAAATGCATATGCATGAATGAGTAGACCATCTATCAAGGCATTACATTAACCTAGACTGAAATGAAAGAGAAAGCAATAAAGAAAATATTACATGGATTACATTACTTTCCTTAGAGTCTAAGTCTTCCATCTTGATGCCTTGATGCTCTCCATCATCTCCAAGCTTTGGCACACCCCTTGAGTCCAAGCTTTGGCCCTTCTCCACTTGATGTCCATCCTTCCACCAAGTGTTTAGTCTCCAAGAAAGTTATTCTTGAAATGAAAACTATGAGACTAAAACAAGAGAGTCATTAGCAACAACATAATGTTGTGATCATCATCAAAATAAGATTGGTATGAAACACCAATACTCAACAGTCGGGTCTCTGCCTGATTTCTAGGGGTTTGAGACCCTTATAAAAGAAAAGAGGGGCGCCGCTGGAGAGGAGGAGGCTGCCAGGGAATACGTATTTGCCCTAGTTTTTCATCATTTTCAGTTTTCTTTAGGAGTAGGACTAACTAGAGTAGATTTAAGACTTCCCTCTTGATTGTAACTAAGGATTGACAACTCTTGGGTATCATTCAAAGAGATAAGTTTATTTCCTCTTCTCTATTTTGTTGGATCTTGTTCATTGCTGTTTTGATTTGTGTTTTTAGTCTCTTTAACTGCTATTTCTTGTGTGTGTGATCATTTCTTTCACGTGTATATTTAAATCCATTGTATTATCTTTGTGAATCTCATCTTGTCGATCACACCACACGTAGCTAACAACAACCTGAGATCAAATTGGTACTTGACCACTCTGCCTCCCTGCGGACGACCCGTAAAGCGCTACGACGACAGCTGGGCAGTTGCGGTTTATAAATGTTAAAATTTGTCTATCAAAACGGCCCATGACTGGGTCGAGGTCGATGGGGCTGCCCAATGCTGCCTCGCTCGTATGGGAGAAGGGAGCGGTAGGCACAAGGTCCTTCCTTGCCTTCTTACTCTGCTCCTCCCTCTCGTCCCGGGTGGTGGTCGCCCCCTCCTTGCTCTGCTTCTGTCCGACCTTCGTCGAGCCCTTGGACGCCTGCTCTTTGCCATTCCTTATCTGCTCCTTGCCCTTGGCCGCTTGCTCCTTGGTCGCTGCCTCCCTGGCCATATTCATCATCTCCCCCCTTGAGAGACTCAAGGATGCACCTGCAAAAAGACGACAGATCAGGATGAGCAAATCAGGAGTTGATCACTAAGCTCGGAGTACCTTCGAGCCAGACGTGCTGGGCGATCTGCCCATCTACGACCAGGCCCTGGAAGTTCCTACTCTCCTTGGGGATTTTTGCCAGGATCTTGGCATTCTCTAGGTCGTCCCCCCAAGGACCACTTCATTGTTCACTGAGGGACTCAACTTCCTCCAGTTCGACCTTAAAGACAAGTGTGCTGGAGTCGAAACGAAGACAAACCTCTCTTTCCAGTCTCTAATCTTGCCCGGTAAATTGAGAACGAAAGGCTGCCCCCTCCTCGCACAGACGTAGTGGTATGCCCCCTTCTGCTTTGCCTCGAAGAAATATAGGAATAGCGACAAGGTCGGACTTATGCCGCTGTCGGAGCAAAGAACGAGGAAGCCGACCATTGAGTTAATGGAGTTCGGCATCAGTTGGAATAAAGGGAGTTCGAGGAAGTGAATGACGAGGAGGAGGAGGGGATGGAGTGGGAACCAGAGCCCAAGGTCGAAGGTCGGGTAGTAGATACCGACCTCGTTATCCCTTGGGGAGCAAACTCGCTCGTTGTATTCAGGAAGGCAAACAGTGTACGGTGGCCGGATATACTTGGAGCGAACTTGGGGGATGAAGGAGTTTAGCATTTGGGACATTATAGCCAGAATCTTCACGGGGACCGCAGTCGTAACTTCGTCGCCCCCCGGAACCCTGACGGCCGACCTATGCCCCTTTCCTTTCTTAGGGTCCCTTTTGACCGTTGATGTCGAGGTGATGACAAGCTTAACTGTGGGGGTCCTCCTCCCGCTCCTCCGGCCAAGACACCGCCAGCTCCTCCGATTCTACGACGCTGCCACCCTCAAACTCGTCGAACCACCCCTCGACGTAGGAATTGGAAGCAGAAGAAGGAGATGAAGCCATGGGATGGATCGAAAGAATACCTAGAGAGCGAAAGGATGAACGGAGCTCCGACGGCAACGAAGTAACGACGGCATGACGACGACGGCGAGAGCTCTCAGCAACGACGGAGGGAAACGAAATTTTGAAAATAAGTGCAGAAAAATCCCTCTCGCTGCCTCACATCTCTATTTATAGGGGAGATTGGTCGATCTCAACCGTCAGAGGCAAGCCACGTGGCAAGATTTGGGTGAGTCTGGTGCCTCAACTTCCCCCCACGATCACATCAACCACGCGTCATGCTCCGAACGGTCGAACGCCTCGTTCCTCCCCCGTTGTCGAATCGCCATGATGACCTAAGAGATTTGACGATCAATTCGAATTAAATGCCATTGACCAGCCCTCATCTAATGGGAGTACGACACATCATCTGAGCTGAGCCGGGCTTGCCATTTCAAACTCGAATGACGGGGGCAATTGTTACGGCCTTAAGGCTGGCCCAGAGAGTAAAGGCCCAAATAATTGAAGCCCAAGCAAACAGTTCTCCGACCATCCGGAACAACAATAAGCCTGAACAGGAAGCTTGCCCCACCACTGGGAAGCTCGCCTTACCGAACAAGAAGCTCGCTGACAAAGTTAAGAGAAGAGCTCACAGCCCGTCGAGCAAAAGGCTCACCAACCTAGCTTAGAGGGAGCTCGCCTACTTACCGAACAATAAGGATGTTGAGTATTGATGTTTTATACTAATCTTATTTTGATGATAATCACAACATTATGTTGTTGCTAATGACTCTCATGTTTTAGTCTCACAGTCTCATTCCTAGAATATCTTTCTTGGAGACTAATCACTTGGTGCAAGGATGGACATCAAGTGGAGAAGGGCCAAAGCTCGGACTCAAGGAGTGCCAAAGCTTGGAGATGATGGAGAGCAATCAAGGCATCAAGATTGAAGACTTATACTCTAAGGAAAGCATTGTAATCCATGTAATATTTACTTCACTGCTTTCTCTCTCTTTTGAGTCTAGGTTAATGTAATGCCTTGTTAGATGGTTTACTCATTCATGCATATGTATTTAACCATCTTAGTGAGTCTTAGGATTATCATAGAATCTAACCAATTAGGTTCACTCTGTCCAAAGACTCATTTGGAGTCTCTGGCTTTCCATCAGTCGCCTGCTGAAGGATACACAGTCGACTGGGTGATTTACAGTCGCCTGTCGATCCTTCTACAGTCGACTGATATGCACAACCCAAGTCAACTTTTCAATTGACTCAAACTTGAGCTTTACGCATAGTCGACTGTTGCTCAGTTTACAGTCGCCTGGGAATTGGCCAACAGTCGTCTGAGTAGCGTAAGTGCATTCTTCGCATCTCTCTGTCTTTTCTCCATCTTAAACGGTAGTCGACTGATGAAGGTATTACAGTCGCCTGACTATAAGATAGTCGACTGTATTATTGACATCATTCGCCTATTTGTTTATCTGGAGAAAGAGTACAGCTCTCTGTTTTATTCCATCCCCTGCAGCAGCCGCCAGCTGAAGGATTAACAGGCGCCTATCCTGTTTACAGTCGACTGTATCAACTTCATCAATCGACTGTCCTGGCTCAGTTTATAGCCGTTGGATATTTTCTAGCCGTTGATCAGTCGACTGTCTTATGATCATCAGTCGACTGTTCCTGTCGTTTTCGCCCAGTTTCTAGCCGTTGTTGAATTGATCTTTTGGCTGTTTTCTTGGGTTTTGGGGTTTGGTATAGGGATTCTATATATATGAGTGTGCTGCCATCTCTTATACTTCTTCATGCTATTGAATATCTCAAGAGATCTATAAGCAACTCCCAAACTCCATCAATTCCCTCTTTTGAGCTCTCATTCCTCTTCATGCATTGAAGTCCAGCTCAAGGGAATTCATCCAAGTGCTCTCAAGCATATCTCAACACTTGGAGATCCTCTTCCATGCCTTGCATCCATTTATGAGTAAGCATCTGAAGGCATAGGTAAGAGTATTTATTTTACTTGGTGAATTTGTATCTCTAATTCTCTTAGTGGGAATTAGTCTTACTCTCTTTGTGGGAGTTTATCTCTTTGTGGGATTACGATATTCTCTTAGTGGGAATAACTCTCTTTGTGGGAGTAACTCTCTTGGTGGGAGTTTAGTATCCTAGTGTATGGCTAACCCTAATTCTCTGAGTGGGTGTTAGTAATTCTCTGTGTGGGAGTCTTGATCCTCATGTAGGGTTGGTTGGATCCTTGTGTAGGGCATAAATCCTTTTTGTGGGGTATCTCTTTGTGAGATTTGTATTCACTTCTCTTTGTGGGAATATAGTGAATATTGGTGTGGCTGGACGTACCCAAGTTTGGGGAACCATGGTAAAACTTTTTGTTTGCGTTTGGATTAATTGTGTCAATTATTTCCTCTTGCATTTATAATTCCGCATTTGCAAGTTTAATTTTAATTGGACAATTTTATTGCCATTACACTATCCACCCCCTCTAATGTGTGTTGTTAGTATTGCAAGGGTAAGGCGACCCTTACAATTGGTATCAGAGTGGGATTATAGCATACTGCAACAATGACATTCAACGCCTCATCCGCGTCTCATGAAGAAGGTCATTCAACCATCCGACCCCCGCTCTTCAACGGAACCAACTACCCAAGTTGGAAGATCAGAATGATGATCTACTTGGAGGGTCAAGACCTATGTGACATTACAGAGGTGCCATTTGAGAAACCCAATACTCCTGCGACTTCAAGGACAAAGGCAGAGAAGGACTCGATCAAGTACAATGCGAGGGCTATAAATGCATTCCATTGTGCCCTCTTAGCAAATGAGTTCAACCGCATCTCCATGTGCAAAACGGCCAACAAAATTTGGCATACTTTGGAGATTTGTCATGGAGGGACTACAAAGGTAAAGAAATCTAAACAAACTGTGTTTAGATCTAAATATGAAATGTTTAAGATGCAGGAAGGCGAAAGCATTTCAGAGATGTTCACAAGGTTCACTGATATCGTGAATGCTTTGGAGGGACTCAGGAAGATGATTTCCCAAGAGGATCGTGTAGAGAAGATCCTTGACTCTCTCACACCTCGTTGGGAGTCAAAGGCCAACGGAATTTTGGAATCATATGACACGTCCAAATACACCGTTGAGGAGTGCATTGGTAATCTCATGGCGTATGAAGTAAAGCTTCAACACAAGAAGGAGATTCAACCATCAAAGCCCGAGAAGTCGGAGAAGCTCAAGGGGGTTGCATTCCATACCAAGGAGGAGCCAATCAAATGGAGGAAGAAATTCCTTAGAGAAGCTCCTAGTGAAGAAGATGAGCTAGATGAAGCAAGTAGAGAAGAAATTGAGGACTTGCCGAACAATTCAAGGCATTCCTCAAGTGCAAGCAAGGTAAGTCTTTATCAAAGTTTGCATCCAATTCTAACAAGGTTCCTACTTGTTACACTTGCAGTGGAAAAGGTCACTTGTCCACCGAATGCCCTTCCAAACCCAACAAAGAAACTTACAAGGGTAAAGGGAAGACGCATTGGAAAGGAAGGTCCAAGTCCAAAAATCACAAGAAGGGACTTGTCAGGACCTTTGATGATTCGAGTGAGGACACATCAAGCAACGAAGAAGATGATGCAAAGGAGGATGCTCACACGTGCTTTGTAGCCATTGATGTTCCTGCACTAATCCCCTCCGGATTAAATGAAGATGAGTTGGAAGCTTGGCTCAACTCTTACAATTCCTATAAGGAATCGTGCCTCATGGCTATGGAGGAGAAGTCATCATCAAGCTCTAGCAAGGATGATGATGATGATGAGATCGAGGAAGAAAAGATCTCATACGAAGAGCTCAAGAACAACTTCGACTTGGTTTCCGAAAAGGCTAGTAAGTGCATCAACTCTTACAATAAATTAAAAGCAAAATAAAAGATTGCTAAGAGTAGATTGCATGAACTAGATATTGCTAGTGTAATTCATGATGAAAGGCATGTTTATGACACTTGTGAGAGAGACACACTTCTCTCTCAAGTTAAGGAATTGAGTTTAATTAATGAAAATCTTGTTGCTCAAAACCTTAGCTTAGGATCTCACATTCAACAACTTACGTTGAAATGTGAAGAGGAATCCCGTAAGCTCATAAGCTTTGTGTATTCTAGGGATTCACTCCACGATTTGTTGGAAAAACAACATCCGACAAATCATAGAGGAGATTTGGGTTATATTCAAAATGTGGTACACAAACACACCTCTAATTCCTCTTATGGTGCAAATACAAGAAATATTGCTAAAGCACTTAAGAAGAATCATCATGCTTTCTTATACAACAATAACATCAACAAGAAGCATGTAGATCACGAGGTAATTAGGAAGAATGAAAAATCTTCATTTTTTGCTAAGAAGCAAAATCCTCATTCTTTGCATGCCAAGAAATTCGTTTTTACACCTAAGCATGCCACATCCACCCTTCTTGCTAAGGCAAAACCCTTGCCTAGGAAAACCTTGAGTTTATGGATTCCCATTAAGGTTAGTGTGCAAGAGAGGGATAGCTACATCAACTCTCTAGTTAGGTATATGATCACATCATGTGATTACATTAGGAAATCAAACTCCTCTTGGGTTTGGTTGCCTAATGTTTAGGTTCCTCACACATATGCATATTGCATGGGTATTGTGCTTGAATGTTTTTTAGCATACCCATTGTTTGTGTGTGTTTCATGATTTTGAAAATATTTTCAAACTTATTTTTCATGAAAATGGGGACCTTGGGGTTTTTCTTGACATGCATGCATTTTTGATCCATGTATATGTCAATGGAGGAGTTAATATGTTATATGTTTAAAATATTTTAAGACATTTTAACTCTCATTTCGGAGGTTATTTGAGATCATTATTTACAATTGGTTATTTTTGGTCTCAAACTAAACCTCTTGTATATTGCCAATTTGTTCATGTTTTATTTTGTTTTGGCAATATCTTTGTGTATTATTGAAGCTTGATTTTTCCATATCTATTGCTTTGATACACTTTAGGCCCATGGCTCCATTATTTGTATATCAATTGATAAAAAGAATTAATTTCCAAGTTTCTTTTTCTACAATTGGTATTTACCTCAATTGTTAGAGATTGTTAATTTCCTTCTTTATAATTGGTATTAGATCTTAGAAGTCAAAGTTTGACCATTTCTATGATCTAGGGGGAGCATGGGATAGTGAATTGATACCCACTAAAATTTTCACTTTGGTATCATACATCTCCTTTATTCTTGCATATTGTTACATCTTGGTTAAGATGACAAAGGGGGATATTGTTGATGTCAACCTTTTTGACGATGTCAAGGGGGAGAGTTATGCATTATGTAACCTTATAGGGGAGAGTTTTATACATATGCATATGGGGAGATATTTATGGGATTAAATAAACCATTCATGTTTGCATGATATTGTCCATTACAATTGGTTTATGTTATCCATGCCTATTATATGTCACCATGACTTATTTGGTAGAATGAGTATTTACTTTTGTGTAGCTCATTGTATATTTGGTGCATATAAGTAGGGAGCGCTCATTAGCATTGTGCTTTAATACTTTGTATTTTACATAATGTGTGTCATCATCAAAAAGGGACAGATTGTTGAGTATTGGTGTTTCATACCAATCTTATTTTGATGATGATCACAACATTATGTTGTTGCTAATGACTCTCATGTTTTAGTCTCACAGTTTCATTCCTAGAATATCTTTCTTGGAGACTAATCACTTGGTGCAAGGATGGACATCAAGTGGAGAAGGGCCAAAGCTTGGACTCAAGGAGTGCCAAAGCTTGGAGATGATGGAGAGCAATCAAGGCATCAAGATTGAAGACTTATACTCTAAGGAAAGCATTGTAATCCATGTAATATTTACTTCACTGCTTTCTCTCTCTTTTGAGTCTAGGTTAATGTAATGCCTTGTTAGATGGTTTACTCATTCATGCATATGCATTTAATCATCTTAGTGAGCCTTAGGATTATCATAGAATCCAACCAATTAGGTTCACTCTGTCCAAAGACTCATTTGGAGTCTCTGGATTTCCATCAGTCGCCTGCTGAAGGATACACAGTCGACTGGGTGATTTCCAGTCGCATGTCGATCCTTCTACAGTCGACTGATATGCACAGCCCAAGTCAACTTTTCAATTGACTCAAACTTGAGCTTTACGCATAGTCAACTGTTGCTTAGTTTACAGTCGCCTATAGATTTACAGTCGCCTGGGAATTGGCCAACAGTCGTCTAAGTAGCGTAAGTGCATTCTCCGCATCTCTCTGTCTTTTCTCCATCTTATACAGCAGTCGACTGATGAAGGTATTACAGTCGCCTGACTATAAGATAGTCGACTGTATTATTGACATCAGTCGCCTGTTTGCTTATTTGGAGAAAGAGTGCAGCTCTCTGTTTTATTCCATCCCCGGCAGCAGCCGCCAGCTAAAGGATTAACAGGCACCTGTCCTGTTTACAGTCGACTGTATCGACTTCATCAGTCGACTGTCCTAGCTCAGTTTATAGCCATTGGATATTTTCTAGCCGTTGATCAGTCGACTGTCTTATGATCATCAGTCGACTGTTCCTGTCGTTTTTGCCCAGTTTCTAGCCGTTGTTGAATTGATCTTTTGGCTGTTTTCTTGGGTTTTGGGGTTTAATATAGGGATTCTATATATATGAGTGTGCTACCATCTCTTATACTTCTTCATGCTATTGAATATCTCAAGAGATCTATAAGCAACTCTCAAACTTCCTCAATTCCCTCTTTTGAGCTCTCATTCCTCTTCATGCATTGAAGTCCAGCTCAAGGGAATTCATCCAAGTGCTCTCAAGCATATCTCAACACTAGGAGATCCTCTTCCAGGCCTTACATCCATTTATGAGTAAGCATCTCAAGACATAGGTAAGAGTATTTATTTTACTTGGGGAATTTGTATCTCTAATTCTCTTAGTGGAAATTAGTCTTACTCTCTTTGTGGGAGTTTATCTCTTTGTGGGATTAGGATATTCTCTTAGTGGGAATAACTCTCTGTAACGACTGGTTTTCATGTATCTGGATTTATTATATTATATTATATGTTTTGGTGGATTTTCTCCTTATATGTGGTTTTCGTCTCCGTAACTTTCATTTTCGATCGTTTCGTCGTATTTTCTAGCTTCTTCCTTAGAATCGTCGATTTTGGAGTAATTCATTCGTGACGAGCTTCATATCAGTCATATCTTATTGTTAGATCAAGCCTAGGAGTCTTAGGAATCGATCCCGGAGCTTCGCGCTCTATTTCGGAACTTTTGGTGCTCATTAGCCGGTGTAAGAAGGGGCACCGACCGACTAGATGACGATCCAGTCGGTCGGAAAACCTTCTTGAACCGACTAGTTGGCTTTCTAAATTTCTCAGGAGTTACTGTTTATCGTTAGTCGGTCTAAGAACGTTGGTTGACCGACTAGGTTGCAAACTAGTCGGTCGGCAATGCTTCTTTAACCGACTAACTCATTAACTTTTTGGTACCAGTTAATGTTCCTTATTAGTCGGTCTAAGTTCATCTTTCGACCGACTAGTTGTTAAACTAATCGGTTAAGTTTTGTACTCAGACCGACTAATTCTTAGTTCTTCTGTACAGTCGAGTACTGTTCACTCTTAGTCGGTCTAAGAACGTTCATCGACCGACTAGATGCCAAACTAGTCGGTCAGTAGTTGTTCTTTAACCGACTAACTCTTAGTTCAGGTTTTCGTCTGGGGTTACTGTTTACACTTAGTCGGTCTGCGTTGGTCAACCGACCGACTAGTTCCCAAACTAGTCGGTCAGTGGTTGCTCTTTGACCGACTAAACAGTACAGGCAACCCTAGTTTTGCCCTAGCCGCCACCAAACTCTATAAATACCCCTCCAAACATTTTCTTCTTCTTCCTCATGACCTAAAACCCTAGTTTCTCCCCCATTGAGCCTCCTACTACCTCAACCCCTTATTCCTTCATCCCAAGCTCATCTTCCATCATCCAAACCCTCCCTTAACACATTCTACCTCTCATCTTCCTCAAACCTTCATCAAATCCCCCAAAACCCCATTTCTCCAAACTTCTCCATCCATTTCCAGATCTGAACCCTAGGTTCCCCGGAGTGTTTCTTCCGTCGCCGTGGTTGCTCGGCATCATTCTTCCGTTTCCTATACGGTAATAATCGATCTCTTAATGTTTTCATGACCCGTTGTGTTTTTGTGAAACCCTAATGAAATGAATGTTGTTTTGATGATTGTTTCTCCATAACAGCGACTTTTCCGTAGATTAGCGTCCGTGGGACGAACCCTCGTTGATCGTCATCCTCGGTGCTAGGCAAGTGAAACTTGCCACTTAGGGTTTTGGGCCATGTCTTAGGCCATTTGCTTGTTGTAGGCGTAAAAGAGACTAGGCGACGAAATGATACTCGCCTAGGCGCAAATTTAGGAACTAGCTTGACAACGAAGCTAGATCCGACATTTATCATGTTGCACAATTACCATGTCATGTTTAATTTCAATTAACGGTACGCAAATTAATTGTCATGTCATTGCATTCTTTAAGTGTTTCCGTGATTGCGTAGCTTCGCTACAATTCTTGTGTTTCCTGGCTCGTGTTCCAGAAGCGGGCCATGTGTTGGTTGATAGCCAATGCCCGAACTACTTGTTTCCGGCTAGGTGCACCCCTACGCCAAATGCTTATGAGTCGTGAACTAGAATGCGAGCTCCTGTGCGGGGCAACCCTGGCTCATTTACTGAGCTCGTGTGCAGGGACCCTGGCTCGTTTACATGTGGGTATTGGGGGTAAGAGTTAAGCGGCCAATCAACTGGGAGTCTGCCCGATCAGCAACTGCAGTGGTAAGGCGTAAACTCTGGGTTCTGGGGTAGTGTTAAGCGGCCAATCAGCGTGAATGACAAACCATTCAGTTGTAAGGCGTAAACATCTACAAACAACTTGAAACGTGACTAGTGAAATGATTGAGATTGTTCGTAGCTTGGCTACTCTTGACTTGTCCCGATAATTGTTCTCTTGTACTTATTGTTTCACCATGTCTTGTTTGTGCACTCATGTTATAACTGCCATGTCATGCATACTATAACTGCTAGGTTGCTAGTTGCCTTCCTTTTCAGTTTCCTTGCCCAAGTCTTTTAGACTTGCTGACATGTGCCCCTTTACTCTTTTGGGTGACACATGTTAGATCCTGAGCCTGAGTACATTGTGGAGGACGAGGTGTTTGCTGACGCCGAGCCCGAGCTTGTGTTTGAAGGGGAGTACGTGGACACTGGGGACCAGTCCTAGTGTCTTCGTTGAGCTTTCCCTTTTGTTTAGACTGCTGTTTTGTTGTCGGTGCGTAGCACCTATACTTTGTTACGTTGTTGCTTTTGTTGGCCTTGTTCTGGGCCTTTAGACTCTTCCTTTTAGCCTGGTGGCTTTTCTGGATGTTGAACTTAATTTTCATGTTGGACAAATTATGAGATATGAGATTTTATTTCTGTCTCTCTTGGTGTTATTATTGTTGTTCCGTTTGTGGTTACATGGACCTGTTTATGTTTTATTGACGCTTATCGGGTTTGGGGCTTCACAGCTCCACTCTCGTGCGGACCTTTTCACGTCTCACCTCCATTTTAGGGAAGCGGGGCGTGACAGGTTTTGTTGGTGACCCATGCAGGTCCTTCTTCTGTAACTACGATTATCGGAATAACGATAATAATATTAGAACGTCCAATAAACTAAGTTCGACGTCCGAGTCATAAGCTATGAGTCTAATCTGCTTCGTTTTCTGTGTCATTAGATGGCATGAAGGCGATTCACCCGTGGTGGAGGTAGTGGTGCGCCCCCTCATGATGAGGAGCCTGAGCGGGAACCCACCAATGGAGAGATGATGCGGATGATGCTTTAGATGATGCAGGTGCAGCAGGGCGTGCTCCTGCAAGTCCAGAATGCTCCACTTGCTCGAGCTGCCTGGGCACTTCCAGATGCCCCTCGCTCCGAGCCGGGAGCGAAGCAATTTCAGGAGCTGGGCCCCGCATATTTTGATGGGTCTGAGGGTCCTCTGGCTGTCGATGAGTGGATTCGGAACATAGAGGATAACTTGAAGATGACCAAGATCACCCCGGCTGGATGGGTTGATTTGGTGAAGAGGCAACTCAAGGATAATGCTCGGAACTGGTGGGATGCGGAAGAGAAGATGTTGGTGGAGCCGATAGCTTGGACTACCTTTAAGTCCAGGTTTGATGAGGAGTTCTTTCCGAAGGCTGCTAGGAAGGATATGCTGCAGCGCTTTATTGACCTGAAGCAAGGGAGCTTGACGGTGGACCTGTACCACGAAGAGTTCACTAGGCTGAGTCGGTTCGCACCGAAGATGGTGCAGGATGCTGATGAGAGGGCTCAGAGGTTCCTGCAGGGACTTGCTTTGGAGCTTCAGAGTTTCGTGTCTTCCTCTGATCTGGACTCTTATCAGAAGGTTCTGGTCGCTGCGAGGAGGCAGGAGCTGAACCTGAGTCAGAGGAGAGGACATGTTTCCGGTGCTGGGAAGAGGCCTATGGAGCAGGCCAGGGCGGTGGTTAGGCCTGGTTTCAAGCCTAATCAGCCAGCTCAGTTTAAGAGGCTAGGAGGGCCTATTCTGAAGACTTTCCATTTCTGCGGCAAGCCTGGCCACATCAAGGATCAGTGTAGGAAGTTTCTGGGCCAGTGTTTGGTTTGTGGTGATGCTTCCCATGTCGCGAAGGATTGTCGGCATGCGAATCAGCTGCGGAGGGCACCTGTTGCAGCACAGCCGTTGCAGCAGCGAGTGTCTGTTCCTGCTGGACGTGGAGTAGCTCTTGTTCCACAGAGGCAGGATTTTCAGCAGGCTGTTCCGCTGAGGAGGCAGGCTTTTCTGATTACTGCTGTGGAGAGCGAGGCTGTGAATGAGGTTATCGCAGGTAATCCTCAATCTAGCTGTTACTTTCCTAGCTTGTTTTGATTGTTAGATTGTGTTGTCTGCTTGAACATGATTGTTTGCTAGACTAGGGTTTGATTGTTAATTGCTTGTTAGGTGTGGTTTTGGTGTGCACATTTCCTGCACGAGTCCTCTTTGACTCTGGTGCATCGATGTGCATTATTTCTCGAAGCTTCGTGGAGAAGCATTCCTTGTCGACGTCCCCTCTTCCCAAGAGTTGGAATATCGTTACAGGGAATGGCGTGGTCTCGGTGCATCTTGGTTGCAATTCTTTCCCGTTGGTGGTCTGTGGACATGAGCTTTACGCTGATTTCATTGTCTACGACATCATCAACTATGATGTAGTTCTTGGGATGGATTGGCTTGCGAGCTTCTATGCTACGATCGACTGTCGGAGGAAGAAGGTGGTGTTCGAGATTCCCGGACATCCAGTATTTGAGTTCAGCCGTGGTAGCAGCTCGCTTGGTCCTGTCAGGTTTCGGGCCAGGCCGGTGGAGGTTGTGGCTATGCAGATGGAGTTGGAGAGGCCAGCGGTTGTGCGGGATTTTGATGACGTCTTCCCCGAGGAGATGTCTGGTTTGCTACCTGATCGAGCTTTAGAATTTTCTATTGATCTTGTTCCGGGAGCGCGGCCGATTTCGAAGGCGCTTTATCGTATGGCACCTGCAGAATTGGAGGAATTGCGGAAGCAGCTGGATGAGCTTTTGCAGAAGGGTTATATCAATCCTAGTGTGTCTCCATGGGGAGCACCGGTGCTGCTGGTGAAGAAGAAGGATGGTTCGCGTCGCATGTGCATGGACTATCGGGAGTTGAATGCGGTGACCATCAAGAATAAATACCCGTTGCCTCGCATCGATGATATTTTTGATCAGCTTGGAGGTTCGAGGGTGTTTTCTAAATTGGATTTGAGGAGTGGTTACCATCAGTTGAAGGTGAAGAAGGGAGATGTTCCGAAGACAGCGTTCAGGACGAAGTATGGACACTACGAGTTTGTGGTTATGCCTTTCGGTGTAACCAATGCACCCGTAGTTTTCATGAATCTGATGAACCTGATTTTCTACGACTTTTTGGATAAGTTTGTCGTTATCTTTATTGACGACATTCTGATCTATTCAAAGTCGGAGGAGGAGCATGCCTCGCACTTGAGGATGGTATTGGAGATTTTGAGGAAGCATCGGTTGTATGCTAAATTTTCGAAGTGCGAGTTTTGGCTGGATTGAGTTGCTTTTTGGGGCATGTGGTGACTAGAGATGGTATTTCAGTGGATCCCGAGAAGATTAGGGCCATCAGAGAGTGGCCTGTTCCGTCGTCTGTGTCTGAGATTCGGAGTTTCCTTGGGCTTGCTGGTTACTATCGGCGTTTCATTAAGGACTTTTCCCGTATTGTTGAGCCGATGACCAGGTTGACGCGGAAGGATGTACCTTTTGTTTGGTTGGGTGATTGTGAGGATGCCTTTGGCGTTCTGAGGGAGAGATTGACGACTGGCCCTATTCTTGTTGTGCCTGATCGCAGTGGTGGATTTGAGATCTTTTGCGATGCTTCTGGCAAGGGTCTCGGTTGTGTGTTGCATCAGCACGGGCACGTTGTGGCGTATGCTTCTCGTCAGCTCAAGGTTCATGAGAAGAATTACCCGACGCATGATTTGGAGTTGGCTGCCGTTGTGTTTGCTCTTAAGATTTGGAGGCACTTCTTGCTGAGTGAGAAAGTGAAAATTTTCACCGATCACAAAAGCTTGAAGTATATTTTTACTCAGAAGGAGCTCAACATGCGACAGCGTCGATGGTTGGAGCTCATGGCGGATTATGAGATTGATTTGCAGTATCACCCTGGCAAGGTGAATGTGGTTCCTGATGCGCTGAGTAGGCTTCCAGCGGTGATGATTTTGACTTCGCAGTGGAGATTGCAGCAGGATTTTTGCGAGTCTAGTGTGGAGATTGTCCTTCCTGGGAAGGCTTCTTCGCTGATGTGTATGCAGATACAGTCGACGATTGTGGATCGGATCAAGGCTGGCCAGGCTGGGGATCCGAAGCTGGTGAAGATTCGGGAGCAGGTAGAAGCCGGTCTGCGGACTGACTTTTTGATTCATGAGGATGGCTCGCTGAGGTTTGGAGCCAGGTTGTGTGTGCCAGTTGGGGATATAAGAGAAGAGTTGATGGTGGAGGCACACAGTTTACCGTATTCTGTGCATCCTGGTGGCACCAAGATGTACCAGGATCTTCATCTGAACTATTGGTGGCATGGCATGAAGAGGGGTGTGGCTCGGAGTGTAGCCAAGTGCTTGGTTTGTCAGTAAGTAAAGGCGGAGCATCAGCGTACGGCCGGGTTGCTACAACCGCTTCCGATTCCGGAGTGGAAATGGCAACACATCACTATGGATTTCGTGACTGGACTACCTCGGAGTCCGAAGCAGAATGACGCGATTTGGGTGATCGTAGATCGATTGACCAAATCCGCGCACTTTATTCCGTTCCGAGTGGGACAGTCCACTGAGGCGCTAGCAAGGAGATATATGGAGGTAAATTCTTTTACTCTCCGTTTTTATTTCCTTTTCCTAGTTAGATAGTGATGTAACGTGAATCGTGCAGGAGGTCGTACGACTTCACGGAGTCCCCGTGAGTATCGTGTCGGATAGAGACACGAGGTTCACATCTCAGTTCTGGCAGAGTTTGCAGAAGAGTTTGGGTACGCATCTGAGTTTCAGCACGGCGTACCATCCGCAGACGGATGGCCAGTCCGAGAGGACAATTCAGATCTTGGAGGACATGCTGCGGGCGTGCATGTTGGATTTCAAGGGTTCGTGGGAGGACCATCTACATCTGGTGGAGTTTTCTTACAACAACAGCTTCCAGGCGAGTATTGGCATGGCGCCTTTCGCCGCTCTTTATGGGAGGAAATGTCGATCGCCATTGAGTTGGGATGACGTTGGTGATCATGAGCTGTTGGGACCTGAGATGATTGTGGAGGCCGTGGATATTGTCAGGAGCATTCGGGAGAGGTTGAGGATTGCTCAGGACCGTTTTAAGCATTGGGCGGATGATAAACGTCGTCCTTTGGAGTTTCAGCCGGGCGATCATGTGTTTCTGAGGATTTCCCCGAATCGTGGAGTGATTCGTTTTGGGAAGCGAGGGAAGTTGAGCCCGCGATACATTGGACCGTTTGACATTCTGGAGAAAGTTGGCGAGGTAGCTTATCACTTAGCCTTGCCGCCATCTTTGGAGGGAGTTCACAATGTTTTCCATGTGTCGCAGCTTCATCGATACATTAGCGATCCATCTCATGCTGTGGATTTCTCGGAGATTACCGTTCGCCCCGATATGACGTATGACCAGCAGCCAGTGCAGATTCTGGACAGGCGTCAGAAGTCACTTCGGAACAAGGTTGTCAATCTTGTGAGGGTGATGTGGCGACACGGCTCGCCTGGAGAGTCTACTTGGGAGAATGAGGATGAGATGCTAGAGCGTTTCCCACTTTTGTTCCCGGACACGTGAGTGTTGGGAAATTCCGAGTACGGAATTTTTTTTAAGTTGGGGAGGATGTAACGACTGGTTTTCATGTATCTGGATTTATTATATTATATTATATGTTTTGGTGGATTTTCTCCTTATATGTGGTTTTCGTCTCCGTAACTTTCATTTTCGATCGTTTCGTCGTATTTTCTAGCTTCTTCCTTAGAATCGTCGATTTTGGAGTAAGTCATTCGTGACGGGCTTCATATCAGTCATATCTTATTGTTAGATCAAGCCTAGGAGTCTTAGGAATCGATCCCGGAGCTTCGCGCTCCATTTCGGAACTTTTGGTGCTCATTAGCCGGTGTAAGAAGGGGCACCGACCGACTAGATGACGATCTAGTCGGTCGGAAAACCTTCTTGAACCGACTAGTTGGCTTTCTAAATTTCTCAGGAGTTACTGTTTATCGTTAGTCGGTCTAAGAACGTTGGTTGACCGACTAGGTTGCAAACTAGTCGGTCGGCAATGCTTCTTTAACCGACTAACTCATTAACTTTTTGGTACCAATTACTGTTCCTTCTTAGTCGGTCTAAGTTCATCTTTCGACCGACTAGTTGTTAAACTAATCGGTTAAGTTTTGTACTCAGACCGACTAATTCTTATTTCTTCTTTACAGTCGAGTACTGTTCACTCTTAGTCGGTCTAAGAACGTTCATCGACCGACTAGATGCCAAACTAGTCGGTCAGTAGTTGTTCTTTAACCGACTAACTCTTAGTTCAGGTTTTCGTCTGGGGTTACTGTTTACACTTAGTCGGTCTGCGTTGGTCAACCGACCGACTAGTTCCCAAACTAGTCGGTCAGTGGTTGCTCTTTGACCGACTAAACAGTACAGGAAACCCTAGTTTTGCCCTAGCCGCCACCAAACTCTATAAATACCCCTCCAAACGTTTTCTTCTTCTTCCTCATGACCTAAAACCCTAGTTTCTCCCCCATTGAGCCTCTTACTACCTCAACCCATTATTCCTTCATCCCAAGCTCATCCTCCATCATCCAAACCCTCCCTTAACACATTCTACCTCTCATCTTCCTCAAACCTTCATCAAATCCCCCAAAACCCCATTTCTCCAAACTTCTCCATCCATTTTCAGATCTGAACCCTAGGTTTCCCGGAGCGTTTCTTCCGTCGCCGTGGTTGCTCGGCATCATTCTTCCGTTTCCTATACGGTAATAATCGATCTCTTAATGTTTTCATGACCCGTTGTGTTTTTGTGAAACCCTAATGAAATGAATGTTGTTTTGATGATTGTTTCGCCATAACAGCGACTTTTCCGTAGATTAGCGTCCGTGGGACGAACCCTCGTTGATCGTCATCCTCGGTGCTAGGCAAGTGAAACTTGCCACTTAGGGTTTTGGGCCATGTCTTAGGCCATTTGCTTGTTGTAGGCGTAAAAGAGACTAGGCGACGAAATGATACTCGCCTAGGCGTAAATTTAGGAACTAGCTTGACAACGAAGCTAGATCCGACATTTATCATGTTGCACAATTACCATGTCATGTTTAATTTCAATTAACGGTACGCAAATTAATTGTCATGTCATTGCATTCTTTAAGTGTTTCCGTGATTGCGTAGCTTCGCTACGATACTTGTGTTTCCTGGCTCGTGTTCCAAAAGCGGGCCATGTGTTGGTTGATAACCAATGCCCGAACTACTTGTTTCCGGCTAGGTGCACCCCTACGCCAAATGCTTATGAGTCGTGAACTAGAATGCGAGCTCCTGTGCGGGGCAACCCTGGCTCATTTACTGAGCTCGTGTGCAGGGACCCTGGCTCGTTTACATGTGGGTATTGGGGGTAAGAGTTAAGCGGCCAATCAACTGGGAGTCTGCCCGATCAGTAACTGCAGTGGTAAGGCGTAAACTCTGGGTTCTGGGGTAGTGTTAAGCGGCCAATCAGCGTGAATGCCAAACCATTCAGCTGTAAGGCATAAACATCTACAAACAACTTGAAACGTGACTAGTGAAATGATTGAGATTGTTTGTAGCTTGGCTACTCTTGACTTGTCCCGATAATTGTTCTCTTGTAGTTATTGTTTCACCATGTCTTGCTTGTGCACTCATGTTATAACTGCCATGTCATGCATACTATAACTGCTAGGTTTCTAGTTGCCTTCCTTTTCAGTTTCCTTGCCCAAGTCTTTTAGACTTGCTGACATGTGCCCCTTTACTCTTTTGGGTGACACATGTTAGATCCTGAGCCTGAGTACATTATGGAGGACGAGGTGTTTGCTGACGCCGAGCCCGAGCTTGTGTTTGAAGGAGAGTACGTGGACACTGAGGACCAGTCCTAGTGTCTTCGTTGAGCTTTTCCTTTTGTTTAGATTGCTGTTTTGTTGTCGGTGCGTAGCACCTATACTTTATTACGTTGTTGCTTTTGTTGGCCTTGTTCTGGGCCTTTAGACTCTTCCTTTTAGCCTGGTGGCTTTTCTGGATGTTGAACTTAATTTTCATGTTGGACAAATTATGAGATATGAGATTTTATTTCTGTCTCTCCTGGTGTTATTATTGTTGTTCCGTTTGTGGTTACAGGGACCTGCTTATGTTTTATTGACGCTTATCGGGTTTGGGGCTTCACAGCTCCACTCTCGTGCGGACCTTTTCACGTCTCGCCTCCATTTTAGGGAAGCGGGGCGTGACACTCTCTTTGTGGGAGTAACTCTCTTGGTGGGAGTTTAGTGTCCTAGTGTAGGGCTAACCCTAATTCTCTGAGTGGGGGTTAGTGATTCTCTGTGTGGGAGTCTTGATCCTCATGTAGGGTTGGTTGGGTCCTTGTGTAGGGCATAAATCCTCTTTGTAGGGTATCTCCTTGTAAGATTTGTATTCACCTCTCTGTATTGGAATATAGTGAATATTGGTGTGGCTGGATGTACCCAAGTTTGGGGAACCAGAGTAAAACTTTGTGTTTGCATTTGGATTAATTGTGTCAATTATTTCCTCTTGCATTTATAATTCCGCATTTGCAAGTTTAATTTTAATTGGACAATTTTATTGCCATTACACTATTTAACCCCCCTCTAGTGTGTGTTGTTAGTATTGCAAGGGTAAGGCGATCCTTCAAAAGGAAGGACGTAGAAAGATTTGGAATGTCAAGCTTGGCTCTCTCCAAAGGCGACCTAGCGGGCACAAATATCTCTGACATGGTGACGTAGGGCCACCTACGCCTCCAATTAATTCCAGAGGTTAAAGACGAGAACTGATGGTCGCCCATCGCTTCACCATTAATACACTAATATCTCTAACACCATCTGACACCCATTTAATACCAGGTTGAGGCGGTTTGATAAATATCTCTGACACCCTCGCCGACCAATCGCATCCCCACTGATGCTCCAGCTAAGCAGAAGTGACTGTTGATTAGACGGCGATCAACCGACTCTCGACACTATAAATACCCCCTCTAGCCACCAAGGAGGGGGTTGGTTAGTTGAAATCTCAAACATACATTCAATACAACAAGGTCGGATATCATCCATATATCTGTGCCTTCCACTTAAGCTCGCCACGCAAAGCTGATCTACTTTAAGATCGACCAGCGTGTCCGACCTACTCCTAGAAAAGTCATTTGCTGACTTAACCATCGGAGAGGCTACTGGTTGGTAGCCAAACCAACCTTTCTAACGAGCTTCTCTTCTTGCAGGAAGCTCGGCCCACTTACCAAGTGGTCGGCGATCAGTCGACGAACTTGGATCATTTGCCTACAAAGCGCAACCTAAGGCACATTAGTCTCTTCTTCGACCCAACTACTTGTAATCATTGTACCCGTTATTCCCCTTAAAAAAATCTATTGTTGGGCAGACTTGCCCCGTAACAAGAGTCAATAAAAGTTGACTTGAGTTAGTACACAACAGCCGACTGTAAAAGGCTGGCCAGGCGCCTGGAATCACCCAGTCGTCTGTACTTCCTTCATCAGTCGCTTGTTGGAGAGCCAGAGACTCCAATTGAGTCATTTGACATGATGAACCTATTGGGTTGGATTCTATGATAATCCTAAGGCTCACTAAGATGGTTATATGCCTATGCATGAATGAGTAGACCATCTGTCAATGCATTACATTAAACCTAGACTCAAAAAGAGAAGAGCAATTAAATGAAATATTACATGGATTACATTGCTTCCCTTAGAGTCTATGTCTTCAACTTTGATGCTCCCAATCATCTCCAAGATTTGGCACCCCTTGAGTCCAAGCTTTGGCATTGCTCCCCTTGATGTCCATCCTTGCACCAAGCTATTAGTCTCCAAATCATGCTATTCTTCATTTGATAAACATGAGACTAAAACATGAAAGATATTAGCAACAACATAATGTTGTGATCATCATCAAAATAACGATGGTATGAAACACTAATAATCAACAATCTCCCCCTTTTTGATGATGACACATATTATGTAAACATAAAGAAAATAAAGCACAATGCTAATGAGCTCCCTCTACTTATATGCACCAATGGTAAAATGAGATAAACCAATTGTAAATACTCATACCAATTGAAATATTAAGAAACAATGGTGACATATAATAGGCATGGATTATATAAACCAATCTCTCATATGAATCTCTCTCTCCCCAAATAAGATATGATTTACATAATCCTATCTCTCTCCTAAAATACATATGCATGATAAACATGATTTACATAATGCATATATCTCTCCCCCTTGTCATTGTCAAAAAGGTGGACATCATACATATCCGCATTTGTCATTCTAATAAAAGATGTGACCATATGCAAGAGATAAAGAGATGTATGATACCAAATATAAAAATTTAGTGGGTATCAATCACTATCCCATGCTCCCCTTTTTGCCACGGAAACATTTCCGTGGCTACTATAAATTAGCCACGGGAATCCGTGGCCATAATAGTTTTAAATGCCACAGATATTCCGTGGCAAAAATAAGTTAGCCACGGAGTAATTTCCTAGATGACTTCCGAGGCTAATGTCTATTAGCCACGGACTATCCGTGGCTAATGTATGTATGTATTTATTTTTTAAAAATAGAAAATCTTAAAAAATCACTGTACAGTCAAAATTCACAGAAAACAAGCCATGTGTAATCAAAATTCACACAACATCATCAACAATTCTAATAAACAAAGCAACAAAAAATTTCAACATAAGTAAAGGCACATCGGTCCCCTCAATACAAAAAGTTTCCACATAAGTCATCAACACAACGGCCCCTCAGCCTTCTCAATACAAAAAGTAAACTCTCAATATAACTAAACATAACAGCCTTTCGGCCCCCTCAACATTACACCAAGAAAAAAACTATTAAACCCTCAATGCTGATCGCCACCCTTTCCTCCACCCTCTCCGCCTTGCATACACAATTCCTGAAACAAAAAGAAAGGAAAGTTAAGAAAAGTTAAAAAGAATAAGGATCGAGTGAGTTGGCCTAAGGAAAAATAAGAAAGAAATAAAATTGGGAAACACAACATAAGCAAGTACTTTAGTAGAAACTTCATTTGATCATGATGATTACATCTGTTCCCTGTTCCCCTCAAGAGCCAACCATGACCAAATAATCATTTGGGGGGGTGGGGGGGGTGGGGGGCGCATTTAAATTCTGCATAAACGGGTGTTCTAAGTGTTTACTGGTATTACAAATAACATAGCCAAAACCAAACAACAAACAAAAAAGGTTAAATATTAACATAGGTTTCGTTAAACTAACCGTTTTGATGGAAAAACAGGTGATGACAGGAAAATATAGTTCATGACTGGGTAAAATGTTATGACATTTTCAAGCAAAAATATTTGATGCAATCATTGAAAAGTAGAGAAAAAAATTACAAAAAACATAAAGAAACATTTACTAGTGATAGTCTATGACATTAAAGGTAGCTTTTTAAAAATTTTGGCTATTATTTTCCATAAGCATCTAATATCATAAAGTTTGGATGATCTCAGATGTAATGAAATATATGCATATCATTCTTTAGATAAGGTTGATCTTTGAAATAGTGCTTCAGTTAGAAAAAGCACCAAATATCATGCCTGCTGCCATAATCTTAAATTATTGGACCCATAAGGAACTGTCTCCTACCGCTAGCATGTTGTCGTATCTTGATAACATGATACTCTTACCACAGTGTCCTACTCCAGGAACTTGAAAGAGGGCAGATCTCCAAAGCTTAGTATGTCATAAAGATCACATGTGTTTCTGTTGGAGCCTTTTCAAGTTAAAGTCTGCTCACTACATGCTTACATGAACATCATAATAAATTATACGAACACCACTTAGCCTACAATCAAGAAGCACATTAAATGTCTGATTGGAGTCTTGTTTTCAACATTTCGAATTTTGTTTGCCATGCCATCCCTGAGAAACAAATCAAACAACAGTATTATTACAAACTGTTATCACAAAATACAAAATACAAAAAACAGGATGAAATGATGAAGATTAGTTATGCCCTTCAGCATGGTCTTCCTTGAAAATAGTAAGCATTTGCTGGACCTATATCAGAGTCATTTACATCACATATATGCATGCTTCCAATTAACATTATCCTCCAAGATCGATCCAGAAAAATATTCACTGAGATAAGAGATTTGTGGACTTAATCTTACTTGTCCATTAACATTTGCTCATATCACATATAAATGTTTACAATATACACAATTTTTGACTAAATCATAGGATATGAACAATCCTATATTATCCCATCGGTAACACTTCCAACTAATTTACATAAATCTCGATTGATGAAAACGATGTTACTAATTATAAACCTTTAAAAAATCACCTGCCAGAGCACCTGACATATAACTTCATGTATACCAATACATTATAGAAGAGCTTGCTTGCCATGCAAAACAACCAAATCAACTTTCACCCGTGATCAAGACCTTCAAGTCAAGATCAAAAAAGGATAATGCAATATAGCTCAGTTTCATATTTTTTTGATTTGCTCTGTAAAAACAGTTTCTGAGTTGGTCTCTGGACCTTCCTTGAAGTATAACTCTGTATATATCTTTTGAGTAGCAATTGAACTGTATGGGGTTTTCAAGTTTGAGACCCTTCTTACCACTCAAGTAAAAATAAAATAAAATAATAATATAGACATAAGGTTCAGGGCACAAGAGCAGAAGTCCACTCATAAAAAGGACTAAAAAGAGCATGCAAGGTACGGGAGAAAACTTCTTCAGGTAGGTTCTACACTACGAAATCCTCAATTCACCCTTGTAATGCCTCAAACAATACTTCACAGCCAATTTAGTCTAAATAATGGAAAATGCAATGAAGCACACACATCTTACTCAGGCAACTCTGACAAACTAAGTCCACCATTAAATTACGCACCAACAAAAAATCGTAACAACCATATATTTCATAATTTCTACCAAATTAGGATTCATTATTATCCCATAAGCAACTTCAAAGAAATTCCAAGAGTCTCAATATTACCTTTTTAATCTTCTAAGGAAAATGTTTGTAAGCTCCCAAGAAGTGATTTTCTTGGACCTAATAAGTGCTCCTAGCTCATGTACATGGCAGATTATCAATTACACATGGAAATGAGAAACTAATGACTCATACCCGACAGGAAATTAAACTAGACTTATGAAGTTATTATAATTATCATGCAAGCCCTTTTCCATAAAATGAGATCTGCTTAGGACCACAAGGCTTCCTCATCACTGAAAGACAGAACAAATTCTATGCCCATCAATCTGCCTCAATCAGGACCAAATTTCAGCTGGATTCCAGAATACAGAACTATGGGCAAAAGCTAAATCTCCAGATTGTAAATAGGGATGCCGACCCTATTGTCATGCTGGTCATGTAGTAATAAAAGAGAAATCCTTCAATATTAATCAAAGTCCCCTCCCAGAAAATGAGGAGACGAAATTTTTTCATATATATGGAACAAAAATTTACCGACATAAAGGCAATATCATCTTCCTTTGCTGGCCTCTGCACTCCAGAGAGAGAAGGGCAATTAAATTTTTCCATATTTAGTGGAGTTTCATTCCTACCCCAGGATGAATTGAATACTAGAACTGATGGATTATGCAGACCTCCATCTTCAGATGCAACCAGCTCATGGTTCTCTCTGAACACAGGTATGTTGAAATCTTTTGCACCATTTATCATTTCATGAACCTATTGAGACTACAAGTCAAATTGCACAAATTTCAAATCCAACAAAAAAAGATGGAAATTTCTATGAATTCAGAGCTGATCTGTATGTGACTATAATCCAACATTACCTGTGAGTCATTGAAAAAATTTTCATCAACAAATTTTAATCCCGCCTTAAGTGCAGAGTCTGATTTACTTTTTCTTTGCAGGGAATTTCTTCTGCTGGAACAGTTTGGTTTCCCTCCTGAGCAATTGTAAGGAAATATATATATCGAATTGAGAAACACGTAAACAGAAACAAACTCAACTTGAAATCGTCCCACCTTCCATAACTAATGCTATATGGAGACAATCATAAAAAATGATCAGAGACTTTATGTCACATGAATTTGCAGATTTAATTATATATACTAACCAAATTAGGACTCATTATTATCCCATAAGCAACTTCTTGTATTGTTGACACAACAATAAATCAGAAGCTTATTAGAACTATATAGTACTCTCAGCAATCTCTGGAGTCAATCCCAGAATAGATTGCACAAAAACCACAAAATCCGAATCTCAAACACTATAAAACGTTCATTTTTCTTATTGATCTGAAAAGTACAGACCATTAAAGATATAGTTGATCCGTGCAAACAACTATTCCATTATCAAGTCTTACCATGGAATTTAAATATCAGCGATACTAGCGTGAGTGAGACTAAATTAACAAGGATCTGATCTGACCAAAGCTTCTAAGCTTTAATCGAAGCCTAAAGGCAACCCCCTGGCCTCAGATCTAATCTCTCCCCCTCATACAGTTGTCATGGTTTTTTGGCATAACTAAGCTACTCTATGACACGATGTAGTGTGGCGTAGCGTGTGCTATTTAAAAAAATAGTGCAATGCTATGCGTGTGTTGCCATATTTACTTCTACTATGAGGCAGAAAGGCTGCACCATGCCAGGAGTCGTGCCCTAGAACGCTATTTTTAACCCTTGTGTGCTTGTATTCATCTTTTGCGCTCGGTAATCAGGGTTTTGATTTCCAACAAAAAAATTTCGGGGATGAAACTAACAGACTTTGGCTCAACTGAACATATATACACAAAATTCAAGTAGGACCAACAATGATAACATGTCATACCAGGTTTCAGGGCTAACGGCAAACTGAAATAAAGATATTTTTCTAAGAAATAAAATTGCATATATAATGAAATACTTAAAACAAAAGCTAAGCTCACAATATAAATTATTTATTACTGGTGAGCTTGGTTGTTGATATTTGAGACAATCTCTATAATATGCTAGGCCCAGCTGTGTGATACGATGGTTGAGCAACATATTTTTGTGAAGTAAAAAAACAAAGGCTTAATCGTTCTTTAAGCTGTATCATGTATGCATTGTCACTGTTTGAGACTTTGTATATGATGCTTCGTGATTCATGTTCTTTCAGGATTCAGTCCAGGGTTGACTGATATATGAACCAGACTAGTTAACTAATGAATTCAGCCATAGGCTTTTAAATTCTGATAATCATAGTCATTAAGATTGACATGCCATATGATGAAATATGGTCCAACTGTCGAAGTTAGCTGCTAGACTATTACCCGATATATGAACCAGACTAGTTAAGGCACAAGATAAATAACACAGTTCATTAATTTTTGCTGCTCTTGCCTATGTTTCAACATTTACAAAAACGTCATACATGCACCAACAAGTTGTCACAAGCATTGCATATAAAATTCTAGAATGTAGAGTCAATTGTATTTTGCATGGAAAACAAAAAATTGAACATCATCTTCAAATTTCCCAACTACAGTAGGTATATAACTCAAAAATATGAACCAAATAAAATGTCCAGCTTTGTGAATTTATCAGACAACATATGGATCAATTATATCATTCATAATATAAACCAGACTTTAACATCGCCTAGTATTATTATGTCCACCTCAAGATTTCTAAGCTTTAATACCATCATCATTATGCCATCATGGTCCCAAAAACAAGTAAAATAGATTATCCATTAAATGAATTATTAAACTGAAACACAACCCAACATCCTACCAGAAGACTTCATGGGTAGAGTTTTCATTAACAAATGATTCATAAAAGCACATGTAACAGAGGTTCGGATCATAAAAATTAATATCCAACATCCCACCACAGAAAGAAGCAACACCGGCAGATTATTACCAAGTTCAATAATACATAACACCTTATTATTACTCCACATCATACAGAATGGCAAAAACTCTACTTGGTGGCTAGCTACCAAATCTCAGTAAGTAATTTGCATTTGTTTATCATCAAGGGAGCTAGTGTAGAAAAGGGTTTGCAAAAATATGATCAAGAAATTTAATATTTTGTCAATATCAAAACTAACTTTGAGGAATTTCCAAACAAGGAAGGAAAAATCAAAATCAGAACCTTGTCGTAAAATTTGGGCAGGTTGCTAACGATGGTAAATTTTCCCCCTTTGACGTAAAATTTGGTTTCAAGCTAGTACCATTAATTCGTTGTTTTTAGTTTGTTTTACCTTTAGAATACATTATCTTGTCTGCAAGCACTTGAAGATTTCAAACCAAAGAGAATCCAAACACGATGCATTCTTAGTACGGTCAAATCACCCAAAGATAGTTAACATGTCCAAAGTGGTTCGCAAAAATTTCAATGGCAAAGAAATCACGCAAATAGTAACACAGCCAATCACTGTAACAACAAACCTAAAAATTTCAGATTGAGAAGTAAACGAGGAAGAGGGGAATTGCATCGGGTTCGTCAGAGTTGGGGGGTTGACCTTACTGATGATGGTTGATGGGCGCCGGATCTGATCACGGTGGTCAATGCCTGAGTCCACCGTCACCAGAGAACACATCGAGTGGCGGCGAAAAGAAACCCTAATTTTTCCGCCTGATATCTCCGGAGATCCAATCGTCGGATCGTCGAGCGTGTTCGTCGCCTGGATTCGTCGCTCGAGAGACCGATCGTCACCGGGTTTCGTCACCTGATCGTCGCCGGGTTTCGTCGCTCAAGTGACCGATCTTCGTCAGGTTTGAGAGAGAGAGAGAGAGGCGAATTTTGTTTCGATAGTTATAATTTTTTGGTTTCCATTATATTTTTATGAACAGATTGAAATTTTCATTATATTTTTTTCGTTTAGCAGCCAAAATATGGCGCCATGGGTTTTCGATGCGTACGTGGCACCAATAACCTCTACGGATTCGTCCGTGAACATTAGATTACTCCAACGAAAAATAGATGCGTTGATATTTCTGCTATCATTTTCTATTTGCCACGGTATTTCCGTGGCTGTTACTATATTAGCCACGGAACAATAGCCACGAAATCGTCTGTGGCTAATAAACAAACATTTGCCATGGAATAGTTCCGTGGCAGATGTTCCGTGGCTGTTGCTCTATTTTCCAGTAGTGAATGGTCAAATTTTTGACTTATAGGATTTAATACCAATTGTAAAGAAAGGGATAAAAGATCTTTAACAATTAAGATAATACCAACAGTAGAAAAAATCTTGTAAAATAATCCTCTTTACCAATTGTAAATAATACTTAGAGCCATGTGCCTAAAGTGTATCAAAGCATAGATATGAAAAAATCAATCACATTGATACACATGATATTGTCAATACAAAATATAACATGAAATATGTTGGCAGTATCAATTGGTTAAGATCAAGACCATATAACCAATTGAAAATAATGATATTAATCAAAACCTAAAATGAGAGTTAAAATATGTTTTAAAATATTTTAGACATATTAAACATATTAACTCCCACATTGTCATAACATAGTTCAAACGTTGCATGTATGACAATGTGTTCCCCAAGGTCCCATTTTCATGAATAATAATTTGAAAATTTTTCAAAATCATGAAACATCACACAAACAATGTGTATGCTAAGAATTAACATTAAGCAGAATGCCCTTGCAATATACATGTGTGTGAGAGACCTAAATATTAGGGAACCAAACCCAAGAGGAGTTTGATTTCCTAATGTAATCACATGAGGTGATCACATCCATAACTAATGAGTTGATGTAACTATCCCTCTCTTGCATACTACACTTAGTGGGAATCCATAAACTCAAGGATTTCCTAGGCAAGGGTTTTGCCTTTGCAAGAGGGGTGAATGTGGCATGCATAGGTGTAGAAAAGACTTTCTTGGCATGCATAAAATGAGGATTTTGCTTCTTAGCAAAAAAATGAAGAATTTTCATTTTCCCTCATCACATTGTGATTTACATGCTTCTTGTTGATGGTATTATTATACAAGAAAGCATGGTGATTCTTCTTAGGTGCTTTAGC
This sequence comes from Scilla litardierei, assembly GCA_030789695.1. Taxonomy (NCBI): domain Eukaryota; kingdom Viridiplantae; phylum Streptophyta; class Magnoliopsida; order Asparagales; family Asparagaceae; genus Scilla; species Scilla litardierei. The sequence continues at coordinate 387,248,133 of CM061142.1, forward strand.
AATATTTCTTGTATTTGTACCATAAGAAGAATTAGAGGTGGGGTTGGGTACTACATTTTGAATATACCCCAAACATGCTCTATGGTTTGCCGGATGTTGTTTTTCAAGCAAACCATGGAGTGAATCCCTAGAATGAACAAAGCTTATAAGCTTTTGGGATTCCTCTTCGCACTTCAACGTAAGTTGTTGAATGCGAGATTCTAAGCTAAGGTTTTGAGCTACTAATTTATTATTGGAAATGCTCGATTCCTTAACTTGAGAGAGAAGTGTGTTTATCTCACTAGTGTCACAAATATGCATATCATTATTGTATACACTAGAAGATTCTAAAGCATGCACCCTACTTAAAGCATTCTTAAATTTTGCTTTCAATTTAGCATATGAGTCGATGCACTTGCTTGCTACGTTGGAGGCCACAAGCTCCTCATAGGGTAGCTTTGGCTCATCATTATCTTCATCTTCGGATTCCTCCTTACTAGAGCTTGACGAAGACTCTTCCCCTTTTGCCATGAAGCACATGTGGGCTTGCTCCTTGTCTTCATCTGCTTCGTCACTTGATGAGTCCTCATCCGAGTCATCGAATGTGCCGACAAGTCCCCTCTTTTGGTTTTTGAATTTGGACTTGCCTATCTAATGTTTCTTTCCTTTCTCTTTTTAGTAATCTTTGGAGGGTTTGGAAGGGCATTCGGTAGAGCGATGATATTTACCACTGCAAGTGTAAAAAGTAGGAATCTTGTTAGAATTGGAGGTAAACTTTGACAAAGATTTACCCTCCTTGCTCTTAAGGAATGCCTTGAATTGTTTGGCAAGCTCGATGAAATCATCATCGCTAGCATCATCTTCTCCATCATCTTCACTCGAAGCTTCTCGATGGAATTTCTTTCTCCAGTCGATTGGCTCCTTCCTTGGCATGGAATGCAACCCCCTTTTGCTTCTCCGGCTTCTCGGGCTTCGTTGGTTGAATATCTTTCTTATGTTGAAGCTTCACTTCATATGCCACGAGATTCCCAATGCACTCCTCAACGGTGTATTTGGACATGTCATTTGACTCCAAAATTTTGTTGGACTTTGACTCCCATTGAGATGTAAGCGAGTCAAGGATCTTTTCCACTCGATCCTCTTGGGAAATCACCTTTCCAAGTCCTTCTATCACGTGCTGCTTCCCATTATACTTGAAAGCGAGGACACGAGCGGGTCTGCATGTGCTTAAATCAAAGAAGAAGTAATTTTTTCTTTCTTCTTTAACTTAAGCACAATAAACGTCTGGTATTAAGCTTGGTAGGTTCTTGCTTGCGAACATCAGAACAACACAGAATATCATTAATACCACTTCAATGTCCAGATTACATGTACACAAAAAGGGTCTAGCATGGCCATTACAACAGTTACACGAAAAGGAAATACACCTGAATAAAATACAACACAAATATTAAAATTATAACGACATTGCGAAAGCATGTCGTTCCTCAGCAGCGGATCTCAGCGTCCTGGTATTCCTGGTCAACTAGCTCAGCCTCAAGGTATGCTCTTCTGCAAAATATGTCTCAGAACCTGACGTATATTTCACAAGATAACAAATAGGGAAATATACGTCAGTGAGGGTCGCTCGGCAAGGTTTAAAATGTGAGGAAAAATGGACCCTCGGCAAGATAGTATATATATATATATAATTTTCAAATCTTTAAAGGCGAGGAAAAACGTAACATGAGCATAATTAAGGAAAAGTATAGCAGTGTAAGAAAACGTGCGAGCATGGCAAAGTGTAGTGTACAGAGTAAAGTGTAGTAAGCATGGCAAAATGTAATGTGAAAAGTGGTGAGCATGTCAAAGTGTGGTGAGCATGTCAAAGTGTGTGTTGAGTATTGGTGTTTCATACCAATGTTATTTTGATGATGATCACAACATTATGTTGTTGCTAATGACTCTCTTATTTTAGTCTCTTAGTTACATTTCATGAATATCATCATGAAACATCACACAAACAATGTGTATGCTAAGAATTAACATTAAGCAGAATGCCCTTGCAATATACATATGTGTGAGAGACCTAAATATTAGGGAACCAAACCCAAGAGGAGTTTGATTTCCTAATGTAATCACATGAGGTGATCACATCCATAACTAATGAGTTGGTGTAACTATCCCTCTCTTGCATACTACACTTAGTGGGAATCCATAAACTCAAGGATTTCCTAGGCAAGGGTTTTGCCTTTGCAAGAGGGGTGAATGTGGCATGCATAGGTGTAGAAAAGACTTTCTTGGCATGCATAAAATGAGGATTTTGCTTCTTAGCAAAAAAATGAAGAATTTTCATTTTCCCTCATCACATTGTGATTTACATGCTTCTTGTTGATGGTATTATTATACAAGAAAGCATGGTGATTCTTCTTAGGTGCTTTAGCAATATTTCTTGTATTTGTACCATAAGAAGAATTAGAGGTGGGGTTGGGTACTACATTTTGAATATACCCCAAACATGCTCTATGGTTTGCCGGATGTTGTTTTTCAAGCAAACCATGGAGTGAATCCCTAGAATGAACAAAGCTTATAAGCTTTTGGGATTCCTCTTCGCACTTCAACGTAAGTTGTTGAATGCGAGATTCTAAGCTAAGGTTTTGAGCTACTAATTTATTATTGGAAATGCTCGATTCCTTAACTTGAGAGAGAAGTGTGTTTATCTCACTAGTGTCACAAATATGCATATCATTATTGTATACACTAGAAGATTCTAAAGCATGCACCCTACTTAAAGCATTCTTAAATTTTGCTTTCAATTTAGCATATGAGTCGATGCACTTGCTTGCTACGTTGGAGGCCACAAGCTCCTCATAGGGTAGCTTTGGCTCATCATTATCTTCATCTTCGGATTCCTCCTTACTAGAGCTTGACGAAGACTCTTCCCCTTTTGCCATGAAGCACATGTGGGCTTGCTCCTTGTCTTCATCTGCTTCGTCACTTGATGAGTCCTCATCCGAGTCATCGAATGTGCCGACAAGTCCCTTCTTTTGGTTTTTGAATTTGGACTTGCCTATCTAATGTTTCTTTCCTTTCTCTTTTTAGTAATCTTTGGAGGGTTTGGAAGGGCATTCGGTAGAGCGATGATATTTACCACTGCAAGTGTAAAAAGTAGGAATCTTGTTAGAATTGGAGGTAAACTTTGACAAAGATTTACCCTCCTTGCTCTTAAGGAATGCCTTGAATTGTTTGGCAAGCTCGATGAAATCATCATCGCTAGCATCATCTTCTCCATCATCTTCACTCAAAGCTTCTCGATGGAATTTCTTTCTCCAGTCGATTGGCTCCTTCCTTGGCATGGAATGCAACCCCCTTTTGCTTCTCCGGCTTCTCGGGCTTCGTTGGTTGAATATCTTTCTTATGTTGAAGCTTCACTTCATATGCCACGAGATTCCCAATGCACTCCTCAACGGTGTATTTGGACATGTCATTTGACTCCAAAATTTTGTTGGACTTTGACTACCATTGAGATGTAAGCGAGTCAAGGATCTTTTCCACTCGATCCTCTTGGGAAATCACCTTTCCAAGTCCTTCTATCACGTGTTGCTTCCCATTATACTTGAAAGCGAGAACACGAGCGGGTCTGCATGTGCTTAAATCAAAGAAGAAGTAATTTTTTCTTTCTTCTTTAACTTAAGCACAATAAACGTCTGGTATTAAGCTTGGTAGGTTCTTGCTTGCGAACATCAGAACAACACAGAATATCATTAATACCACTTCAATGTCCAGATTACATGTACACAAAAAGGGTCTAGCATGGCCATTACAACAGTTACACGAAAAGGAAATACACCTGAATAAAATACAACACAAATATTAAAATTATAACGACGTTGCGAAAGCATGTCGTTCCTCAGCAGCGGATCTCAGCGTCATGGTATTCCTGGTCAACTAGCTCAGCCTCAAGGTATGCTCTTCTGCAAAATATGTCTCAGAACCTGACGTATATTTCACAAGATAACAAATAGGGAAATATACGTCAGCGAGGGTCGCTCAGCAAGGTTTAAAATGTGAGGAAAAATGGACCCTCGGCAAGATAGTATATATATATATATATATATGTATATATATATATATATGTATATATATATATATATATATATATATAATTTTCAAATCTTTAAAGGCGAGGAAAAACGTAACATGAGCATAATTAAGGAAAAGTATAACAGTGTAAGAAAACGTGCGAGCATGGTAAAGTGTAGTGTACAGAGTAAAGTGTAGTAAGCATGGCAAAATGTAATGTGAAAAGTGGTGAGCATGTCAAAGTGTGGTGAGCATGTCAAAGTGTGTGTTGAGTATTGGTGTTTCATACCAATGTTATTTTGATGATGATCACAACATTATGTTGTTGCTAATGACTCTCTTGTTTTAGTCTCTTAGTTACATTTCAAGAATATCATTTTTGGAGACTAAACACTTGGTGTAAGGATGGACATCAAGTGGAGAAGGGCCAAAGGTTGGACTCAAGGGGTGCCAAAGCTTGGAGATGATGGGGAGCATCATGGAATCTAGATTGGAGCCATAGACTCTAAGGAAAGCATTGTAATCCATGTAATATTTCCTTTATTGCTTTATCTCTCGTTTGAGTCTAGGTCTAATGTAATGCCTTGATAGATGGTCTACTCACTCATGCATATGTATTTAACCATCTTAGTGAGACTTAGAATTATCTTAGAATCCAACCCAATAGGCTCATCATGACCAAAGACTCATTTGGAGTCTCTGGTTCTCCTACAGTCGCCTGCTGAAGGATTCACAGTCGACTGGGTGATTCCAGTCGCCTGTCGAGCCTTCTTACAGTCGACTGTGATGCACTGCTCAAGTCAATATTTCTATTGATTCTACTTGAGCTTTTTGCATCAGTCGACTGATGATCAATTTACAGTCGCCTGTATATTTACAGACGACTGTGGAATGGTCAACAGTCGTCTGAAAGGCGTAAGTGCAAATACTGCCTCTTTCTGTTTTTCTCCATCTCTTGCAGCAGTTGACTGATGAAGGATTTACAGTCACCTGTCTATTTTACAGTCGACTGTATTTTTTTCATCAGTCGCCTGTATGCTTATTGGGAGAAAGAGTGCAACTCTCTGTTTTATTCCATCCCCTGCAGCAGTCGCCTGCTGAAGGTTTTACAGGCGACTGTCCTGTTTACAGTCGACTGCATTGACTTCATCAGTCGACTGTCGAGGCTCAGATTATAGCCGTTGGATATTTTCTAGCAGTTGGACAGTCGGCTGTCATTTGTTCATCAGTAGACTGTCAGTGACGTTTCTGTCCAGAAACTAGCCGTTGCAGCTTTTTATTTTTGGCTGTTTCCTTGGGTTTTGAGAGTTGGTATAGGGTTCCTATATATATGAGAGGGCTGAGTTCATATGAATTTCTTGATGCTATTAAAAATCCTTAGAGATTAATTATCCCACTCTCAAACTCTCTCATTTCCCTCTTAGAGCTCAATATCCTCTTCATGCATTGAAGTCAATCTCAAGGAAAATCATCCAAGTGCGTTCAAGCTACTCTCAATACTTGGAGATCTTCTTCCATACCTTGCATTCATATATGAGTAAGTACATCTCAAGGCATATGTAAAAGTATTTGTTTTATTTGGTGTTTTTTGTAACACTAATTCTCTTTGTGAGAATTAGTCGCTCTCTTTGTGGGAGAATTTCTCTTAGTGGGAATAGGATATTCTCTTCGTGAGAATAACTCTCTTTGTGGGAGTAACTCTCTTTGTGGGAGTTTGGTGTCCTAGTGTAGGACTAACCCTAATTCTCTGAGTGGGAGTTAGCAATTCTCTAGGTGGGAATTTGACCCTTATGTAGGGTTGGTTGGGTCCTTGTGCAAAATCCTCTTGGTGAGGTATCTCTTTGTGGGATTTGTATTCACTTCTCTTTGTGGTAATTATAGTGAATATTGGTGTGGCTGGACGTACCCAAGTTTGGGGAACCAGTGTATATTCTTATGTTTGCGTTTGGATTGATTGTGTCGATTAATTCCTCTTGCATTTATTATTCCGCATTTGCAAGTTTAATTTTAATTGGACAATTTATTACCATTACACTATCCACCCCCTCTAGTGTGTTGTTGTTAGTATTGCAATGGTAAGGCGATCCTTACAATTTGTATCGGAGCGAGGTTATAACATACTGCAACGATGGCATTCAACGCTACATCCGCGTCTCATAAGAAGGTCATTCTACCGTTCGATCCCCGCTCTTCAACGGAACCAACTACCCAAGTTGGAAGATCAGGATGATGATCTACATGGAGGATCAAGACCTATGGGACATCACGGAGGTGCCATTTGAGAATCCCACTACACCTGTGGCTTCAAGGACAAAGGCGGAGAAGGACTCGATCAAATTCAATGCGAGGACTATGAATGCATTCCATTGTGTCCTCTCAGCAAATGAGTTCAACCGCATCTCCATGTGCAAAACGGCCAACGAAATTTGGCATACTTTGGAGATATGTCATGAAGGGACTACAAAGGTAAAGAAATCTAAACAAACTGTGTTTAGATCTAAATATGAAATGTTTAAGATGCGGGAAGGAGAAAGCATTTCAGAGATGTTCACAAGATTCACAGATATCGTGAACGCATTGGATGGACTTGGGAAGATGATTTCCCAAGAGGATCGTGTAGAGAAGATCCTTGATTCTCTCACATCTCATTGGGAGTCAAAGGCCAACGGAATTTTGGAGTCATATGACATGTCCAAATACACCGTTGAGGAGTGCATTGGAAATCTCATGGCATACGAAGTGAAGCTTCAACACAAGAAGGAGACTCAACCATTAAATCCCAAGAAGCCGGAAAAGCAAAAGGGGGTTGCATTCCATGACAAGGAGGAGCCAAGCAAATGGAGGAAGAAATTCCATCGAGAAGCTCCTAGTGAAGAAGATGAGCTAGAAGTGGCTAGTGGAGAAGAAATTGAGGATCTTGCCGAGCAATTCAAGGCATTCCTCAAGTGCAAGTAAGGTAAATCTTTGTCAAAGTTTGCCTATAATTCTAACAAGGTTCCTACTTGTTACACTTGCAGTGGAAAAGGTCACCTATCCACCGAATGCCCTTCCAAACCCAACAAAGAAACTTACAAGGATAAATGGAAGAAGCATTGGAAAGGGAAGTCCAAGTCCAAAACCCACAAGAAGGGGCTTTCGGGACATTTGATGATTCAAGTGAGGATACATCAAGTAACAAAGAAGAGGATGACAAGGAGGAAGCTCACGCGTGCTTTGTGGCAATTGATGTTCCTACACCAATCCCCTCTGGCTCAAATGAAGATGAGTTAGAAGCTTGGCTGGACTCATGTGAGGAATTGTGCCTCATGGCTATCGAGGAGGAGTCATCGTCAAGTTCTAGAGAGGTAGAAGACGATGATGAGGTTGACGAGAAGATCTCATACGAGGGGCTTGAATATCAGCTTGATATGGTCTCCGAAGAAGCTTGTAAGTGAATCAACGCTTACAATAGATTAAAAGCTAAATATAAGATTGCTAAGAGTAGATTGTATGAACTAAAACTAGCTAGTGTAAACAATGATGATATGCATATTTGTGACACTAGTGAGAGAGACACACTTATCTCTCAAGTTAAGGAATTGAGTTTGTCTAATGATAATCTTATTACTTAAAACCTTAGCTTAAAAACTCGCATTCAACAACTTACATTGAAATATGAAGAGGAATCCAGTAAGCTCAAAAGCTTTGTTATTCTAGGGATTCACTCCACGGTTTGCTTGAAAAACAACATCCGGCAAACCATAGAAAAGGCTTGGGATATATTCAAAATGTGGTACCCAAACCCACCTCTAATTCCTCTTATGGTGCTAATACAAGAAATATTGCTAAAGCACCTAAGAAGAATCACCATGCCTTCTTGTATAACAATAACATCAACAAGAAGCATGTAAATCACAAGATAATGAGGAAGAATGAAAACTCTTCATTTTTTGCTAAGAAGCAAAATCCTCATTCTATGCATGCCAAGAAATTCTCTTCTACACCTAAGCTTGCCACTTCCACCCCTCTTGCAAAGGCAAAACCCTTGCCTAGGAAATCCTTAAGTTTATGGATTCCCACTAAGGTTAGTGTGCAAGAGAGGGATAGTTACATCAACTCTCTAGTTAGGGATGTGATCACCTCATGTGATTACATTAGGAAATCAAACTCCTCTTGGGTTTGGTTCCCTAATGCTTAGGTTCCTCACACATATGCATATTGCAAGGGTATTATGCTTAAATGTTTATTTTTAGCATACCCATTTTTTGTGTGTGTTTCATGCTTTTGAAAATGTTTTCAAATTTAATTTTCATGAAAATAGGGACATTGGGGAAAACATTGTTATACATGCAAGTTTTTAATCATGTGTATGACAATGGGGGAGTTATTATGTATAATATGTTTAAAATATTTTAAAACTTATTTTAACTCTCATTTTGGGTTTTGATAAAGATCATTATTTACAATTGGTTATTATGGTCTTGATTTTAACCCATTGATATTGCCAACGTGTTTCATGTTATATTATGTTTTGGTAATGTCATTGTGTATCAATGAAGCTTGATTTTTCCATATCTATTACTTTGATACACTTTAGGCACATGGCTCCAATATATGTATATCAATTGGTAAAGAGGATTATCTTCCAAGATTCTTTGTCTACAATTGGTATTACCTCAATTGATAGAGATTGTTTATCTCCTACTTTACAATTGGTATTAGATCCTAGAAGTCAAAATTTGACCATTTCTATGATCTAGGGGAGCATGGGATAGTGATTGATACCCACTAAATTTTACATTTGGTATCATACACTTCTTTACTTTTGCATATTGTCACATCTTTGATTAAGATGCTAAGGGGGATATTATAAATGTCCACCTTTTTGACGATGTCAAAGGGGAGAGATATATGCATTATGTAATTCTTGTATTTTATACATATGCATTTGGGGAGAGATATATCTATGGGGGGGGAGATATATGGGATTGTATAAACCATTCATGTACGCATGATATTTTCTATTGCAATTGGTTTATGTAATCAATGCCTATTATATGTCACCATGATGTCTCATTATTTCATTTAGTATAATGAGTATTTACTTTTGTGTATCTCATTTTACACTTGGTGGATATAAGTAGGGGGAGCTCATTAGCATTGTGTTTTGTTTCTTTATGTTTTACATAATGTGTGTCATCATCAAAAAGGGAAAGATTGTTGAGTATTGGTGTTTCATACCAATGTTATTTTGATGATGATCACAACATTATGTTGTTGCTAATGACTCTCTTGTTTTAGTCTCTTAGTTACATTTCAAGAATATCATTTTTGGAGACTAAACACTTGGTGTAAGGATGGACATCAAGTGGAGAAGGGCCAAAGGTTGGACTCAAGGGGTGCCAAAGCTTGGAGATGATGGGCAGCATCATGGAATCTAGATTGAAGCCATAGACTCTAAGGAAAGAATTGTAATCCATGTAATATTTCCTTTATTGCTTTCTCTCTCGTTTGAGTCTAGGTCTAATGTAATGCCTTGATAGATGGTCTACTCACTCATGTATATGCATTTAACCATCTTAGTGAGCCTTAAGATTATCATAGAATCCAACCCAAAAGGCTCATCATGACCAAAGACTCATTTGGAGTCTCTGGTTCTCCTACAGTCGCCTGCTGAAGGATTCACAATCGACTGGGTGATTCCAATCGCCTGTCGAGCCTTCTACAGTCGACTGTGATGCACTGCTCAAGTCAACATTTCTATTGACTCTACTTGAGCTTTTCGCATCAGTTGACTGATGATCAATTTACAGTCGCATGTATATTTACAGTCGCCTGTGGAATGCTCAACAGTCGTCTGAAAGGCGTAAGTGCAAATACTTCCTCTTTCTATTTTTCTCCATCTCCTGCAGTAGTCGACTGATGAAGAATTTACAGTCGCCTGTCTATTTTACAGTGGACTGTATTTTTATCATCAGTTGCCTGTATGCTTATTGGGAGAAAGAGTGCAATTCTCTGTTTTATTTCATCCCCTACAGCAGTCGCCTGCTGAAGGTTTTATAGGCGCCTGTCCTATTTACAGTCGACAGTATTGACTTCATCAGTCGACTGTCGAGTCTCAAATTATAGCCGTTGGATATTTTCTAGCCGTTGGATAGTCGACTGTCATTTGTTCATCAGTCGACTGTCAGTGACGTTTCTGCCCAGAAACTAGCCGTTGCAGCTTTTTGTTTTTGGCTGTTTTCTTGGGTTTTGAGGGTTGGTATAGGGTTCCTATATATATGAGAGGGCTGAGTTCATAGGAACTTCTTGATGCTATTGAGAATCCTTAGAGATTAATTAAGCCACTCTCAAACTCTCTCATTTCCCTTTTAAAGCTCAATATCCTCTTCATGCATTGAAGTCAAGCTCAAGGGAAATCATCCAAGTGCTTTCAAGCTACTCTCAACACTTGGAGATCCTCTTCCATGCCTTGCATTCATATATAAGTAAGTACATCTCAAGGCATAGGTAAGAGTATTTGTTTTACTTGGTGTTTTCTTGTAACACTAATTCTCTTTGGGGGGAATTAGTCTCTCTCTTTGTGGGAGAATTTCTCTTAGTGGGAATATGATAGTCTCTTAGTAAGAATAACTCTCATTGTGTGAGTTTGGTGTTCTAGTGTAGGACTAACCCTAATTCTCTGAGTGGGAGTTAGCAATTCTCTAGGGAGAATTTGACCCTTGTGTAGGGTTGGTTGGGTCCTTGTGTAGGGAAAAATCCTCTTGGTAAGGTATCTCTTTGTGGGATTTGTATTCACTTCTCTTTGTGGAAATTATAGTGAATATTGGTGTGGCTGGACGTACCCAAGTTTGGGAAACCAGTGTATATTCTTGTGTTTGTGTTTGGATTGATTGTGTCGATTAATTCCTCTTGCATTTATTATTCCGCATTTGCAAGTTTAATTTTAATTGGACAATTTATTGCCATTACACTATTCCCCCCTCTAGTGTGTTGTTGTTAGTATTGTAAGGGTAAGGCGATCCTTACAGTGTGGTGTACAGCGTAACGTGTAGTAAGTATGGCAAGTACATATGAGCATGGTAAGAGTGGAGCTAGCATATTACACAATTTATGATAGCAACAATAGAAGTAAAATGGTGCGTCATTCAATCTCCTAATCTAGTGACAAGCCCAATGTCTGAGGGCGGAAGAAACTACAGTTACACCGAAACCAACGGGAGCTACCCGTGGTTTTATACTTACCGACCCCATCCGAGCGACGGTCAAGTTTATCTGTGGGGTGAAATCCATCATTTCAACCTTTACTACAATGGACTATCCCACCCAAAAGTGTCAATGTGTATATGTATAATTCAATGTATGCCACAAGGCCCAATATTCTGTAAATGCCCCAATGGCCCAATTTTCTGTATATGCCCCGTGGGCTCAATATCCCAATTCATTGGGGGTGGACAATCCAAAGATAAAGTGACACAAATAGTAGTACAATAAGTAATGAGAGCATTTTATGTGCATTATTAAAAAACAAAAAAACATTAGGTATCTCCCATTATACTGTGAACAACATTGATGGCGAAGGCAAAACAAAACGTATAATTGAAACAGATCACAAGGACCATTGAATCAGTTCGAATGTTATTTATCAACTTGATCAATATTATAAGAAGTTGTTGTTAATAATGTTTGGTAGCTTCAATCACAAAATTTGAGCAATGTATTTTAAAACTTGTAGGTGATAAATACTTGCCTGTTCAAGGCGGTTTTGGTGTCCACACGATCGTACGGAAGGCGTGAATTTATCTGCGTCAACTATTCGTGATATCAAGCCAAAGAAGTAATCATAATATAAAATCTACGTATTACACACATTATATTATCTTATCCTGTTTCATAAACATCCATGTACCTTTATTTAATTCTAACATTCCTATATATACTACTATTGTATATAACTAACACACATTTTTATACATATACTAACTTATTTGATTGTATATATATATCTATAGATACTATAAACTGTAACATAAAATAATTTATATAACACTCACGTATAACACTAACACACGTAATACTATTACTGTTTATAAAAACTAACGTATATAAAACTTACGCTTTCATTGCGGTGTTGCCCTAGTAGGTGGAGGTGGCAACTGAACGACGAGACAGCAGCGGCGCGTGGTTTGGTGGTGACTACAGTCGGCAATGCTGGTGGTGTAGGTGGTGCGGGGGTTCGTCGGCGACGGCGTGGTTGAGTGCAGGCTGCGACTGTCGAAGGTCACTGGGGAGGTCGGCGTAGAAGGTGAAGGTGGTGGTGCTGGGAGCTGTCATCGGAGCTGCAGGCTACGAAGGAGGTGGGTTGCTCGAAGGAGTTCGAGTGGGAGAGAGATATCTGAGAGTTGAGGCGATGATTGTAGGTGTCTTGGGGTGGCGACGATGGTGTGTGGCTGGTTAGCGACAGGGCAGCGACGGTAGTCGGTGACGTGGGCGCACGGCGGATGGAGGAGGATGGTCGAAGGTTGAAGGGGTAGGAAGAGGGTAGTTGGGAGAGTGACAGCGAGAGGAAGAGGGTGCGGCTGGCGGTGTTGGGTCGTCGGAGTTTTTTGGCGGAGAAGATGGGGTGGTAGTCGGGGGTGGCACCTCGGAGTGGGTGGCTCGAGGTTGAGATGTGGCGCGGAGACTGCGGTGGAGTGGGGAGGAGATAGGCTTGGCGTGGGGAGAAAGTGGTGGTCGTTGGAGTGGCAGACGGTGGTTCTTTACAGGCTGTGGCGGTGAGATGGTGGGAGGGGGAAGGAAATGCAGACAACGGTGGACGGAGGGGGAGACAGTGAGGTGGTCGGAGGGCTTGTGTGGGCGGTGACTCGAGGCTACAGTCATAGGGAGGTCGCTGGAGTTGGCGTGGCCTGGGTTGCAGCGATGAAGGGACGCTGGTGGTGTCGAAGTTGTAGGGGCGGTGGTGGCTGGTGGGTTTGTTGGCAGAGGAGATGGTCACTGGGCTTGGAGAGCTTGTCGGCGGTCTTGAGGTAGGATGAGGAGCAAGTCGGAGACGGGGTCTGTGGTTAGCGTTTGAGGGCGAGAGGATGATGCTGTAGGTTTTTGAAGGAGAACGAGGAGGGAGAGGGGAGTTGTCGTGGGGTTGGTAGGAGGAGGAAGGGCACGCAAGAGGGCGCTACGGAGGGGATGGTCGTCGGAGGGGAGGTATGACGGTGATCGAGTTTGGGTTTGCGAGGTCTCTGCTGCATGGGCTTTTGAAGGAGGGGGAGAAAACGAATTGGTTACGTGAGCGTGGGTAGTTGAGATTTTCCATGCGGAGATCATGTGCGTGAGTTATGCGTGGTGTTGGGATTTTCACGCACGAATCGTGGGTTTGATTTGGTTAAGATATTAAGGATAGATGTGCGGTTGTTTGAGATATTGGGGAGATCGTGTGTACGAGGGGGAGATTACATGGTTAGAATTTGTTGTTAAGATCATAAGGGATTCGTGTGCGTGAGTGCAGAAATGTGGATACTGTTGCCCAAGTCATGGAGATAAAATAGAATCCCAACAACTTGATAAGATGGGTTAAGATTTACTGAGATTATTAGGTTGAAATCTGATTTAGGAAATCTTACTACTTTAGATATTTAGATAAGATTTGAATTAGGAAATCAATTGGGTAAATAAATTTAAATTTATAAGATCTAATAATATTTATTCGGCTAAGATTTGATTTATAAAATAATCTAGTTAAGATTAGATTGCTTAAGAAATATATTTAGTTAAGATTGTTTAGGATTTGATTTTGTCAATAATTGATCTTGTTAAAATAGTTTGGATTATGGAAATAGATTTGGTTACAATTAATTTGGAAATCAATTTGATTCAGATTTGATTTATATTAGGAAATCAGTTCAGTTAAGATCTTTGGGTTAGAATTTTGATTTAGAAGACTAAGTTAGGATATCTAGAGTAAGGTTTATCAGGTCTCGGAGGTTTAATTTGGTTGGGATATTGACATTATTTAAGATTTAGTAGGATACGGTGTGATTCGGCAGATCGATTATGATAATTAGATTATAAAACTAATCTGATTACGAGAGTCAATCTGATTAAGATTTGATTAGGAGGATCATTTGGTTAGGATAATCGAATTATTACGATCGCGTTCTTGCAATCAACGTCAACCACAAGTTATAAAGAAGTTACCAATGCGATCGTGAAGTCGTGAGGGTCGCGAATATGGAATCCGATCACGAGTTCAAGCTATGAGAAATAATAAAGAAGATTATATAGTAATTACTCAAATAATCATTTTATTAATAATATACGTACGAAATACGTATGCATAGAAACATGCCGTTACACCTTCCAAAGCGTTCACGATTTTTGTGAACCTTGAGAACATCTTCGAGATGTTTTCACCTTCCTGCATCTTAAACAACTCATATTTAGATCTAAATACGCATTGTTTAGATTTCTTTACATTCGAAGTCCCTTCATGAGAAATCTCCAATGTATGCCAAATTTCGTTGGCCGTTTTGCACATGGAGATGCGGTTGAACCCATTTGAAGTGAGGGCGCAATGGAATGCATTCATAGCTCTTGCATTGAATTTGATTGAGTCCTTCTTCGCTTTTGTCCTTGAAGCCGCGTGTGTAGTAGGCTTCTCAAATGGCGACTCTGTAATGTCACATAGGTCTTGACCCTCCAAGTAGATCATCATCTTGATCTTTCAACTTGGCTAGTTGGTTCCGTTGAAGAGCGGGGTCCGTACGGTTGATAGACCTTTTTCATGAGCCGCAGATATATCGTTGAATGCCATCATTATTGTATGCTATAACCTTGCTCTGATACCAATTGTAAGGACCGTCTACCTTGCAATACTAACAACAAACACTCCAGAGGGGGGTGAATAGAGTAATGGCAATAAATTGTGCAATTAAAATTTAACTTGCAAATGCAGAATAATAAATGTAAGAGGAATTAATCAACACAATCAATCCAAATGCAATCATAAGATTTTATCCTGGTTCCCCAAATTTGCATACGTCCAGCCACGCCAATATCCACTATAATTCCCACAAAGAGAAGTGAATACAATCTCACACAGAGGATTGTCCTACACAAGAACCCAACCAACCCTACACAAGGTCAAACTCCCACACAGAGAATTAGGGTTAGACCTACAATAGGACACTAAACTCCCACAAAGAGAGTAACTCCCACAAAGAGAGTAACCAACTCCCACAAAGAGAGTAACCAACTCCCACAAAGAGAATTAACAAATGAAACAAATAAACTCTTACCTATGTATTGATGACGAACTTACCCATTAATGAATATGAAGGCAAGGAAGAGGATGACCAAGTACTTGAGATTTAGCTTGATTGCACTTGGATGATTTCCTTTGAGCTAAGCTTCAATGCATGAAGAGAGAAATGCTCATGAGAGGGAAATGAGAGAGTTTGAGAGTGGCTTAATGATTCTCAAATGATTTTCAATGGTTCCAAGAAGTTCTAATGAACTCAGCCCTCTCCTATATATAGGGAGCCCAAACGAACCCTCAAACCCAAAGAAAAACCCCAAAAAAATAATACATCTGCAACGGCTATATTTTGGCAGTTTAAGGTAAGACAGTCGACTGATGAACAATTGACAGTTGACTGGTCAACGACTATAAAATTCCCAACGGCTATAATCTGAGTCAGGACAGACGACTGTAGAAGACTACACAGGTGCCTGTAGAATGTGCAGGCGCTTGAATATCTTTCAGCATGCGACTGTCACATGTGATGGAAAAGAGCTGAGAAAATGCAACTTTCGCATTAGCGCCTTTAGACGGCCGATGAACAAAACACAAGCTTATGTAAATTGACAGGCGACTGAAATCTCGTTATCAGTCGACTGACTTGCAAAGCGGGATGAAACCTAGAAACTGTAAGTTACGCACTTTGGCACACAGACAACTGGAGAGCAATTCCCAGGCGCCTGAAGGAATACGTGCGACTGTAAAATGAACTTCAGTCGTCTGCCTCCAATAGCTCAAGATAGAGTCAATAAAAATTGACTTGAGCTAGTGCACAATAGCCGACTATAGAAGGCTAGCCAGACGTCTGGAATCACCCAGTCGCATGTCCTTCCTTCATCAGTCGCCTGCTGGAGAGCCAGAGACTCCAATTGAGTCATTTGACATGATGAACCTATTGGGTTGGATTCTATGATAATCCTAAGACTCACTAAGATGGTTACATGCATATGCATGAATGAGTAAACCATCTATTAAGTCATTACATTAAACCTAGACTCAAAAAGAGAAGAGCAATTAAATGAAATATTACATAGATTACAGTGCTTCCCTTAGAGTCTATGGCTTCAACCTTGATGCCTTGATGCGCCCAATCATCTACAAGCTTTGGCCCCTTGAGTCCAAGCTTTGGCATTGCTCCTCTTGATGTCCATCCTTGCATCAAGCTATTAGTCTCCAAATCATTCTATTCTTCATTTGATAAACATGATACTAAAACATGAGAGACATTAGCAACAACATAATGTTTTGATCATCATCAAAATAACATTGGTATGAAACACCAATACTCAACAAAAACTATAAGACGACCATGGAATTCCAAGTGGCCAGTGATGTGTTGCTCTGCCGAGGCTTCCATACCACCCTTAAGAAGTCGGCGAGGGAATGGTATAACGGGCTCTGTTGAATATTGGTTCCCTAATATGTCTATTTTGTAAATTGACTAGAAATAACATGTGCACATCGTGCACGGTGACAAAAAAAACACACACAGAGGATGCAGTGCATGCGTTCAACCGATGAAAGAGCCAGAAGAGCGGGTGAAGAGCGGGTGTATGTGTGGGTATCATCGGGAGGAGGCGGGGCACGCGCACAACCGGAGAGAGAGAAGTGCGTGTGTATCGCCGGGGGGTAAAAGGGGTTAAATTGCGAAAAAAATTGGGAGGGGGAAAAGTGCGTAAATCCCAACCCAAACAAAGTGGGGTACACTGAAGAAAAGCAGACGTTAAAGTGCAAAAAACGCAAGGGGCCAAATTGAAAAAAAGACCGATGACAAACTCGTAAATAAGTCGAAAAGAAAGTGATATTTGGCTTTTATGAAAAAGCAATGGCAAACTTGCACTTAATGAGAGGGGGGCATTGTTTGGGTTCTCCACCACCTGAACCCAAACCCAAAACACAATCCCTCACCCCCACCAAGGGGACCCACCTTGCCCATCTGCACAACCAAGACCAATCCTTTGTCTTAGTGGGACAAAGGTGGGCCCACATTTTGTCCTAGTAGGTT
This sequence comes from Scilla litardierei, assembly GCA_030789695.1. Lineage (NCBI taxonomy): Eukaryota > Viridiplantae > Streptophyta > Magnoliopsida > Asparagales > Asparagaceae > Scilla > Scilla litardierei. Next base: position 387,265,451 of record CM061142.1, read on the forward strand.
TTTCTACATCCCTCGTTTATAAGATAGATATACGAATATGAAATGACCACTGAGGCTTGGCTCCCGGTTTAATCTCACACGCATGCCGCCACTATCATGAACCATCCCTCCCCAATTACTACATAAGCCTTACGATGTGGGTCTAAAAGCCTTTCGCTGTGGGTCTAGGAGGCATGACAAAAGGATTTCCTGCATGGACCTTGAAAGGGAGTCGTTGCTCCACATGATTGTTATCAGCAATGTCATTTCGATTCTGTGTATTAAGCAGTTGAAGAGGCGAGTACCCACAACCAAAACAGAAGGCGCCTCTTCCTAAATTCTTCTCTCTTCTTCCCGCCACCCTCATTGGAGCCAATAACAAAAAGAAAAAAAATACAAATGTGATAATGAGGTCATGTCCAAAATAATTAGAAAATAACGAAAATAATGGCATGCCTGCCTTTTCTTCCCATGCAAAAAAAAAAAAGGTTAATCTTTTCATTTCCAATTCAATCATAGACGCACTTTTTCATCAAAACTATAACTTTTTGGCAGGAACAAACCACACGTTGATTACAGGAACGAGCCATTATCGAAAAGGAGGAAAAAACATAGAAAAATGAAACCATGTACACAATTCATGAACACACAATGAGATAACTGTAATCTTCATCTTTTCTGACCTAATGATTGAAACCTTTCCCTCAAACTTACAAAGTTGAGCTTCCAGGAACCATCGTTCGATACAACTGTATCTGGAAACTGATACCACCTCCACATGTCAAAACCCCTCGAAATCGCCCAATCATACATGGTTCCTGGGCAATAACACGCTCTTCTGCTCTCCACTTCTCAACCTGAATTCTGAGACCGTAAATAGCTCGAGCATAAGTATCAGCCCATCTATTCAATCTCTCTGATCTTGAGTGTCTTCCATCAGGAGCATTCATCTCGAAGGGACGCACGACTCAGGCGAGGAGCGTCACGGTAGGAGAGATGTTTCATGTGCCAGGTAAGCTATCAAAGATCAAGAAGATATGAAATGGATGTCGACTTGCATGTATGCACACTTCTTTACCCGTTTGCAGAAAAGAATCATTAAACATATATATGAGACGGATGTGTAGTTATACACCACATTATAGTATCGCCTGCATATAGAATGATTTTTCCCCCCCAAGACTGTTGCAGGGACTCACATTCATATTAGCTGTAACATCTGCATGATATTTAAAAAGTGTCGTTTCTTAATTAAGAACTATAAAGAGTAATTTTGCAAATAAAACTAAAACTAAAAAATTAAGAATACTTTAAGAACTTTCTAATACTTTCTAATTATTCCAAAGTGTTAGCTTTGTTTTCTGAGCAGGCAACGTTTAAAAATCCCTCATAACCATAAATTTCTAATTATTCCGAAGGGTTAGGTTTTGTTTCTGAGCAACTGATGTTTAAATAAACCTCAGAACCATAATTTTGGCCTCAGGACATTACTCTTGGCTGGAGCAGTGTCATGTTACTGCATCTTCCAAGTGGAAGGTCAGCGTTTCAAGCCCAACAAGCTGTTGGTTTGTTCTGCTGACAACTCAATAAAGAAAATTCTAATTGCTAGCTGATAACAATACACTGATCGCTTCAGCATCCACTTCTGCATTTCCTGTTACGTATTTATGATGTAACAAAATCATATATGAATGCTCAAACATGTAAAATAGACTACATATCATTTTCATGGAAGGCAAATCGTATATTGTTCAGTTAAAATTTGTCAAGTTGGAATCTGGGATATTTTGTCAGATGGCTGTATAACCTTCCACGTGGCTGAAATAAATTAAAAAAAAAAGAAGTTACCAAGGTCCAAATTACTTCATCGATTGTCAACCGATTAGATTGGAATTACATTCTAAACAAAGCGGGTGTCAAGTCCGTATAGATTTCCATAATCAAAAGATAGAGAGGCAAGATGTTGCAACAGTGAGTACTAAGTCTATCCATTGTATTCAGGCCTCACGCTGACACTTGATGTGGGGCTGAGAGAAAATCAATGACACTGTTTCACAGAATATAAGTGGTTGCCATGTGCATGACCATTGATATAATAGATATCTGAAACCGGTATTTGTATTGATTACCGTAAAAAGTGACTATTACATCCCCCAACATGTTGATTGCACACCTACATGCATGGCATATATGCATGCACACTCATGTCAGCAAAAAGGAGACCTATATAGACATAAAGCTTTTGACAACTTTTTGGGGTCTCTTCATGCCAATACAATAAACAGTAGCAGTGCCATCATGTAATACCCCTAACCCGACTTTATGGGTTTTCATGTAATACTATTTCTTTTAAAAATGTAAATAATGATTTTCTGAATATTTGAATATTTTCCAGAATTTTTCCATATTTTTCATTATATAATTGGGTATTAATTCAATTATTCTCTTAAATCTTTTCTTTCATTTCTTTTTCCTAGCACATCTTCATTTTTAGGCCCAAGCCCGCTATCAATATCTCCCTCTTTTAAAAACCCCAGCCCAAGCCCACTTTCTAAAACCTTACCCTAATCCCATTTTATTATCCCCAACCGCCGCATATTTAAATTATAAAAATGGGAAATCTACTTAATCGCAGAAAAAAGGGTAGAGAAGAAAAATCGACAGAGGATGTCGTCTTGCCACCTTGCCGCAATGAACTACAGCTTCGACGGAAAATGTCACTACCGTGCTCTGTTGTCGTTGCTATAGTCTGTTGCTATTGTTGGGAGCAGCAAAAGGAGATGTTGATGATGATGATGGCGACAATGTTAATTGTGATGACGACTACGATGATCTGCATAAATCAAATGGTGATGATGAATATAACTGAGAGCGGAAGAAGAGAGAGCTGACACGGTTAGGGTTAACATTTTAGGGATATTAAAGAGGGTGAGAGAGAGATTGTGTGATAGAGAGAGGGATAGCAGGCATCAGTTACGAATAGATATTGTAGGATCATAGGGGATGAGGTCAAGATCATGGGCGAGAGGGAGAGAATACGAAAAGGCAACTGCGATAAGGCCGAAGAAAGAGAAAGAAGAGACGAAAATGATTTCGAATTAGGTTAAGATTTTGAGTTAGGATTGTATATGTGAGAGTTAAAACAAGTCAGATGCGGGTTGGTTGTAAACGAGTTGAAAGTTTATCGGATTTGGATTTTAGAGAAACATGTTTGATGCCAAAACAAGCTTATAAAAATCAACAAAAAACATGGGGAAATGACCAAAATTTTAAAATAATAATTTGCAGCACATTTGATATTTTCAAAATATTTTTATTTTATTAAAAAGCATGATAATAGGTTAGGACCATTACAGTATTCAAACCCGAGAACCATTGCTGTGACTGATTTAAGTTAATTGGATATTGGGTAGTAGATCCAAACCGCCTTGATCCATTAAACTTAAATTAGGTTGATTTTCTTAAGGTAAAGTTGTTTTTCACAGTTCACACAATTCACCAATAATTATTTCCATTTTACATAAATATCCTAATAGATTCAAGTATTACATACACACAAATATATACATAAGCTTAGAAAGAACCAAAACTAGAACTTAAAACAGAACCAACAAGACTATCAAAACTTCAAAACCAAAAAAAAATTAAGGAACTAAACCAAAGACCGAAAGCGAATTCTCGGTTTGTAGATGGTAATCTTGTGGCAGGGAAATACATAAAGCAGCATATTGTGTCGAAATCAAATATAAAGTTTGAGCTATGGAGAACCTTACATGCAAAATGATTTGAATCAAGGATCTTATGAACAAGCTTCAGTTCAAAACTTGTGATGCCCATAAGAATGTATTATGATGATAGGACAATGATACACATTGCTAAGAATCGTGTTTTACAATAAGCATGCCAAACATATAGCGATAGACAAGAGAATGCGGAGGATAAGATTTTAGAAACTAGAAGTTTATCATCTGTGTATCAGGTGGCTATTGATGAAACCATTAGGAGGCCATATGAACCACTTCAGCTAAAGATAAGCTGGGCATGTATGATGTGCATGTTCCAGCTTAAGGGCAAGTATTAGAATTATAATATTATGTGTGAAGGGCACATATGCAAGTGACCATAATTAATCTTGATTAAATGACAAGGAAATTTTCAATACAACATCTAGAGAAAACATTACTCACATTTATGTCCCAAAGATCAAAACCCCATTCAGGGTTTTCCAGAAATTGTCTAATAACAAAAGCATAAATTTCTAGAAGAAAAATGTTAAGGAAAATGGACAATTCAATAGTCAAACAAATCAAAGAAAAAAACTTTTACCTAACCCAAAACTGATAGTTGAGAAAAAAGTTTCATAAAGAATTCAGAGATCCCAACTCCCTTGAAAAATGCAAGATTTACAGTTCCGTGTTTCCCTTCCTCACTCTCAACCTTATCCTTCAATTCATCAACCTTCTTCTTCTTCTCTCTCATGCCTAAATATGCACTACCCTTTTTCATCAGTTAACCCATCAATACACATATTCTCCTTCCCCGGCTAAAACTCCTACAAAATTCATAAGCCAAGGTGACCACCGCCTCTTTCATAGGCTTTACCTATCCTTTTGTGCTCTCATCTAAAGAATTATAAGCCACTCTCAAGGATCACCTTAATGGGTTTGGCGGCCTTGGGAATTAAAGTTATTACTATGGAGGGAAGAGGATAGACCCAAAAATGGATCGGATTTGGGTTTTATATATTATGGTTGGAGATGTGTAGTTCGAATATAAGGGTTGCATGTACAGGTTGGCCTCATAATGATGCGAGTCAATGTCCTAGACCGTAACCAACCCACGTATTATTCAGGTTTGTGGGTTCAAACCAAATGCACTGAACCCAATGAGACCCCTCCCTACCCATGGGATTGACCTGGTGATCGAATCTAAATTGCCACCCCTAGCTGTACAAGAGACATACTACTATGGAAAGAATGAGTTTATCAATATATTAGCTAATGATAAAATCAGGGTATACGTTCCGTACACCGCCCCCCCCCCCCCCCCCCCCCCCCCCCCCCCCCCCCCCCCCCCCCCCCAAAAAAAAAAAAAAAAACAAAACAAAACAAAACAAAACAAAACAAAACAAAACAAAACAAAACAAACAAAACAAACAAAAAAAACAAAAAACAAAAAAAAAGAGTGCTTCAAAGAGACATGATGACTCAAAACGTCAAGCTTAGCTAAAAAGAGATACCCCTCAACATGAGTTGCAATGTGAGTACAAAGATAAGATATGATAATTGGACAGTTACATCGCCACATTTTAATATTAAAAAATAGACATGACAAGGTAGGAAGGTCCAACACATACAGGCTTGCTCCTCTGGACAGGATTTTACTCCAAAACACACAAGCCAAACTTGGCTCTTATGTAAAGGATTTTATTCAATCAAACTTCTAAGTGATGATTCCATTGCAATTTAGCAATAGGCCATTCACAATCCTGTAAGTTGATCTAACATTGTTTGGGGTTCCTAAACATAAGAATTTTGAACATCTTCAGTTCCATACCTATGCATCAAGTAGCAGCAAAATAGACACAGGGAGCAATGGTTGTACAAATGTGTAGTATTTGATGTTTCAGTCCCAATATTTCTGATCAATAAAGATTTCAAAGCATTTGGGGGAAACCAAGAAATTTTGAATTTAAGATGATTTTAACATATGAAGACCAACTTGCAAGAGTTACAGAAACAGCGCATGATGGAATTTGATAGTGAGACCAATTGCATCTGAAATAATTCGTCGTCTTGTAACGACTCAAAATTTGGGTAGAACAGTTACTAGATGAGTTACGAGCCAAACAAGTCAAAGATGTCAGTTTGCTCTATTTTCAATAGCATTTTCCATCCAAAATTAAGAGATTTGATAAGAAATGGTGGAATAGGATTAGGAATCTTCTGATGTAATCCTGCTAGTATAGAAGTCCTAACCCTGTAGGTGTAACAAATGAGAGGAGGATGGTATTAAGTGCCTGGTTTATCTTTTTCATAAGAGGTCATTATAGAGTCATTTAGCAGAAGGGTTGCAATACATGGAATGTTCTATACAAGGTGGGAAGATTTTAAATAAGATGGGTTAAGCATAAAGAAGGTTTTACTTTAGGAAAGAAAGCGTACATGTGTAATTACATATGGAAGGCTTTACTTCCTTAACACCCCCTCAAACTCAAGCTGAATCAACCTTAAGTTTGGAAAAAGGTTGATCACTATGTAGAGTTATCTGAAAGCCCATAATGGTTTCGTATGGAGCGCTCATGTTAGAGTTTCATGATGGATTCACTTGAAGCAGAAATCCGGCTAATGATGATTCATGAAGGATAGCAAATGTTGAGTTGGAAGGAATAGCCGAAGGAGAACAACTAATGCGGAGAGCTCAGTTAGAGTTTAATGATGAAGTACATGGAGAAAAAGACAAGTGGGAAGCTTGAAACAAAGGCAATGACCCATGTATTCTAGTGGTTGCCGAGTTAGAGGAAACTACCGCAGAAGAATGACTCACATGGATAGCTCATGTTAAAACTTCAATGATGATCCACTTGGAGCAAAAACCAAATGAGAAGCTCGTAAAGGAAGGTTGATGATGACATGTAATTTAAGCTAATATTAGATCATCGATTTGAATCTCGACCTTGGTCTGTATTAATGCAGTCGATGGAGAGGTGGTAAAAGTAAGAATGCGGCAAGATTGCACGAGAAGGGATACAACCGGATTGAATCGAGTCAAAGCGAGTCAAAGCAGGGAAAGGAAACACCCGGATACAAGTATGGTTGAAAAGAGCGAGGAGGAAGGCAACTACACATGATATGGGATAGTTGTTGGCAATGATGAACTACTAAGTTGCACCGGTGCTAGGCACATACTATTCAAACGCAGCTGGATCAAGGTTATTGTGACAATTACAACAAGGGAAAGATTTATGTGGCTATGATACCATGTAACTTGTTAAAATATTAATTACTAGATTTAGGAAATAGTGTTGACTCTTTGTATCTTGTGCATTGTCTCTTTGGATCTTGCATCTATTTGGGTCTAGTGTCATGTCTCTTAGGTTCTTGTGGTAGTGACTCTTGGGCTCTTGTGCCCAATGATGTTGTATGCACTATATATATGAGGAAAATCCATTGTACCATAGAACATTAAGCTAATACAAAATATTTCATCTTATTCCTAATTTACATAGTATCGGAGCCACATTCTGATCTAGGCTCCAAATTTTCTGCTGAAACTCTCCCCCCTCTTGGGGGGAGGGGGGACAACCACTCCAACCTTCTGCAGTACGTCTAATCGGCGCCATCGCTCATCGGATTGGATCGGCACCCTCTTCGCGGCACATCATCGGAGCACAGTCTCCTGCACCCCCAACGGCATCTCTTCGGCCCTCGGCGGCCTCGGTCCCCTGCGATCTCGCCCCCAGCGGTATCTCTTCGGCCCACATCGGTCTCGGTCCCCAGCGACCTCGGTCCCATGCGACCTCGTCCCGAACGGTATCTCTTCGGCCCACATCGGTCTCGGTCCCCTGCGACCTCGCCCCCAGCGGCATCTCTTCGGCCTCCAAGCGGCCTCGGTCCCCTGCGACCTCGCCCCCAGCGGCTTTGCCCCTAGCGGCATCTTCGGCCCCCAGTGGCCTCGGTCCCCTGTGACCTCGCCTCTAGCGGTATCTCTTCGGCCTCCAGCGGTCTCGCCCACAGCAGCCTTGCCCATGCGGCATCTCATCGCCCCCCCTGCGGCCTCGATCCACAGCGACCTCTACCCATTTGCGGCACTTCTACGATCCCCAACGGCCTCTCAACTTTGCAGTCATCGCGGCGTGCACTCTCAAATCCATACGTCTTCTCACTGCAATTTCTCTCCAAACTCAAAGTTACACCTTGAGTTTGAGGGGGAGTGTTACAATATTAATTACTAGATTTAGGAAATAGTGTTGACTCTTTGTATCTTGTGCATTGTGTCTCTTTGGGTCTTGCATCTCTTTGGGTCTAGTGTCATGTATCTTAGGTTCTTGTAGTAGTGACTCTTGGGCTCTTGTGCCCAATGATGGTGTATGCACTATATATATGAGGAAAATCCATTGTACCATACAAAATATTTCATCTTCTTCCTAATTTACATAACTAATGAGAGAGAACTTGACGTGAAGAGGTTCATATTGAGCCTTATTCATAAGAGGTCATTATATAGTATATAGACATTATGTAGCTGAGGGGTTTCTACCTAAGGAAGGTTTTATATGAGGTTGGTGTAGGGATCGTCTAACCCTTGCAATACTAGCAACACACACTAGAGGGGGGTGAATAGTGTAATGACAATAAAATTGTCCAATTAAAATTAAACTTGCAAATGCGGAATTATAAATGCAACATGAATTAAAAGGCACAATCAATCCAAACGCTAACACAAGGAATTACTATGGTTCCCCAAACTTGGGTACATCCAGCTACACCAATATCAACTATAATCTCACACAGAGAAGTGAATACAAATCTCACAAGGAGATACCGCACAAAGAGGATTTATGTCCTACACAAGGACCCAACCAATCCTACACAATGATCAAGACTCCCACACAGAGAATCACTAACTACCACTCAGAGAATTAGGGTTAGCCCTACACTAGGACACTAAACTCCCACAAAGAGAGTTACTCCCACAACGAGAGTTATTCCTACAAAGAGAATATCCTAAGTCGCACAAAGAGAGAACCTCCCACAAAGAGAGAAACACTAATTCCCACAAAGAGAATTAGAGACACCAAGTACACCAAGTAAAAGAAATACTCTTACCTATGCATTGAGATGCTTACTCATGAATGGATGCAAGGCATGGAAGAGGATCTCCAAGTGTTGAGATATGCTTGAAAGCACTTGGATGAATTCCCTTGAGCTGGACTTCAATGCATGAAGATGAATGAGAGCTCTTGAGAGGGAATTAAGGGAGTTTGAGAGTGGCTTATAGATCTCTTGAGATATTCAATAGCATCAAGAAGTATAAGAGATAGCAGCCCACTCATATATATATATATATATATATATATATATATATATATATATATATATATATATATGAACCCTATATCAAACCCCAAAATCCAAGGAAACAGCCAAAGAATCAATTCAGCAACGGCTAGAAACTGGGCGAAAACGACAGGAACAGTTGACTGATGATCAAAAGACAGTCGACTGATCAACGGCTAGAAAATATCCAACGGCTATAATCTGAGCCAGGACAGTCGACTGAAGAAGACAGTACAGTCGACTGAGAACAGGACAGGCGCCTATAAAACATTCAGCAGGCGACTGCTGCAGGGGATGGAATAAAACAGAGAGCTGCACTCTTTCTCCAGTTTATCGCACATGCGACTGATGTCAATAATACAGTCGACTGTCTATTAGTCAGGCGACTGTAAAACCTTAATCAGTCGTCTGCTAAAAAGATGGAGAAAAGACAGAGAGATGCAGAGATTGCACATACGCTACTCAGGCGACTGATGACCAATATACAGGCGACTGTAACTATACAGGCGACTGTAAACTGACCAATAGGCGACTGTGTGTAAAGCTCAAGTTTGAGTCAATTGAAATGTTGACTTGAGCTGTGCATATCAGGCGACTGTAAAAGGATCTATAGGCGACTGGAAATCACCCAGTCGACTGTGTTTCCTTCATCAGACGACTGAAGGAAAGCCAGAGACTCCAAATGAGTCTTTGGACAGAGTGAACCTATTGGGTTGGATTCTATGATAATCCTAAGGCTCACTAAGATGGTTAAATGCATATGCATGAATGAGTAAACCATCTAACAAGGCATTACATTAATCCTAGATTCAAAAGAGAGAGAAAGCAATAAAGTAAATTACATGGATTACAATGCTTTACTTAGAGTCTAAGTCTTCAATGTTGATGCCTTGATTGCTCTCCATCATCTCCAAGCTTTGGCACTCCTTGAGTCCAAGCTTTGGTCCTTCTTCACATGATGTCCATCCTTACACCAAGTGATTAGTCTCCAAGAAAGATATTCTTGAAATAAACTGAGAGACTAAAACATGAGAGTCATTAGCAACAACATAATGTTGTGATCATCATCAAAATAAGATTAGTATGAAACACCAATACTCAACATTCTCCCCTTTTTGATGATGACACAGATTATGTAAATTACAAAGAATTAAAGGACAATGCTAATGAGCTCCCCCTACTTATATGCACCAAATAAACAATGAGCTACACAATAGTAAATACTCATTCTACCAAAAAATATAATGGTGACATACAATAGGCAAGGATTACATAAACCAATTGTAATATACAATATCATGCAAACATGAAAGGTTTATCAAATCCCATATATCTATCCCCATAGATATATCTCTCCCCATATGCATAAGTATATAACTCTCCCATATAAAGTTACATAATGCATATATCTCTCCCCATTGACATCGTCAAAAAGGTGGACATCATATATAGGGCTGTTGACGAACGAGCTTGAACGAGCTTGAACAGTGTGCTTGGTTTTGTTCATGAACAAAATCCATGTTCAAGCTCTGTTCGTTTACTAACCGAGCTCTAAAAGCATGTTCAAGCTTGTTTGTTAAGCTTACCGAACGAACGTAAATGAACATAAACAAACGTAAACCGAGCTTACCGAATGAACGTTCTGTTCATTAACAAGACTTATCGAGCTTGTTCGTGAACATGTTCGGGAACGTGTTAATGAACATACAATCAATCTTGTTCATGAACAGATTTGCAAACAAACGAACGAACAATGGCAATGGACCAAAAGAGAGCTGGGAGCCTGCGAGTCTAGGAGTGGGAAGCTGGGAAGTTGAAGAGGTGGATGTGTTTAATTCAATTTGAGGAGGTGAGTGTTTAATTTTAATTTTAGTTCACTCAAGCCCTTGTTCACGAACACTTAACGAGCTTATTCACGAACTTCACTTAACGAGGTTGCTCACGAACACTTAACGAGCTTGTTCACAAACATCACTTAACGAGCTTGTTCACGAACACTTAACGAGCTTGTTCATGAACACTTAGCGAGTTTGTTCATGACCTTGTTCACGAACACTTAGCGAGCTTGTTCATGAACATAAATAAACGAACATAGTTATGTTCAAGCTCTTTTCGTTTACTAACCAAGCTCTAAAAATCTGTTCAAGCTTGTTCATTAAGCTTCCCGAACGAACGTAAACGAACATGTACCGAGCTTGTTCACGAGTAGTTCGTCGAACGTTCTATTCGTCAACAGCCCTAATCATATATATCCCCCTTTGTCATCTTCACTAAGATGTGACAATATGCAAGAAAAGAAAGAGATGTATGATACCAAACTGAAAAATTTAGAGGGTATCAATTCATTATCCCATGCTCCACCTAGATCATAAAAATGGTCAAGTTTTGACTTCTAGGATCTAATACCAATTATACAATAAATGGAGCCATGGGCCTAAAGTGTATCAAAGCAATAGAAATGGAAATATCGAGCTTCAATGATACACAATGATAATGCCAAAAGAGTTATACCATGAAACAATTTGGCAATATCAAAGAGGTTTGGTTTGAGACCAAAAATAACCAATTGTAAATAATGATCTCAAACATCCTCAAAATGAGAGTCAAATATGTTTTAAAATATTTTAAACATATAACATATCAACTCCCCTATTGACATACACATGGATCAAAAATGCATGCATGTCAATAAAATCCCCAAGATTCCCATTTTCATGAAAAATATATACATTTGAAAGTATTTTCAAAATCATGAAACACACACAACCAATGGGTATGCAAAAATATAACATTAAGCACAACACCAATGCAATATGCAAATATGTGTGGGGAACCTAAACATTAGGCAACCAAACCCAAGAGGAGTTTGATTTCCTAACATAATCACACGAGGTGATCACATCCCTAACTAAAGAGTTGATGTAACTATCCCTCTCTTGCACACTAACCTTAGTGGGAATCCATAATCTCAAGGATTTCCTAGGCAAGGGTTTTGCCTTTGCAAAAGGGATGGATGTGGCATGCTTAGGTGTAGAAACGAATTTCTTAGCATGCAAAGAATGAGGATTTTGCTTCTTAGCAAAAAATGAAGATTTTTCATTCTTCCTCATTACCTCGTGAACTACATGCTTCTTATTGATGTTATTATTGTACAAGAAAGCATGGTGATTCTTCTTAGTTGCTTTAGCAATATTTCTTGTATTTGCACCATAAGATGAATTAGAGGTGGGTTTGGGTACCACATTTTGAATATAACCCAATCATCCTCTATGATTTGCCGGATGTTATTTTTCCAACAAATCGTGGAGTGAATCCCTAGAATACACAAAGCTTTTGAGCTTCCGGGATTCCTCTTCACATTTCAACGTAAGTTGTTGAATGTGAGACTCTAAGCTAAGGTTTTGAGCAACAAGATTTTCATTTGTAAGACTCAATTCATTAACTTGAGAGAGAAGTGTGTCTCTCTCACTAGTGTTGCAAACATGCATTTCATCATGAATTACACTAATAATATCTCGTTCATGCAATCTACTCTTAGCAATCTTATATTTTGCTTTTAATCTATTGTAAGAGTTGATGCACTTATAGCCTTTTCGGAGACCAAGTCGAAGTTGTTCTTGAGCTCCTCGTATGAGATCTTTTCTTCCTCGATCTCAACGTCAACATCATCATTGCTAGAGCTTGATGAAGACTTCTCCTCCATAACCATGAGGCACAAATCCTCATAGGAGTTGTATGCGTCGAGCCAAGCATCCAACTCTTCTTCATTTAATCCGGAGGGGATTGGAGTAGGACCATCCATGGCTACAAAGCATTTGTGAGCATCCTCCTTTGCATCCTCTTCTTCGTTATTCGAAGTGTCGTCACTCGAATCATCAAAGGTCCCGACAAGTCCTTTCTTGTGATTTTTGGACTTGGACTTTCCTTTCCAATACTTCTTCCATTTACCCTTGTAAGTTTCTTTGTTGGGTTTGGAAGGGCATTCGGTGGACAAGTGACCTTTACCACTGCAAGTGTAACAAGTAGGAACCTTGTTAGGATTGGAGCCAAACTTTGACAAAGACTTACCTTGCTTGCATTTGAGGAATGCTTTGAATTGCTCGGCAAGCTCCTCAATTTCTTCTCCATTTGCATCTTCTTGTTCATCATTCTCACTAGGAGCTTCTCGATGGAATTTCCTCCTCCACTTGATTGGCACCTCCTTGGCATGGAATGCAATCCCCTTTTGCTTCTCCGGCTTCTCGGGTTTCGTTAATTGAATCTCCTTCTTGTGTTGAAGCTTTACTTCATACGCCATGAGATTACCAATGCACTCCTCAACGGTGTACTTGGACGTGTCATATGACTCCAAAATTCCGTTGGCCTTTGACTCCCATCGAGGTGTGAGAGAGTCAAGGATCTTCTCTACACGATCCTCTTAGGAAATCATCTTCCCGAGTCCCTCCAAAGCGTTCACGATATCAGTGAACCTTGTGAACATCTCTGAAATGCTTTCGCCTTCCTGCATCTTAAATATTTCATATTTAGATCTAAACACAGTTTGTTTAGATTTCTTTACCTTTGTTGTCCCTTCATGACAAATCTCCAAAGTATGCCAAATTTTGTTGGCCGTTTTGCACATGGAGATGCGGTTGAACTCATTTGCTGAGAGGGTGCAATGGAATGCATTCATAGCCCTCGCATTGTACTTGATCGAGTCCTTCTCCGCCTTTGTCCTTGAAGCTGCAGGAGTAGTGGGCTTCTCAAATGGCACCTCCGTAATGTCACATAGGTCTTGACCCTCCAAGTAGATCATCATCCTGATCTTCCAAGTAGGATAGTTGGTTCCATTGAAGAGCGGGGGTCTGACGGTTGAATGACCTTCTTCATGAGACGCGGATGTGGCGTTGAATGCCATTGTTGCAGTATGCTATAACCTCGCTTTGATACCAATTGTAGGGATCATCTAACCCTTGCAATACTAACACACACTAGAGGGGGGTGAATAGTATAATGACAATAAAATTGTCCAAATAAAATTAAACTTGCAAATGCAGAATTATAAATGCAACATGAATTAAAAGGCACAATCAATCCAAACGCTAACACAAGGAATTACCATGGTTCCCCAAACTTGGGTACATCCAGCTACACCAATATCAACTATAATCTCACACAGAGAAGTGAATACAAATCTCACAAGGAGATACCGCACAAAGAGGATTTATGTCCTACACAAGGACCCAACCAATCCTACACAATGATCAAGACTCCCACACAGAGAATCACTAACTACCACTCAGAGAATTAGGGTTAGCCCTACACTAGGACACTAAACTCCCACAAAGAGAGTTACTCCCACAACGAGAGTTATTCCTACAAAGAGAATATCCTAAGTCCCACAAAGAGAGAACCTCCCACAAAGAGAGAAACACTAATTTCCACAAAGAGAATTAGAGACACCAATTACACCAAGTAAAATAAATACTCTTACATATGCATTGAGATGCTTACTCATGAATGGATGCAAGGCATGGAAGAGGATCTCCAAGTGTTGAGGTATGCTTGAAAGCACTTGGATGAATTCCCTTGAGCTGGACTTCAATGCATGAAGATGAATGAGAGCTCTTGAGAGGGAATTAAGGGAGTTTGAGAGTGGCTTATAGATCTCTTGAGATATTCAATAGCATCAAGAAGTATAAGAGATAGCAGCCCACTCATATATATATGAACCCTATATCAAACCCCAAAACCCAAGGAAACAGCCAAAGAATCAATTCAGCAACGGCTAGAAACTGGGCGAAAACGACAGGAACAGTTGACTGATGATCAAAAGACAGTCGACTAATCAACGGCTAGAAAATATCCAACGGCTATAATCTGAGCCAGGACAGTCGACTGAAGAAGACAGTACAGTCGACTGAGAACAGGACATGCACCTGTAAAACCTTCCGCAGGCGACTGCTGCAGGGGATGGAATAAAACAGAGAGCTGCACTCTTTCTCCAGTTTATCGCACATGCGACTGATGTCAATAATACAGTCGACTGTCTATTAGTCAGGCGACTGTAAAACCTTAATCAGTCGTCTGCTAAAAAGATGGAGAAAAGACAGAGAGATGCAGAGATTGCACATACGCTACTCAGGCGACTGATGACCAATATACAGGCGACTGTAACTATACAGGCGACTGTAAACTGACCAATAGGCGACTGTGCGTAAAGCTCAAGTTTGAGTCAATTGAAATGTTGACTTGAGCTGTGCATATTAGGCGACTGTAGAAGGATCTACAGGCGACTGGAAATCACCCAGTCGACTGTGTTTCCTTCATCAGACGACTGAAGGAAAGCCAGAGACTCCAAATGAGTCTTTGGACAGAGTGAACCTATTGGGTTGGATTCTATGATAATCCTAAGGCTCACTAAGATGGTTAAATGCATATGCATGAATGAGTAAACCATCTAACAAGGCATTACATTAATCCTAGACTCAAAAGAGAGAGAAAGCAATAAAGTAAATTACATGGATTACAATGCTTTCTTAGAGTCTAAGTCTTCAATCTTGATGCCTTGATTGCTCTCCATCATCTCCAAGCTTTGGCACTTCTTGAGTCCAAGCTTTGGTCCTTCTTCATATGATGTCCATTCTTACACCAAGTGATTAGTCTCCAAAAAAGATATTCTTGAAATAAACTGAGAGACTAAAACATGAGAGTCATTAGCAACAACATAATGTTGTGATCATCATCAAAATAAGATTGGTATGAAACACCAATACTCAACAGTTGGGTTAGCATAAAAAGGTTTTATATGAAGGAAGAGCACATGTAGTTCCATAGAGAATGTTTTGTTTCCTAATCTGTTGGGAGAGAAAAGTAGACCTTTGTAAAGTATAAAAAGATCATCCTAAAACCAAAGTAGAAAGACCGACAAATAATATAGACCTTCGAAGAACGTATTAGAACCTGGAAAGAAAAGAAGAGAAACCCTTTGTAAATTGATGGGATATCATCCTAAACTATAATAGGAAGATTAATAAATAATATAACCCCTCAAAGAAAGTCCCAAAGCCCTAGAGTAGGGAACTCTAAGTTCCATGGCAAACTCAGAGCCCTAAATGTCCAAAGAGTTGGCATTGTAAATACCAAAGAGATGAAAGAAAGAGAGCATGAAAAAGAATAAATTTTTACTAATTATAATCATTTGAATCACAAACATCCATATAGTTTCGCATTCTTAGTGCTTGCGTTCAGAGGATTCGAGTGGTGCATTTATTGTGTGACTCCATTCCAATTGATTATGAATCGGATTCAATTCCGACAAAAATTAAAGTGCAAAGTTTATAGTTTTTAGATAAACATCAACTATTTGGATTCTCAATTTGGTATGCCATAAATCATAGACCTTAGCATCCTGTTCTTTTCAATTGTCCATTTTATATTTCTCAATGCATATGCAAGAAAATAATTTGAGTATTGATTTTATGCACTATATTTATATAGAGATCAACTTGAGTAATGCATCGACAGTGAATGTTTAGCAATAGAGTTTGCACTGATTCCTCTTTAAAATATTATACGATTAATTCTGAAGTTAGCAGAAATTCATATACAACATAGACATTATATCAAGCATGTGACGACAGACACTAGTTTTAGGCACATACTTTGCAAGTGAAGTTCTATTATTAGTTTTACAATTAAATATTTCCATTGAAACATCAACGTTGATTAGTCAAACCCAATTAATATTGCATACATAATTGAATTTTAATTTGATAAATTTTTTAGTTAATTTGATTGAACACTTAACTATGAAAATCCAGCATGATAGGAATCTTTTTAATGAAAGACTAAACTAAGAGTTATAATAGAACTATGATCTAATGATTTTTCTTTTTAATTTCATTTTACTCTTAATTTTAAAATTCTCCTATCATAGAAATATTTTTAACAAGACTTTTTATAAAACATAAATAATAATTCATTAATTGCAACTAATTTAGGTGTCATAATTGAATCATAATTTGATGTGTTTCTTTTTTGGGTTTTTTTTGCATATTCATCCCTTAAATCTTGCATATTTTGATATCTGTCCCGTAAAATTTCGTATTTGCTCTCATGTCCCTCAAATATTAAACGTTAACCTTAATAGTCCCACCATCGTGTATTCTGTTAAAAATTTAACCTTAATTACATTAATTAACGATTAATTAATGCTTACAGTTAATTAATTAAGAAATTACAGTAATTAAAAAATCCAGGGGAACAAGGAGGAGGGGAGGCGCCTCCTCCTCCCCCACAGAAAACCCAGGGGAGGAGGCGGTGCCAGAAAACACAAGGGAGGAGGCACTGCCTCCTCCCCCACATAAAACAGAGGGGAGGAGGCACCTCCTCCTTCCCCCAGAAAACTAGGGAGGCGGCTGCGCCTCCTCCCTCTCCCCCACAAAAAATGCAGGGGAGGGGGCAGTGCTCCACCCACCCACCCACCCATAAAAAACTGCCTGGGAGGCAGCGGCTCGGCCCCCTCCTCCCCGTGAGCCGTCCAGACCGCCCCCAAACGTAGCCCTAACGGAATATTCCTATTTCAGTTAGAGTTAACTAGAAAGTAAGAGGGGGGGCTATTAAGGTTAGCATTTAATATTTGAGGGATATGAAAGCAAATACGAATTTTTAAGGGGCAGATATCAAAATACACAAGATTTAAGGGACGGATATGCGAAAACCCCTTCTTTTTTAATATGAATAAATTCAAGATTTATAATTCTACTGCAAAATGAATCATTTGCAATGAACTTTCCATATTTAACAAATATTAAATTAAGTTTCTTTTAAGAATAATTATCATCCAAAAATAATTAGAACTTTAGTTAAAATTTGTCGATTCTAACTGATTTAAGGGTCATAATTGAATCCTAATTTGATGTGTTTCTGTTTTAATTTGATTATACACTTAATTTAAACTTCCACGACGATAGGAATCATTTATAATGGAATTTTCAAAAATATAACTAATAATATATGAATTTGCTTATAAAAACTATTAAAATTCATGAATAATTATAAGTTTTAATAATAAATCATCAATTTACAAAATAATATTAATTTACAAAAAATACCATGATTCAAAAAGATAGGGGACAGTGTGACTATTTTCTTTTAAGTGTATGTGTGCGTCACATGCTGATATGTGACTATTCCCACGAAATATGGGGTGTATCGCCCTAAGTGGGAACATAGAACATTTTAACAATGAAATTTTCCATGGATCCTCCCTCAAAATGCAAACTACAATTAATTCTTGAGTTCATAGAAATTCTTATTTACCAGAAAAAAACTCTAGTCACATCCAATATGGGACTATTCCCTCAAAAATTGTGATGTTAGATTTGCAATTTGAATGGCCTGACAAAATTTGAACGGGGGAGAATTTGCTCCTAAATCATTGCCAAGGAGACAGGTCATAAGTGCATCTTTGAGAATTAATTATTGCATGTTTATGTAAAATGCATGGTAAACAACCACTAGACCAGAACACATCACAACTCATAAAACGAGAAGTTGCATATTCATATTCTAAAACTATGAAAAATGAAAATTAAACTAAATACATCATCATCTAGTTTATCATTCCTAGAATAAGAAACAAGAAAAATCTCAGATGGCATCTACAATGCATGCAAATAAATATGGCAATACTCAATAAAGCAAGACAACTTTTCGTAGGAACCTACATAAGGTATATCGCATGGACATGTCGTGATACACACGAACTGAACTATTATGGGATTTTTTGGCTAATCTAAAACCTGAATTAGCACATCAATGTCAAAGAAAACAGATTAGTCATGTGTTACAGCGTATATGTTCAAGCTGTATGAAGCATCAAGAATGAGAATGTTATAGACCTGATAAATGAAATTGAATGGTTCACCCCATTGTTTAAGCATAAATCTTATTATATCTATATATCTAGGGGGAAATAGATTTCAGATTACATTAAATGTTTTATCTGACACATATCCTTACACCAAATACATGACAGAAACAATTATGACCTATCCACCGAAATACTCATACTTTATAGTTTACACCATCAGTCATTAAGTTTTGATTTACTTATTCCAGATTTCAAGACATTTTTAGATTTAATAAAATTTTTTCTCCCTATATACTTCAAGCAAGTAGAAACAATATTTGCCTTCCAAAAAGCTAGATACAATATTTAAATTTAGCTTCAATCATAAACTCATTTTTCCTGAAGGTTAAATTTTGCAGAAATGAAAATTTTTTGCCTATCATTACAGGCCTTAAAAATCAACGAACTTTGTGAAGTCTCAAACACATACTCTCACTGATCAACATAAGAATTTTAAAAGCTTCAGTGGTCTTCATTTTTGATATGATCCTCCCAATTTGGTGGTATCACAAACATTCTCATTATTTATCTTTTCCTTTTGTCTTTCTTAGAAAATAATATAATTGCATGTATTTAACGAGTCCCTTATAATGGAAAAGTTTGGTTATACATATTTCTTAAATCATAATGAAAAGATAATAGCATATACACAACACAGGTGATGTTTTTTTAATTGCAGTGCTTCCGAATGTGTCAAGAGATAATGTAACATTAACAAAGTGTACCATTCTGGGCCTTCATAGATATTAATGCTCATTGCACATAATCCTATACCTGCCAACCAGGAGAAACTAAATTCCATGTTTGATCCCTGGAATCAATCAAATGAAAATTCAACGTGAAACACTACTAACATAATGAAATAATTTTAACCAACTTGTGTGCAACTGTCTATTCGCTTCCAATTAATTTCAAATAATACTTCATTGAAGTTAACTATGTTCAAAGAAGTGTACAAATAATACTTCATTGAAGTTAACTATGTTCAAAGAAGTGCAAAAGAAAAATAGCTATACCTCCACTTAAATAGTCAGAGTATTTGTAGCATATAAAGGCTTCTGAGGTTACATCTATCGTCATTATCGTACTACAAGCAATTTTCCCAGTAAAATAGGGCTGCCAATAGAGCACCAGTCAAACCCAATAAAGCTTGAAAGGACCAGCTTTTACAATCGATTGTCATCAACCCTCGATAAGCGTGTCATGGAAGCCATGAACATGGCTTTCTTTCCATCAGACCTTTTCATCTCAAGTTGGTCGTTTTATAAACCTACCTTTTTCATATTTGTGATTTCAAGTTAGATTATTTGTATAACGGAAGATTGTATAATCATATCTAGGAAAGGAAAATACATACTAGAAGATAAGCATTTGGAACCAAAAGAATATTCAAAAACACTTGAAATATCACAACTCGTGTATTTACTAAAGTTCTAGAGACATCCATAATAATGTTGTCCGTCCCTCAAAGATCCAATGATATCCATCCGACATAACTATATAGGTTCGATTTAATATTAATATAAGAAATAATATATGAGATCAATATGAAATAAATTAGTTTTTTATATTTCAATTTAATCTACACAAGAATATCTTATCACCATAGCACATGACCAAAATTTAGTAAAGTTCAAGCTTATGTGTTAGATTTGGGTGAAAATGGTGATTAGCCTCTAATGACGGCTATCACTTCTTATTTATATCAACCCTCTCTTTTCTTTACACACCCACAATAACACACAATACTCCCCCTCAAGATGAGCAAAAGATATTTATCATGCACATCTTGTTACAAGCATCCTCTACTCCTTTAGAGTTCAACCCATTTGTAAGGCAATCAGCTAGTTGCTGTCCAGAAGTAATGTAGGAGATCTCCAATTGTTTCTTATCCAATCTTTCTTTAATGAAGGACATGTCAATCTCTATGTGCTTCGTTCTATCATGTTGCACTGGGTTGTTGGCAATGTTAATTGCTGACTTGTTATCACACAACAACCGCAATGGTCCTTCTCTCAGCAGACGTAGCTCTTGTAGAAGTGATCTCAACCAGGTCATCTCACATGTACTAAGCACCATAGCACGATACTCTGCCTCTGCAGTGGAACGAGCCACCAAATTCTGCTTCTTGCTGCGCCAAGAGAATAAGTTGCCCCCAACAAACACACAGTAGCCCGAGGTCGATCTCCTATCATCCAAGCAACTGGCCCAATCCGCATCATAGTAGTCTGTCACATTCATGTGACCATGACTACCAAATAATATGCCTTTTACTGGACTATTCTTCAGATACCTCAGTATCCTGAAGACTGCCTCCATATGTCCAGTCCTAGGATCATGCATGTATCTACTTACCACACTGATAGCATAGGCAATGTCAGGTCTGGTATGGCATAAGTAGATAAGGCGTCTAACAAGTCTCTGGTACCTTTCTTTGTCTACTGGCTCCCCTGATTGTGAATGCAATCTATGATTCTGATCAATAGGAGTAATTGCTGGACGACACCCTAACATACCAGTCTCAGCCAGTAAATCCAGGGCATACTTCCTTTGTGAGAGTACTATACCCTTCCTAGACCTAGCAATCTCCAGTCCAAGGAAATACCCCAACTGTCCAAGGTCCTTGACCTCAAATTCTCTCACCAATCTAGCCTTCAAGTGAGAGATTCCCTCTTCATCATCTCCAGTGATAATAATATCATCAACATACACAGCCAGAAGGGTAATCCGCTGTCCTGAATGCCTATAGAATACAGTATGATCACCATTACTCTGCTTGTAGCCCATAGTGATGACTGCACGCCTGAATCTGTCAAACCATGCCCTTGGAGATTGCTTCAGCCCATATAAAGACTTATCCAGCCTACACACCTTTCCCATCGTCTATTGCGTGCTAAAGCCAGGTGGAACCTCCATGTATACCTCCTCCTGTAAGTCTCCATGCAAGAAGGTATTTTTTACATCCAACTGATGCAATTTCCATCCAAAATTCGCTGCACAGGATACCAGTACTCTCACAGTATTCATCTTTGCCACTGGGGAAAATGTCTCATCATAATCAATCCCATAAGTCTGACTGTAGCCCTTGGCAACCAGCCTCGCTTTGTACTTGTCCACCTTCCCTTCTGGAGTTTGCTTTATTGTGAATACCCACTTGCAGCCCACAGCTTTCTTCCCTACTGGAAGTGAGACAAGTCTCCATGTCTTGTTCTTCTCCAGTGCTTCGAGTTCTTCGAGCATTGCTTTCTTCCACTGGGATGTTGCTTTGCCACTCGCCAATCACTCGGTATAGAGATAGACTGTAAGAATGCAATGATAGCCCTATATGCAGGTGTAAGAGAAGCATAGGAGACATGATTAGCAATATCAGTCTCGTATCCATACCGTACAGGAGGCCTGCCGGCATTGATACGAGGCTCCCTACGAGATGCAAGTGGAAGATCTAAACTAGAGGAAGGCAAAGAAAGGTTACCATCCGTGTTAGGAGAGGAAGGCAGTAAGGAAGTCGGGACTCGAGCAGGCGTGATAGACTGATCAATCTCGACATGTGGCTGTGGAGCTAGTGGTTCTTCAGTGGGGGAGATGTCTTCTTGTTGTTCTCCATCGACATGACTACCCTTCTGTCACCTGCTATATTTCTTGCCGTACAACCTGTCTTCCACCAAGGGCCTTTCCTCCTCTTCCACCAAGGTCCTTTCCTCCTCCCTGCTATCAGTACCAGTACCAGTAGGCCTGACAGGACATGGTATAAGTCTAACCACTACCCTCCTGTCATCAGTCTCCCCCTCTCGACCAACTCCTCCTGTGTTTGGAGAGGCACCAGTATCAAATACTGGTATAGAATCTGTCAGTCCTCCATAAAAAGGCTCAGTCTCCCTGAACGTCACATCCATACTCACAAACAGCCTTCTTTCTGAGGGACTCCAACACCTATAGCCTTTCTAATTTGAAGGATACCAACAAATATGCATTTAATTGCCTGAGCATCCAGCTTCCCCACAGAAGGTCTATGATCCCTCACAAAGCATGTGCATCCAAACACTTTTGGTGGAACTACAAAAGTGTTCTTTCCCATAAGAATCTCACATGGGGACTTCATACCAAGCATCCGCGAAGGCATCCTGTTGATGAGATAGGTGGCTGTCATCACTGCTTCACTCCACAATATCTTAGGTACATTCATGGTGAGCATGAGTGACCTAGTTACCTCCAGCAAGTGTCTATTTTTCCTTTCAGCAACTCCGTTCTGTTGAGGCGTGTTGGGACAAGTGGTTTGGTGAGTTATCCCACTCTCAGATAGATAAGATGCAAACTCCCTGTTTACATACTCTGTCCCATTATCCGTTCTCAAGATGCGGATCTTGGCCTCATACACATTTCTGACACTTCTATGGAAGTCCTGGAAACACTTCAACGCTTCGCTTTTGTTTTTCATCATGTAAAGCCATGTCATCCGAGAATGACAGTCTATGAAGGTGATGAACCACCTGAACCCACTTACTGAAGTCACTGGGCAGGGCCTCCAAACATCTGAGTGAATAAGATAGAATCTCTCTACACTCCTCATCCCCACACTAGGATATGATGTCCTAGTGTGTTTCCCAAATTCACACGCATCACACTTCAAATTCATTTTATTCACTCTATTCAAAATCTCAGGATACATTTTATTCAACATATCAAAAGGCAAGTGTCCCAACTGACAATGTAATAAAAGTACCTCCCTTTCCTTCTCTTCACCAACGACGGCCAATGCAGCATCCCCACTAGCTCTGTCAAGATACCACAGTCCATCACGCCTGACGCTAGTCCCAAGCCTCCTCCCAGTCTTCCTTTCCTGCAACACACAATGAGTAGAGTCAAAAGTAATTCTACAGTCAAGATCATCAACAATAGAGCCAACAGATAAAAGGTTGACTGGAAAAGATGGGACGTGAAGGACTGAAGAGAGGCATATGGAGGGAGTGCACTGAATAGTGCCAATCCCTTTAATGGGTTGGGATGTGCCATCAGCTGTCTGAACAGTTTCATGAATGGTATGTGGTTTATATGTGGAAAATTGTCTATATGCACCTGACACATGACTAGATGCACCTGAGTCAATAATCCACTCTATATGATCTCTACATGAAAGAGCTGATTGGTTACCTGATCATGTGTGAGCGAAGTTGGCAAAATTACCGAATGGCGAAGCAACATCTCTAGTCTGGTCTGCATGACTCTCCGAACTCTCAGTAGTAGACCTGGACTGTCTCCGCTGCTCCAGATCTGACGCCTCAGCTGGCGTAGCCTCAATCATCACTGTCTCATGTCGTCCATCAGCAGTAGCAAAGTTGGCCTGTGGGCCGCCACGACCTCGTCCACGGCCTCCACGGCCCCAACGACCTCCTCCTCTGCCTCCTGTGCCACGTCCTCGTCCACTACCCTTCTGTGGCCAGTTAAAGCTCAGGTGCCCCTTCACCCCACAGGTGTAGCACTCTCGATCCTCGCTCACTGCTGCCACTGTCGGTACAGCCAGTGCAGCCCGAGTGATCTGAGTACCATCATCCTTCATAACTCTCAGTCTGGTCTCCTCCTGTGCCATTGCAGCTATGTCATCCTCCAGAGATGGGATAGAGGATAAGTGACACATACTCGCCCTCCTGACCTCAAAATCTCCATTCAGGTTCCTCAGAAAATGAGTCACACGCCTACGCTCCACCCACTTCCTGTGTATTGCAGCACTCCTAGGATCAGGCAGATCAATAGGG
Source organism: Scilla litardierei (assembly GCA_030789695.1). Lineage (NCBI taxonomy): Eukaryota > Viridiplantae > Streptophyta > Magnoliopsida > Asparagales > Asparagaceae > Scilla > Scilla litardierei. The sequence continues at coordinate 387,290,134 of CM061142.1, forward strand.
TCATAGTGGTCTAACTCTGACCACAGCCTTTTCAACTCCGCAGAGTAGGCTAGAATAGACATCTACCCCTGCTTCAAGGTGTCGACCTTGCCCTGAACCTCCATCATAAGCATCACATTCCCTGCTCCAGAATACATTTTCTCCACCATACTCCATATCCCTGCAGCACTCTTTATGGCCTCCACCATCCCAGCAATGGGTGGAACCATCGATGTCATCAACCAAGCAGCCACCAGTGAGTTGGTGGTGCTCCACACTTTCCAATCATCCCCAGTCTTATCCACCGGTTCACTACATGAACCCAGAACATGGCCTTCTAGCCCCTTCGACTTCAGGATGAGAAGCACCCTCCTGGACCAAATGAGGTAATTCTTCGTCCCTTCCAATTTCACATCATTGGGCATCAACTCCAGCTTCTGCACTGGTCGTGAAGGCGTCGATCCACTCGAGGATCCCAACTCCTTTGAAGCAAGCAGCTTCGTTATCTCCCCAATGAAGGCCTTCATGTCAGCTGAGGTAAGATTGTCCCCCATCTCTCCAGATCCGCAGATCTCTCCTTTCTCCCTCCTTAGATCCGCAGATCTACTTCTCTTCTTTCTCCTCTAGGTCATACCCTAACCGTAAATCTATGGAGTCCTTTTCATGACTCTACCATAGATCTAGGGTTAGGGTTTTTGGGGTTCTCTTTTGTGGCTAGTTAGGGCTTTGTGGCGGCTAGAAGAGGACGTGGAAGGGAAGAGGGATCAGCAGCGGCGGTGGCGGCGTGTGGCGGCGTGTGGCGGCGTGTGGCGGCGTGTGGCGGCGCGCAGCGTTTGGCGGCGCGCGCGGTTGGCGGCGGCGAGTGGGAGGGCGGCGCGGCGGGGAGGCTAGGGTTTTGATGTTTTAGGGTTTTTTTTGGGGTAGGGTTTAGGTTTGGCTCTGATACCATGTTAGATTTGGGTGAAAATGGTGATTAGCCTCTAATGACGGCTATCACTTCTTATTTATATCAACCCTCTCTTTTCTTTACACACCCACAATAACACACAATATTATGCAACCCTCCAACTTTCCCTAGACTAGAAAAGAGTCTAGATAAAATGACATTTTGCTGGCTGAAGGCATCTTGAGTTGCAAAACCAAATAGCCAAATGAATTCACATTTTCACAAGTTTCCTTTTTATCTGTCTCCATCAAGAGGAAAGCAAGGGAATCTAACCTGCATACGTTCTTCCATGGTTCTATTGATGTTGCAGGATTTCTGATGTTACACGACATGAATTCAACAGCAAAAATAAAGTCACCTTGCTTATGCGAGCACATCATCGTGCTTATCCACATCTTATTCACTGTGACCTTCCTAGTTCGATATCTGTGGAATGGAATCAGCTTGTTATGCAGAAGAAAGTCGATGAATAAAGAAAATAAAACACAAACATTCTCTGAAGCAGAACATAGATTTGATATCATAAGCTTGAATGCTTCATATAAAGCCAGTTTGATTTGTTGCTTAATAATTTTGGCAAGTAATATAATGAGAATATTATTATTTCTGCAACGCAAATATATATGTCACTGTAGATCCATGGTCTTGGTTCTTGCTCCAGAAGCACAGGCAATATCATCATTAATAGTGCTGGTTGCAGTTTCCAGTTTCCAGAAATCAAGAACTACGAAGCTTCCTTGGGTCTTAAGAACATGGTGGATATGTGTTTTTCTCCAATCTCTTCTCTGCTTAGGTCTTGATACACAATCCACTACCGCATTTCTAGCTGTACTAGGTATTTTAGAATGTGCAGACACACTGAATTTACTCGCATGCACATATTTGTTTTCTATTTCGATAAGAGGAACAACTGGTATTAGTTTCTCCTCCTGTAGCATTGCAGAACCACTTATGCACAATTCGATGAAAATACAAGCAGAAGGCAAGAGAGCATCGCCATATGGAAGAGCAACTCTAGTACAACTAGTCACTTTTTCCTGGCTTAACCCACTGTTTGCTATCGGAAACCAGAAACCTTTATGGGAAGATGTAGTTCCGGATGTAGATATCAAAGACTCGGCCGAGTATGTCTCACGCGTATTTGACAACTATATGAATATTGCAAAGAAAAGACACAGCGGACTTCATGCATCTATATATGTCGCCATCTTTCTATTTGTGAGGAAAAAGGCAGCAATCAATGCATTCTTTGCAGTTGTGAGTGCAGTTGCCTCTTATGTAGGTCCTTCCATGATTAATGACTTCACAAAATTTCTAAGTGGTAAGAAGCAGCATGACATAAATAAAGGATACATTCTTGCAGTTTCTTTTCTAAGTGCCAAAATTGTAGAGACGCTGGCCGAAAGGCAATGGATTTTTGGAGCCCGGCAACTTGGTCTGCGCCTTGAATCAGCTTTAATATCTCTCATATACAAAAAAGGCCTTCATTTGCCAAGCCAGTGTCGTAAGAGCCATACAGACGGAGAGATCATCAATTATATAAATGTTGACATTCAGAAAATCACAGATGTGATATGGTACTTAAACGTAGCTTTCATGTTGCCAATACAGGTTACTCTTGCAATGTACATTCTCTACAAAAACTTAGACATTGGATCTATGGCTGGAATTACAGGTATGGCGATGATAATGGTATGCAGTGTGCCTATTGCTAGAACCCAGGAAACATTCCAGGCCAAGATGATGAAAGCTAAGGACGAGCGGATGAGAGCAACATCAGAATTTCTTCGGAACATGAAGATACTGAAACTTCACATGTGGGATACCAATTGCCTTCACAAATTAGAAGCCTTGCGAAAAAATGAGTATGGCTGGCTGTGGAAGTTCCTGAGACTGGATGCAATTTTATCATTTATTTTATGGGAAGCCAGTACGTTACTATCAGTAGTAACATTTGGATTGTGCACTTTAATGGGAATTCCTCTGACATCTGGGAGAGTTCTATCTACTCTGGCTACTTTCCGGATGATGAAAGACCCGGTATTGGATCTTCCAGATTTGCTTTCAGTTCTTGCGCAGGGGAAGGTGTCAGCTGATAGGCTAGCTATCTACCTCCTGGAGGATGAAATAAATTCCGACTTGATTGAGGTTATCCCTAGAAATGAAACTGAGTTTGACATTGAGATCACACAAGGGACATTTAGTTGGGAAAGTGATGACAAACTTCCAACACTCAGAGATATACACCTAAAGGTGAAAAGGGGGACAAAAGTGGCTATTTGCGGCAAAGTTGGTTCAGGGAAGTCTAGTCTGCTGTCAAGTATCCTTGGAGAAGTACCTAAACTGGGAGGAATAGTAAAAATCAGTGATAAAAAAGCATATGCTCCTCAGTCTTCATGGATACGGACATGCAGTATTAGAGATAATATTCTCCTTGGAAATATATTTGACTCTGACAAGTATAAGAAAGCAATCCAAGCATGTGCATTGACCGAGGATTCTGAGTGCTTTGCCAATGGAAACCTGACAGAAGTTAGAGAAACAAGGCATACTCTTAGTAGAGAACAAGTACAACAAATCCAACCAGCACGAGCAGCCTACCAGGATGCTGATATATATCTCTTAGATGATATTTTCAGTGTTTTGGATATTCCAAAAGCAAGACAACTGTTTCAGGTTTTTTTCTAAGGACATGATTATATATTCCTTTTCTTTCTAAATAGTTAAAGTGTTATAGAAGTAACTATTCAAGAAAAAAGAAAATGAATAGATTCTTCTGTTGTGTCCTGAATACTGCCAGTTTCAGCATTACGTTCCTTTGGAACTTCAGAAGTTAGCTTATGATAACATATGATATTGCCTAATTACCAATATACATTTAGAAGACTCTACCATTATTTCTTAGTTATATGAACATGCTATGCTTCTTATGCAGGCTTGCTTGATGGACCTACTTAAACAGAAGACTATACTTTATGTGACCAATC